>CM040981.1:24167909-24225502 GCA_022985145.1 Pangasius djambal
AAAATTTGAGTATTTTTCTATGTTATGTTCATGTTTATGTTCATAAACTTTTTATTTAATAAAATATGTTTTCATAGTTTGTGTTGTCCCTTATTATCAATGCAAAATGGTCACTAACTAAAGAGGATTTATGCTGATATTGCCCAAAAACCCTATTTTGTTCAGGCGTTTCCAAACTTTTGGAGGGCAGTGTAGTTCAGGGTCAAACTGATCCTAAATCTGCCTTCATCTGACCAAATTTCAGTCAGTCATTATTTAAAAATTTTAGTCAGTTTATTATTGAAGAATAAGACTCAACTTTTTGAGGAATTCATATGAAACTAAAATCTGCTTTAAATCTCAACATTTACTGAAATTGTTACGATACATGTGTTAATTATAGCCATCTCTAAAGCCACAATCACACCGGACTGGATGCAAATAAAATCTGACTGTATTGCTTGCTATGTATTGTAAGGAGCGTGTCCATCTGCCACAAGGTTTACCTTTTAATTGTACAAGTGTGGATTTCAAATATATACTATATATTGGTTTTACAGTATGTCTGAATACCTAGCTATTTAGATGGGCAAATTAACAAACAGCAGATGTGTTATTTCAATTTTTACTGCAGTTTGGCTGCTACATGTTTTTAACTCAGGAAGAGCACCAGGACTCCCGAGTGGCACAACAGACAAACATTCAATCTATTGTGGGTAGATCGTAAGTTCGTATCCAAGACAGCAAAACTGGGTGGGCTTTTTGGGAGGGAGGGGCATACTGTCTCTTCCCTGTCAATCACAGCAACACTAGCCAATTATGGCCATCTGTGAGCTCATGTAATGTATGTGTTTGAGTGTGTTTGAAACTATGTGGTTCCACGCATCTTGGAGGAAGCACATGTTAGCCTTCTCCCTCTCCAGCTGCTAGTTGTCATATGATAGGGGAGAACTGGGTGAGAATTGGCAGGTGAACAAATTAGAGGAAAAAATGGAGGGAAAAAAAAATCAGCAAGAGCTGCAACAGTTTGGTAAACTTCTACCAGATAACGGCTTTTTTATTTGTTTACTTTTACAATTTTGCAGATTGGGGTTACACGTTACACAGACCTTAGATACTGCTATAAATAACTTTTCATGCATAATTTTTTTTAAATCTATGTGGCCCATTATTCGCAGTATTGCAACACTAATTAAACTCCCAAGTTACGATTGGTCATCACTTCAAGGCTGCAGCTTATAATTTGCATAAAGATGAATCCAGCTCAGACAAGTTCTCGCTCCTCTCGATCCCACAATCTCTAGAGCATTTTTTTCCCCAAAAATGAATGGGTACAAAAATATCACATGGCGAATTCACATTCAGCATGCATGATATTGTCCTGCATTATCGTCCCTATTGCTTTCAGTCGAGAAGAACACACTAGTTTGGATGCTAATGAAGAATGACGGGATCATTTTTGAAAAAGATAATTTCATACAACAGTTCTTCGTAGTTGCCTCACAAATCTTCCAACATTTTATAGTAACAGTGTATTGATGAGAGTGAAGGCACTCACATCCCACTTTATAATCCATGTTAACACATTTAAACTTGTAAGGGGAAGGATGCATGTTTATGATGTACAGTATGTGCCTGAATTACTTCTTCCTTTCTCTGAATTTAAGGAAGAATGTTGGCAAATTCCTGTGCCTGATCACACTTTCTTTACCACCCTGAGGGAGAGAGAGCGCTTGTTCATGCACTGATAGCCTTCTCTTGAGCTTTGGGAGGATAAAATTGTGCCTAAGCAGCATTTTTTGTTGTTGTTGTTGGGTTTTTTTTGGTGCCTGTGGATTTGAAATCAGTAACTCCTGCTGAGTTGAGGAGTAGTGCCCAAAAACCATCATGTCCTCCTGCTTTAACCTTTTAAAAAGCATTCACTTTTAAAAAGCAACTAGATGTCGCAACATTTGAAGAAAGTTAATTCTTGGCATAGCTGTTCAAGAAAGAGCTGTGCTAGTAACTGTGCCTTTCACAAGATTCTGAGAAAAAACAAAAAGTGAAAGCACACACATTCACACACTCAACAGAAAAACCTTTCAGGTGTGAAAGCCTTTTAATTTATTTTCCTTATTTATCTATTTTTAGATAATATATATGACAGGTCATTTCCATACCAGTGATTTGCTCAAACCAGAGCTACAGAGCTGTCACTGGTAGTGGTGCCCTTTAGGCGAGAGTGTGTGTGAGCTGAGGAACACACTGCACTCATGGATAATTTCCCAAGTGTGTATCATCCAGTCACAGAGAAAATCACCTCAGGCTGTCAGTGCTGTCCTCAGAAGTATGTCAGAATCAAGTCTGAGAGGCAAACCGACCATGCATTAATAAATGGTAGATATGTTCATGGGGTCCATAAACAATAACAGTTTTGCTTGATCTAAAATATACATATCTTAAAAGTCTCAATCACACATTAAAGGCCTACACTGTCTGTCTCAAATGATGTCTGACCTCAAAGTTTATCTAAGCTATGAAGAACCAAAGTGAAGTGGATCTAATTGGGATCATATGTCCACACATGAATCCACACAAAATATACCCTTATATTGAATTGAGAGGAAAAATCATTATAGTTTGCAAAATTATTTACTAATAAATAATGAAAGTTGTGACTGTATAAGTATTTATCTCCATTGCTGTTAAACCCCCATAACAGTTCTGGTGCAACCAGTTTCCATCAAAAGTCACATAATTGAAAATGGTGAATGAGGTCGACAAGTGTTATATGATCTCAACATGAATACACCTGTTCCAGGAATACCGCAGAGATTGTTAGAAAACATACTTAAACAAACAGCATCATGAAAACCAAGAAGCTATCAAAACAAGTCCAGGACAAAGTTTTGGAAAAGTCTCAACCAGTGTTTGGTTAAAAATAAATTCCCAAATTTGGAAAATCCTGCACAGCACCATTACATCAATTATTTAACTAATTGAAAATATATTGCACAACTGTGACACATCTGCCTAAAGGAGGCTGTCCAAGAAAAGTCAATGACTGGGTAAAGAGTAACCACTGTAGTCCCAGGCTATAACACTACAAAATGTGGAAAAGTTCAAGGGGGTGAATACATATGCAAGGCACTGTACAGAGTGCATATTTGCTAATTAGAGTATTGCAGGTGATTTACAAAGAGTAATTACATAAATTAGGTTCTATGATAAATTGTTCTTGATAGCCAAAAAATGACCTGTGCAGAATTTCATACATAGACCCTGTTAGTAAATCAGCATGCACATTTTTATGTAATTTATGTAATATACGGGCCTCAGAATTTTTTTAAACAATTCCTCACCAGTACATAAATAAAGCAACGTAACACTCTAAATATACTGTCCTCTGAACTGTTCATTAGTCATTTCTATGGCAATGCACATCACACCAAAAATAGATACAATCTCCAGTATAATAGATAGCAATAAGCTAAACAATAAGTAGGGTTCTTTCATTGATTGGTTCAAAATAGAAAGCTAATTTTTCAAGCTGAAAACTAAAAGTTCTAAAAAATTGTAGTGGACATTTGTAAAATGGGTTAAATAATTTTTTGTGAAAGCCACTGCCAGTTTGTAGGTTGTGTTTGTGTGCAATCTCACAATTGTCAACTGCACTTTCAGACTTTGCAAGTGGTCATTAAAAAGTTTGTTAAAGACATGAGTGGATTTTATACGTCAGAAACTTTTAATTACTATAATTCCAAAATGACATGAATGGCATATAATAATGAATGACAGATATTTACCATTCAATGGCATTTAATTAACTCATGGTAACCACATAACTTTCATTTACTGTTCTCTCTCTGCAGTTTGTAGGCGTAGTATATCTTTAGAATACACTTATTGGCCTCCATATTGATATTATAATCGCATTATTGTTAATCAGTACTTTGCACACTTTCAGCCTGGCACCCATTCCAGGACCCTCTGGCACGTACCAGCTGGATGCCACCAGTAACAGGCTAGTAACAACTTGAATATAAATGTTATATTTCCTGTGACATTTGACAAATACAGAATAATTAAAACCATGTTTAGCACATCCTCTAGACCACCCAATCATGACAGAAGAATGATTCCATCAACACCCAAAACTGTTGCGTGATCCAAATCTTAATCTACCCTCCATATAAGACCTCCAGGCTCGAAATAAACAAAGTGGAGTTTAGATCGTAAAAATAACGTTATGAGCAAATATGGCAAAGGATAGAGTAATAAAAACGTACCATAATGATAACTGTGGGAGGTAGGTGTAGGTTGCTAAGTTGACGCTTCAAATAAACACAGTATGCAATGTGGAATCAATTTGACCAACCAGTGATGTTAATAGAATGGGTTTAGTGGTGTAAACCATATAAATACCCACTGAGCAAAGCACATTTTTATGTATTAGTGTTATGAACCAAAATAGCAACATGTAACGGGTACATCAACAACCACCTAGCAAACCATGTGTGACCTAAATGTGCTGAAATGTTTGCGTTAAATGGTCCATTAAGCCACCAGTTTATATTAATAATGTGATTCTCATATTGTCCAACATAAATTCCTCTCAGAAATTCTGTCAAGTTAAAAAAATTACTAGTTGGCTAGTAGTAGCAGGGGAAATGGATGAATATGACGTATATATTTCTCAGGAGTCCTTTCAGTTTAGCAAAAAACTAGCAGTTTAGCTTGCTGAGTAGTCTTAGCAATGAAGAATTATGAATATGACTCAGAAATCTTCTCAGATTAGCACAGGTTAGCTTGTTGGCTAGTAACAGGGAAGATTCATGAGTATGACTTAGATATGGCTCAAGAATCCTGTCAGTTTAGCATGTTAGCTTGTTCAGTAGTCTTAGCAGTGAAGATTTACAAATAGAACTTAAATACCTCCCAGAAATCCTGTTAGTTTTGCACATGTTAAATACTTGGGTAGTACTACCAGGGACAATGTAAGAACAAGATTAAATTCTTCTCAGAAATCCTAGCAGGCTAAAATATGCTAGCTTGTTATAGCTCATTTAGCAGTGAAGATTTATGAATATGAAAAATTCCTCTCAGAAATCCTGTCAGGTTAGTGAATGTCAGATACTTGGCTAGTATTTGCAGTGAAAATGTAAGAATATAACTTAAATTCCTCTCCGAAATCCTGCCAGGTTAGCTGATGTTAGCTAGACTTAGCAGAGAAGAGTCATGAATATTACTTGAATTCGTTTCAGAAATCAGGTTAGCACATGGTAACAAACTTTCACTACTGACTGATTTGACTTCACTTGACTCTGATATACCAATCACTCTGATCTTAATAACATTATTACAAAATATTATGCTAGGCTTACAGGGAGAGTTTTGGCTAAACTCTAAAAATCAGTGAGGCATGAAGATTATGAATACCAGTCGTTCACGTAAATCAGAGCTGGTTAAAGAGCATCAGTGGCACCTCATAGACAAGAGAGTGTGTGAGATGAGGAACAGGCTGCACCTACAGATAAATCCCCACATGTACACCGTCATAGAAAAAAAAATCATTTCCGGTTCTGAATGTTCATATCTAAAAATAGACACATTCAGTGACCCTGAGAGTGACCCAGATGACAACCAGAGGTTTCTAGTGGCTCCTGATTTTTTTGTAATGGTTTGCGTTGGTATTTTGTTATATACTGTTATATACTGGTTGATAACACATTGCAATATGTATACATACACATACACACACACACACACACACACACACACATATATATATATATATATATATATATATATATATATATATATATATAAATACACACATACATACACTGTGTGACTAATCCTAGCTGGTGTTCCAGTGGGAATCAATGGTGTGTCTCTAATGGTTTAATAGTGGCTTTAGTGGATCTAATTGGCTTCGTGTCTTCAGTGATGCCATTCTTTTTCTGTTTTTTTTTTTTGTTAGCATCCAGCAAAAACTGGCGTAGCTGTGGGTGTGAACAACCCCCTCCACCCTGAAACGATCTTTATTTTTGGGTTAACATAACACAAATACGGTGCAGTTGAATATGCACATGCCAAATAACACTTTTGCTCAGTAATGTAGCTTTTAGGATGTTCACAAAAACCTGTTTCATAATTACAATTCCATATTTAACCGCCCCCAAATATCAAATGAACGCATCCCTTATTTTGACAGCCTGTGAAGTACTGCAGGTTTAGTGCAGGAGTAGAAAAAGAAAATGTCATTTCTATCTCTTACTAGCATCTTATTTTAATATTTTCCTGTGGAACTTCCATACAGGTATTTGGCAATGTAATTAATATGGCAAGAGTGATTGACTCCTTAAATGATCAAATAAAATCTGTTGGGGGTTCGATTCCCGCCTCCTCCCTGTGTGCACGAAGTTTGCATGTTCTTCTCGTGCTTCAGGGGTTTCCTCTGGGTACTCCGGTTTCCTCCCCCAGTCCAAAGACATGTGTTGTAGGCTGATAGGCATCTCTAAATTGTCTGTAGTGTATGAATGGGTGTGTGAGTGTGTGTGCGATTGTGCCCTGCGATGGATTGTCACCCCGTCCAGGGTGTCCCTTGCCTTGTGCCCCAAGTCTCCTGCGATAGGCTCCCGGCTCCCCACGAGCCCGTGTAGGATAAGCGGTACAGAAAATGGATGGATGGATTTCCTGTTACCCCGCTGAAATCAAGTCCTAGCTACACCACTAGCTTCCATACTAAGCAGCAATATGGAAGATGTTGGAAAAGTAATACCTAAATCATTCCCTTGCATGCTTTCTGTTAGAACTGGACATGTCGAGGTTGACCCAGATTCTGCCATGCTTGGTTTAACGATTTTCTGACAGTCTGAACCCAAGCCGTTCATGTTACTGTGTGTGTGTATGTGTGTATGGAAACATGACTAGGGTAGTGGGCTGGTTGGTTGGTTGTAGACTTTTCTTGTGTGTATTATCTGACAGAACCCCGCAGCACCACTGGCACATGCTGTCCGTGTGTCCAGCACTATGCTGGCCTCTCGATCAGCTGAACGCTGTTAGTGACAGACTACAGAGCTTAAGCATGCAGACTGAGAGAGAGAGAGATACAGTATCTAAACAGAGCTGTTAGTGCCAAAGACATCAGTGGAGCTCTGTCTAAAACGCAAAGAATGCTACATGCGTCAAGTTATTACCGAAAAATGGGTGAAGGAAAAAAAAAGATTCTGAAAAGATTCAAAAGGTGTGTTACTGAAATTCTGGCTGAAAATGATTTGTATTAGGCATAATTCTTGATTGATTAACGATTTAACTGTGTGTGGCTTTAATGTCATTTTTATAATAAAAGCATAGCATGAACATGCACGACCATTTATTAGCACAACATAAAAGTAAAATTACATTTCTGTTTTCATTTTAGACTAAAAATAATGTACTACAGCCAAAAGAAGAAGAAGAAAGGAGAAAGACACATTTAACAAAAAAGAATAAGAGATAAGTAGAATTAGCATCTGCTTTGTTCAACTAACAAATTCACACACTTGGAAGCAACATGAATGTTTGCACCACATTCCCAACCCTTATAGCCAATCCAAAGATCTTTAGCCTGAAAAGGTTCGAGTGATATGAGTGGTAATCAATACTCAAAGTATTGGCTCCTTCAGATATCACATTAGCTTAGCGAGTATTCTTTGTATTAATATCTCTATAGCAACAATAATCAATGTTATAAGTTAGACTTGAAAAAGTTGCAGTATCTAAGTAAAGCAGGATGTTGGAACTGAATTGCAGTCTCTCGGTGGATTGAGGGACCTGTGCTTTTAGTGGCTGCGTCAGAGGAAGTGAAGTGCCATCGATAGAGAGGATATATATAAATAGGAGTAGATAACTGAGCAAAGCCCAGTGGCACGTGAGGAGGCACTGGCCCGGAGGAAATAGACGTGCAAAAAAGTGCACACATACACACACACACAGAGTACATGAGCTCTGTTGAAGAGATTAGACAGTCCGTCCTTGAAAAGAAGGCTGCACTTCACTCGTTCTCAGTGTCAAGTACAGACAGTATAACACTCTCTCTCTCCTTATGTAGTGAATAAAGTAGGCTATGTGTAGTGAGTCACCCTGAAAAACCAATTGAGACACAGCTAACCTCAGCCACTTTAAATTAGCGCTGTCAAATTCAGTGAAAAACTTGCATCTGAGTTTTAATGCAAGCTATTTTATACTTCCACAGTTAGAATGCATATATGTTATGTTAGATTTCATGTATTTAGCCATAGCATGTATTTAGCCATAATTTTTGCTGCTAATATCTATGTTTCTTATGTTACCGGGGATCCAAAAAAAAAAATAAAAAATCTGCCCCTTTCAGCTTGTCTTCACACATATAACTGTTGCTCCTCCAACACACAGCGAGATCCAATTCAAAATTAATTCATATTCACTATATATGCTCACTACATAAGTAGTGCACTAGACTATATGTCTGAAAGAAAGTCATATGAAATTCAACAACTAAAACAGAAAGACACGAGCAAGTACCTGTTTCTACTACTATGTAATATTACACTCAGGATGTTTTTATTTCATTACAGTTTGATAAAAAATATGTAAAATCTTTCATCATACAGTCATTTAGTCCAAAGCATGAGAAATCTATACTAGTTTTTGATGTTCTGAAAGATGTACATTGTACATCTCTCCAAATGATAGTGGAAGTTTTGAGGTTACAATTCAATACAATCGACTGGAAGGCTGAAAGGTCAAATCCCAGCAATTCCTCCAAGCTTCTATTTTTGGGCTCTTGAGTGAATCTCTTAACCTCCAACAACTCCAGGGGTGCTGAACCATGGCTGACCTTGATCTCTAAACTCAACTTCCTACCCACATGAGATATGCAAAGAAATGCATTTCATTGGACTGTGCATGTATACGCAAATAAAAACTGACCAAAAAAAAGCCATCGTTCTTCACGTCCTTCCTGAATCATCAACCAATACAGCATTTCACAAGCAACGAATTAATAAACTAAGTACAGGCAAAGTTAAATAATTATATTTCTAATCTGGATTTAAAAACACCTATTGAGCTGGCATTCCTGATGCTGTCTGGAACAATATTCCAGGGGCAACCTGCCACTGATCCTTGAGAAACAGCAGACCTGCTGAGCAAAATGCTTAAAAACAGACAAAAAAAAATCATTAAAAGGAGGAACCAGAATCCAAAGTAGTTGTGAATAGCACTACTGTCTCTGCCAGTGAAAGCTGAATTAAGTCTTAGTGGAAAGGAGAAAAGAAAGCACACATGTTAAATCGATCTCCGGCTAATCCGGTGAGCACGGCAATATAAAAACAAACCGTCCGATTAATGTCGAGTTCTGGGTTTGTCGATTGTAGGCTTCAACACTGCCAAGCGCTCAAGGCTTTTGATATTGACTAAGACACATGGCTAATTCTGAGCTCAGCAATGCTCTTAAAACCTAATTGCAGGAAACACACAAAACTCAAATACCATCAATGAATGATGTCATGCCCAAGAGCTACTTACCTTATTGGCAATGGATCAACTCGAAATACACAAAATTACAAGTGTAGTATAGAAATGTACACTTTAGGAAGCGCTAGGAAGTCATTATTTGAGTTGTGTGGGCCGAACAGGGAACAGATTTACACAGAGCGTGAGTGCTGTAAAAAGCCAAATGTTCAAAGGGTGGTGAAGGATGTGATAAAATTAGCTGATAATCATATTCTGTATTACAGTCAGGAAATGAGAGAATGCCAGGGTAAGTGGAACAACACACATTACCACATTTTGTGGGGAAATTTATATACAATCATAAACTTTTTACACAATATTTATTATAATGTTCCTCCTTAACACTGTAACTGACGCGTGAAGGAAAATTTTAAAGTATTTCTAAAAATTCCTGCACATTAGATGTGTTTTACACTATTAGTTGAAACTTTAATGCTTATAAAGTAAGGTACAAAAAAGATCAAAAGTTTACACGGGGCATAAAATTACAGGTTCAAGTTGGTCTCGTAAATCCACAAACATAAAACCTAGGGATGCATCAACACCTTTTATTCAGACCCAGTAGGAGTATATTTTTTTGGTATTCGTTGATACAAGTACTGATACTGATGCTCAAAGGAGTAACCTATTTAGTATTCAATCAGGGAAGTCACGGAGTGTGCTGCTAACAACAAACTCTTTGTGTTGAGCTTTATGGTTAAGATGTTATGTCTTTTAAACAGCATCTTTAATAGAGAGTGTGAGGGACTGACAGGCACAGATGCCACACCTACTTCACTGAGAATAAGGCACAGAGGCCACACCTCCATCACTAAGAATGAGGAACACCGACCACACCTCCTTCAGTGAGACTGACAAGCACATAGACCACACCTCCTTCACTGGGTCTGATAAATACAAGGCCACACCTCCTTCAGTGAGACTGACAAGCACACAGACCACACCTCTTTCCCTGAAACTGAAGCATAGAGGCCATGCCTTTTTCACTAAGCCTGAGGCACAAAGGCCATGCCTCCATCAGTGGTTCAGAGGCAAAACGGACACAAGCACAAAGAGCACATCTCTTTCACTGGGAATAAAGCAGAGGTCACACCTCCTCTACTAGGAATGAGTCACAGAGGCCACACCTCCTTCACTGGGACTGAGGCACAGAGGCCACACCTCCTTCACTGGGACTGAGGCACAGAGGCCATTTCTCTCCACAGGCGAGAAAAGAAGCCAAAGGAATGTAATTTTATTGCATTTCTATAATAAATAGTAAAGTGATAATAAAAATGTGAGTGTGTTTAACATTTTAAATATATTTAAAAAATTTGAATTTGCAGTCTATCCTATACTAATGAATATACATAATCTAGATCAGTCATAACTCAAATTAGAAAAGGTAAGATGCTGGTTTTGGGCTCAAGATGTAAAAAGAGGGGGAAAAAACAACAACAAATATGCACAATATAACCAGAGTCCCTTCCTTAAACAAAGAGTTCAATTACTACTCTAGTGCCATCTACAGACAGGATTTCTTCAATTGTTTTTATTTCTGCCAAAGTTCTAAGATTAAAAATAGAGTCCTAATGAAGCACATTTGAGGAAACAATTACTCTAAACGTGAACATCAGGATCCATCGCAAGTTTGCTTAGATGGGATTTGTAAATCAGCATGATGATTCAAGCTGGTTTTGTGCCAGAGGACATAAATTAAAAATCCTTGATATTTTACACAGTACAATACTTGCACTACACATTCTGAGACAGATTAAACTAATCTCTGCTTCTCTTAATCTTAATTAGTCCCACATTCCTGAGGCTTCATCTAGTATTTAGAGAAGTAAAGCCATGTAGGGAGGGGCTGTTCTTTGAAACCAAGCACCGAGGTGGTCGTCTCACACAAACTCACTCTTAAACCCCCTCCTCCAAACCAAGAATCTCTTATTTATTAACCAGGCCTGTTCTCTCTGCTATGGTCTCTCTACTCCTGAAAAGAGGCCGGAAAAATACGAGTCAAAATTCAGTGCACTTCACTTCATAGACAAGTGCTGTTTTTAGAACTGTCTCTTAGAAATTTGTGCCCAAATTGAAAAATATTGATGATTAGAAATTAAGTTGATAATTTCATGTACGAGAAAATTTTTACAAAACCAATGACAAGAGTAGAATTAATCCTAGAGCAATACCAGCACTTCCTCAGAGTCTTTGAATAACAGCATTTTCTTAAAGGCACAGGAATTCTTAAATCTGATTGGTCAGAAACTCATTTGCTATAAACTGGTATTAGGAGTCAATGTGGAGAAATATAGGCAATATGGAGAAAATCTTATATCACATTATGGATAATTTTATATCTTAAAACGATATACACCAATCAGCCATAACATTAAAAACACCTGCATAATATTGTGTAGGTCACCCTTGTGCCACCAGAACAGCTCTAACCCATCGAGGGATGGATTCCATAAGACCTCTAAAGATGTGCTGTGGTATCTGGCACCAAGACATTAGAAGCAGATCCTTTAAGTCCTGTAAGTTGCGAGGTGGGGTCTCCATGGATCTGACTTCTTTGTCCAGAACATGCTTGATTGGATTGAGATCTGGGGAATATGGAGGCCAAGTCAACACTTTGAACTCTTTGTCATGTTCCTCAAACCATTCTTGAACAATTTTTGCAGTGTGGCAGGGAGCATTATCCAGCTGAAAGAGGCCACTTCCATTAGGGAACAGCATTGCCCTGAAGGGGCGTACTTGGTCTGTACATGTACATGAATACCAGAACCCAACGGGTTCCAGCAGAACATTGTCCAGAGCATCATACTGCCTCGGCTGGCTTGCCTTCTTCCCATAGTGCATCCTGGTGCCATCTCTTCCCTAGGTAAGTGACACACACGCACCCGGCCGTCCACATGATGTAAAAGAAAACATGATTCATCAGACCAGGCCGCCTTCTTCCATTGCTCCATGGTCCAGTTCTGATGCTCACATGCCCATTGTAGACGTGTTCGGCAGTGGACAGGGGTCAGCATGGGCACTGTGATTGGGCACTCTGATTGGAGATTCTCTGACCCAGTCATCTAGCCATCACAATTTGGCCCTTGTCAAAGTCGTTCAGATCCTAATACTTGCCCATTTTTCCTGCTTCCAACACATCAAATTCAAGAACTGACTGTTCACTTGCTGCCTAATATATCCCTCCCCTTGACAGGTGCCATTGTAATGAGATAATCAATGTTATTCACTTTACCTGTCAGTGGTTTTAATGTTATTGCTGATCGGTGTATATCCTGATTTATATATATAAAATGTTTCCCCTAAAATTGATGAAAGAATTATCTATACCAAATAACTGCATGCAATCATGACTGCTTTTTGATAATTATGTGAACTAAACACCAGTAAAAGGTACTTTTTCTTTTCTCCTTTTATTTGGAAGTGACACTGTACAGAAATATCACAAATGAGAACAAGAAAAAACATAACACTGTCAAAATGCTCCGACCTTAGTGACATTAATCGGCTGCCGATTAAGTGGCTTTTGCAATATTGGCAATATAGACGATAGACAAAAATATCTATCAATAGATATTTTTCTATCGTCCTACAATATGTATCGCCATATCACACAGCCCTAATTGGTATAACACTAAATATTACTAACCAATTGCTAAACTACTAACCACTCACAATACAGGAGGAGGGATTTGTTTGAACGCAGGTGTACACAGAACAAGATAACAAATTACATATAACTTACAACTTTAGCGAGTTATACAGCTAACAAAAAAAAAAATTCAAACACTCTCTCCACAAATCTTAGCCTCTAAAGCTGATTTATTCTCCCAAAATAAACTTCCACCTTCAAGATGCGACGTCAGGTGGGGAGGTTCTAGATACCTCTGCATCACTATAGTTACAATGGAAGTATTAATGGATAATTTTTTGGAATTTGTCCAGTATGTCCTATTAACTCATCATCTTGCACATCATCACCCAACAATGACAACTGGCCCCTGCAATCACCACAATGTATGGGTCAGTCTGGGTGACATTTAGATGAAGTGTTGAGTCAAACTTCTGAATTTCTTAGTCGATTCTGAACCATCATACCAGCATGAACTATTCCTACAGAGGTTACCTTGAGAAATTTGGATAATCTTCAAACCTACATGTTTTCAGTGTAAGTACACCAATCAAGTGCGTCCTGCATGCCTGAGTAGTCATGTCTTGCTCATGTGGGGACACGGTGACTGATCAAAGCAGACGAGCCAGCAAGTGGAACTTGAAAGAGTCTATTGGTTTGGACAGGGACTTCGAGCTTATTAGTTACAGTTCAAGCAACATAAGAGACTTTTGACTCCTTTGGTTATGAATTTCTGTATTAGGAAAATAAAATCAAATGCTTTATATGAATAATTCTGAATAATATGGCTACAACAAACAGGACTATTCTATTTTTGCATTTATTAATTTGGCAGATACTTTCATAAGTCCAGTCCAAGCACATGGCTGAGCATTAAGGGTCATATTAAGCAGTGGCTCTCACAGTCCTGGGATTTGAACTCACAAGTCACATCTGATGAAAAACTCAGAACATCAACCACAGCATTCTTTTCTTCAAACGTGACTAACAACACTATTATGCCCAATGTTCACAACTAGCTGCAATAATGGTATTTAAATCAGAAGCTGTAATGCTAGCCTAAAACATAGCTCACTAAGCATGCACTCTGCCAAGTTCAAGTAGCATCTAAACCATCTTGCAAATGTTGCTTCCATTACTAGTGACTAAAGCAAAAGTTAAGTCACAGAAGACCAGTTTCAGTCCTGGATTGTTTTGGTGATTTCCTCACTCTAACACACTGTTACACCTGGTAATTTGATGAGATATGTTAAGTGCCCTTGAGCAGGGAAATAAAAATCTTTTTCTGGAATCAGGCGCTCCAGGTCTTGGACAACCTTTGGTTAAGCGATCATTTCCCAAATTAAATAAAATTGAACCCATTAACAACAAAATTACCCAAGACTATTCATGTTTGCTTGTTAATTTTTGCATAATATGATGTAATGATAACATTTTGGTCTACCTTAATTAATGGTCATGGTTTCTTCAAGATGATCTGAAACATGTAATTTTTATCCAAGGCTCCAAAGACCATAAAATATTTGCATTTGGAAACTATGTGCCTAGGAAAGGTTTCAGAAGGGCAGTGATTGTGCATTTTTATGGAAATGCTTAAAGCTGATTAATGATGTAGAACAGGTCACTGTGTCACTCCATGTTGCTGTACCTTCAGAGGGAACGGATGGTCATTCAAGGCTGAGGGAGTGCTCGTTACACCTGACTGGGATGAGTCATTAGTAGTAATGATTACTTGATCCACTGGAATGTTTGTAAAATGTCTGAATAAAAATCAGATCCCAAGAACCGTGGAAGATTTTCACACCAAATAATATTTAGAGGTTGGATGAAATGCATATGAATTCTCAAACGGTAAGTTGAGTGGATAAGTAACAGAGGTGCCAACATTGCTAACCAGAAAATCCTAGCAGGCAGAGAAATAAAATTCAACCACAAATACATTAGCATCTGTAGCAAGGACTGATATTTTTTTCAGATGTGCAGAAGAAAACAGCAACGCAAAATTCTGGTGTGATCGTTACATAATAATAAGCAGGCAGCAGTCACTTTTTTATGAACCAAAGAGACCACAGTGCTGCACACTTTGTCTCTGTTGGCACGCAAGAAGGAGACGGCTTGTGAATTCACCTAGATAAAGTCTGCAAAGGTAACCGCTACCCGAAACAAACTGTGTCCTTTCCACTTCAGTGAACTGGCTTTTCCGGTGGATGAATTTTATTTGCGTTTGTCTGACCGCTCGCTTTAGCTGAAAACAGAAAAGCGTAGTTTTCAGATTTCTGCTATACTGCTGTAGCAAGGGGTCAGAAATTGTAAATGCTAGGGCTTAACCATAGATTTTGGCACCTATGAAGTATTTAATAATCATAAAGGAAGTCCAACTCATTACAAAATAATAATAATAATAATAATAATAAAAGGTCAGGTCTGAAAGTGCTAAGTACCAAACACTGACCTTGTGTATTAATATAAGACAATGACTAGAAGCAAAAAATAAATAAAATGAATACACAGTGTTGCTACGGCAACCGTAGTAACCATATGTTACTGTTGGTTATTCAGATGTTGTTCAGTAACTCTGTTCAGTAATTCCTGATGAAGGTGTAACATTGGAGAATCTGTAATGGTTCATAACCTGAATGACCAGAGAATAATTGTTAGAGTAGTCTGTAAATGGTGACCTAAATATTATACTTCACAGTAAAAGTATAGAAAACCAAGAACGTAAAGACGTATTACAAGCAAATCAGAATAGATGCAGGAAAAAACAGAAAAAATAGTTATATAGATATCGTAATTAACTATGTTATTACTGTGACTTGAAAAAAAACAAGATAGCATTATATATCTGCAATAGAAGTATACATTATACATCCAATGTGTTGCCCTCCAACAATATATCACTTTTTAAAAAACATTTTACATATTTTTATACTCTTAGAAGTGTTTGTTGAGATGTAGTGATCAGTATAATGATAACATTTGATAAGATGCAAATGACCAAAACTGCAAAGGCCACAGCTCAGCCCTTTCACTCCCTTCCACTTCAGCTGATGCAGGAAAAAAAAGATAAAGAAAAATGATCTGAATTAGCATGACAAGAAGAGCGAGGGACTGAAATCACAATGATGTCCTGTTGAGAGGGTAACAACCCACGGCACAGAGAGCGGGGGATCTCACAGACCAAGCAAGAAAACAGGCTACAGACAAAACTAGACTAAACATCTGACATAAACTACTAATATTTTGACTGAACAAAAACCCAATTGCCCTTTGATCACATGGACACAACTAACCTTTATGACTTTTTTAACTTTTCATCATGCAGTACCAAGCTAAATGTAGCTAACACACGCCTTGTGTAGCATAAAAAAGGAATCTACTAAGAAGAAAAACTTGCATCATGATATCATGTTGATACGTCTCTGCTTAGAAAAGTATCTCCATTAGCTGAGGATGGATGCAAAGCTAACCACAACTCTTCACAAAGTCACATGACTCAGTGATGAATGTAGTACGTTACAATGAAATCCTCTGCTTGACCCCAGGGATAAAGAGTCAGAATGGGGATCACGGCTAACGTGTGAAAAACTACACACCCACAGCCTTTACTTCTCACAGGGAGGACTGCTTTCTCATTAAAAAGACTTCTTTCCCTTTCTTTGGCGAGGCTAGCACAAATCTTTGTTGGATTCTATGTTTGAACTGATAAAAGTCTAATGATGTTCTTTCATAAACGTATTCAGACGTGTTGTGAGGACAGATTTTCATGACTGTCTAAGATTGGAGTGAGTGTAGCCTTAGCACACAAATCAGGCACTTCATTCAAATGTTCACTGCTAACACTTACCAACTTTATTATTATTATTATTAATTTTAAATTTTTTTTATTTTAAGTTTTATTTTTTCCCCCCTATTTTCTCCTTAATTTAGTCATGGCCAATTTCCCCCTATCAGGCACATCTCTCTCCTATCACACGACAGCTACCAACCAGGGAGGACAAAGGCTACTACGTGCTTCCTCCTAGACATGTGAAGCCAGCCGACTACAAATAAAGATTGGTGTAACTCTGGCAGTGTGGACTATGTTTGGCTTTGCTGCAGCTTTAGAGACAGAAAATCAAGACAATCTGAGTCTTGACTTGTGCGACTTGACTTGGTTCATATCACGAACCAGCGAACATCCCAAAAATAGCCAAGTTGTTATTTTTAGTTACATTCCAACGTTGGAAAATTGGAAATTTTTCAACATGACATAAATCTGTTTTTTAAAAGCGGCAGCATTCCACCTGCCTTGCAGACACTTCCTGAAGGATTACGTGTAAAACATGCTGGCATTTGAGGAAAAACGCCAAGTGTGAAAGCATCCCAGAGCAACAGAGACTCAATTATTCCATTAGATTCCATTCATTGACATTAACTTGGACAGGAATTGCTTACAGCTGAATATTTTACTTACTGCATCTGATACCTATAACAGGACCAAAGACATTCATTCATTCATTCATACATCTTCACTAACTGCTTTTTCCGGGTCAGGGAACAGATCTGTAGCCTATCCTGGGAATACTGGGAGCGAGGCAGGACTACACCCTGGATGGGATGCCAGTCCATCACAAGGCACCATGTACACACAAATTCACACACTCATTGACACCTAGCGCCAATTTAGTGTAGCCAATCTAGCTACTGGAATGTTTTTGGGAGGTAGGAGGAAACCGGAGAAACTTGAAGAAACCCATGTGGACACGGGGAAGACATGTACAGTAAAACTCCACAGAGAGACAGTAACTCAAGCTCAGGATCAAACTAGGGACCCAGAAGACCCTGTGAGATGGCAACACAACCCACTCTTCCACCCAAGCAGGTACATAACACATTCATTTAGCATGAATCATCTGTCAAAATCCTTCTTGTCTGACACAGATGGTCTTTTTTAGTTCAACAGTAGGTCAAGTCAGGACTAAGACCATGCCAGCCAGGTTCACCTTGGTTTGACCTCATGTGTGTCAGTGTGTCAGAGTATTGCTTTTTGAATATATAGCATTTAACTGATGGATCGTAACCATACAAATATAGTGTACCTACTACCTTTTATATTTCTCCTAGAAATTTTATATCCTTGAGACTCAAAGGAGTCAGGGGCTGGTTTGGGGGTTTCCAGATGGTGATTTCCACTGACAAATCCAACAGTGTAACTGCCAAGGTGGCCAAGGGGCCTGTTACCGCAGCTTTTTTTCCCCCCACTGTTAAATCAACGGAATGAATAAATAATATACTTGGCTGACAAAAAAACTGTTTTCAAAAGGTCATCTGAATTTATATTAGGCATCTTCATTAATAATTTTTGTGATGTTTGAACACAGGATTGAAAAGATTCAAAGGTGGGAGAAAGCTAATCATTAAATGTAGAGCTGTGATTAATTTGCTATTTCAGGTTCAACCTCAATCCGCATGATTTCTCAAGGTTTTAGTGCACAAAATGTGTTTTAATTCAAATGTGTCTGAACTCAAGCAGAGGCAGAGGAGCGCTTATGTAAATGAAGAATATGTCAAAGTTTGGGCTTTCTTGTAAAACAATTCAGTGACACGAAAACAGCATATACAGGACTGTGCAAAAGTCTTAGACATCCTCATTTTTTAGTACAAATTTTGTCTTCGATGATTAATTCATGACTTCTGCATTATTGACATTTCCAAACATTTATATTTCTAACAAAAAATTAAATGTTATAGAAAAATGTATTTTTGTCAGTAAAGAAAGCAACATATTACGCAACAGGTGCCTTTTTAGACACAAAAACTGACAACATGAAGGCTATGGGTTTTGCATGCAAAAAAAGCAAGCTTATTTCCTAATAAAACTGCATAAATTGTACCTGAGACTACTATTTTTTTTTAAATAAAATAAAAAGCAAAAGGTTGCCACACCAAATATTGACTTTGTTTAGTTTCTTACTGTTTACTGCTCATTATAGTGATTTTATTATTTAATTTCATTATTTTTGAAGGTACCTTTGTTCTTTGCATGTGCCTGAGAGTGTTTTCTGTTTCACAATACTGTATATATGCAAAAAGAAGGCCACAAAAAAAAAATTAACAATATAATGCTTTTTTAACAATATTGTATAATGCCAAACGGTATTAATAATATATAATTCCAGGTATTAATAAAAGCCTTACATTTGGTTTTCAATCAGCTGGTGTAAAATATTTAAACAAATGCACTTTGTTACCATACTTAAGTAATATTTTAGGGAATTTATCATTGAAAATTAATATTTGTACTCATGTTCAATTATATTTCCCTGAAAATAAATATAATTTAAAAAAAAGTCAAATTATTATTATTATTATTATTATTATTATTATTATTATTATTATTATTTACCCCTTTCAAGTACTTGTTAAATCTCAAACAACATGACACATTTTTTTCTTTTGCCCAGCCATAAATTCAATTATTTTCCTGTGCATCTTATTAACTAGATTTCACAGTTCCAATTAAATCCATGCTGATTATTATGGATACTACAACCACTCACCTTTGCACAATAATTGCTTATTAGTCTCACTTGCTCTTAAAGTTAATTTAATAAAATAAAATTTGGTCATATTAAAAATGCACATAAATGAGGACAGCATGGTTGGATTTCTTTTGATTTCATGCAAATTAAATAGTAATAGAATGATAACTCCTAGGGCTGCAAGATATTGAAGAAAAATGCAAAATGTGATAACTTGTTAAATAATGCGATATGTGGCACGACAATGCTATAAGTGTGTAAAATCAATTTAGATTTTATATATAAACTGAAAATGACATAACCAACATGCAGGTTTCATGTTCTTTTGAGGAAAAGAATGCATTCCCTGTTATCTCTGTCAACTTCAAACCTTGACTTTTCGTAACTCTATGAAGTATTAAAATCATTCAGTTATCGCAAACCCTTGCGATATGCATATCGCGATATTTTCATTTGGATATTTTGATATTTTCGATATATATTGTGCAGCCCTACTAACTCCTGACCCTAACATTAAATTCTGTAGCTTTTCATATATTTTGTGCAGTTTACAAATGTGCAAGTGTGAGACTCTTAGAAAAATAAATTCCCAAATATGTCCTGATTGAATTTCAGTTCAAATTTGATGCTTTAAACAGTACAATGTACACATTTTTTAACTTTCACTCAAGTCTAAATAAATAAAATATCCACAATTACGTACCTGCTTCAAAGGACATCCAGATACGATGCTACACATTCTTACATTTGAATAAACAATTAAGTCATCAGAGATGAGCCATGTTTATAAATTTAGGTTTAGAGTGAAGCTATAATGTTATAACTTCTAACTTTCAGAAACACATCTTTTTGTTGGCTTGTGCTAAATAACACCAAATTACACTAAGGGAAAAAAATGGAGTCTGGATTTCAAGATGGCCGCCCCCATAACATTACAGTGTTCAGGTTTATGGACTACAGTAATTCACACTGTGTCCTAAACCACTGAGTGGCAGATATTTGAAGTGGCAGATATTTGGCTCAGATAAATGTTTATTATTGGTTAACTAGATTAGCTACATTAGCCTTATAGCTCATAAAGCATACGATTGACAGCAGATGTATTGGCTGATCGACTACTTTTAGGGTAAGTGGAAAATGGTGTACTTTTTTCTCTCCTTAACTATTTTTTTAGGCTGGACTTATAAAAGGAAGTATTTTTTGTAGCTTATATCCTTTTACTAAGACAGCAGGAGTGTTCAGTTTGAATTTATGGTGAGGTTTTGGACCACAAACTAACAGTAACATTTTCAAATGACCCACCATCTACATATGTTTCTTAAGAATATCAGAATAGCTTCAGAATATCCTTTAATTACAGACTGAAGAAACCTGAAAAATAGTAATTCCAGGGTTCTACCTTATACTGCTATACGAGCCTTCAAACTGTGTGCCAAGTCGTCACGCGAGGAAAACTCAAAAGCTCCCAAAAGCACCGCAAAGTTAAGATCAACATAACTGAGAGAGAGAGAGTTCAATGTGATGCTCGCTCTACCATTTGACGATGATCTTTGTGCCTTGATGCTTTCAGGAGACTCAACCTAGAACTGTTGGCGTCCCAGTTCAGCCGTTCTCACGCTGGAGTTTGATGAAGCTTCTCTTAAGAATCTCAGCTGTCTTTGAGAGTCATGTGAAGAAAGGGCTTGATGTGCAATGGCAGTCTATTTTCTACAGAAATGCAGAGTTTGTCAGTTCTCCAGTGCAGATAAAAAGATTAGACTCAACGTCAGACGCACAAGAAAACGGTGCTGACAGGTCTAACTCCTCATCATCTCAACATCTATTCATTATTGTACAACGTTCACAGGAGTATTAGCACCTCTAATGTGCACACACACACACACACACACACACAGAATACAAGGAATAAAAATAAAAGTGAAATACCGAGAACAAAGTGTAAGTCATGGGTTAGCAGGAATGGCGAGAACAGCCTGTTCTTTGTTTAAACGCCAGGACATGGCCCTCCCGCAGTTATTATGAATGTGCTTCTGAACCACAGGAGAACTGAGCAAACACTCTCCTTCCTTACCAACACGATAAACGTGTGCAACTGAGAGAACGCGGCCACGCACAACCACTCTTAATTCATCATATAAATACAGTATGTGTCCACAAGTTGGTACATTCCTATAGTATCACTATTTACTGTGTGTTGAAACTAAATAGAGGATCTACTACTAACAGAAAATAACTTGTTTCACAGACATTCTGCAATACTAAATGCATCTGTAAATGGATAAAAAGTACGCCATGTCATTCTTTAACAAATGAAAATGGTTAGCATTGGCAAGTTAAGGAATAAATCACTTCAGGACATGCTGCTATGGGAAAATAATCAACTTTGGGGTGGTAACAATAACTCCACTTGACAACCACCCCATGGTTGATAGTTGTTCTATAACTGCATGCCCCCCCAAGTGTTTTATTCCATACTTCATATACAAATTAAGTAATACAAACTGCGACTGCATTATCATCTACATCAGTTCCAGCTTTCCAGAACTTCAAACTCTGAGGCAAAGTAATACCAAATGGCCCAAAGGAGAAAAAAAAAGTTAATATGGTTATCAAAAATATTTGCACCCATAATGTTATAGTGTTCAGCTTCACTGGAAATTTTTTTGTTCAATTATAGAAAGCAGTACTGTCGTTAATATTTACAGAAAAACTTTAGGGGTGAGATAAGCTTAAGATTAATTAATTAATTAATTGCTAGCCAATGTTAGCCTCATATCTCCAGTGCAAAACTAAAATAGCAAATATCAAATATTTTGGCTGAACAACTACATTTAGTCTCATTGGACACAGAAATGTATATAAATGTAATTTCTACCTTTAACTGCATGGGTATTGCACCAACCGTATAAACATACCATAGGTCATCAGTGACCCAGCACTTATTTAATGCAAATTGATCTATCAGTAGGGGGTTGCTAGCAGGGATTAGGTCCCAGGTTGCTAGTGTCACGGTCTGCGAGCACTGGATACTCAGGTCCCCCTGTATGTAAAGCCTTTCCAACACCCGGCGATTCGTTAGGCCCAATCGCCCTCATTTATCACGGCAAATTAGCTAATCAGTGTGACAGCCACCACGGAGCGAGGCTTCATCAAAGCTCGGCCGATTGCTGCTCTCCCAGCTGTTACATACAGCGGGGTCTGGAGGAACACAGCCCATAAGAACAGGCACTCCAATGCAAGAACAGATGGGAGAGCTGCTTAAATATTCCTTCTCATTCATTCAACACACACACACACACACACACACTCACACTTATGTTGTGGAATATGTAATGAGCAGAAGTGTGCATGTACTACTCAGAGTGCATAAGTGCACACTGGAAGGATGGAGGTATGTGTTATTATTATTATTATTATTATTATTATTATTATTATTATCATTATTATTGGAGCACAGTTTCCTTTAAAGGAAAAAAATCCAATTCCCACAATTTTACCGCAAATGTAGTTTGTTTGGTGACTGGCATCATTTTCTACATGAGCTATCAAGCTAACGTAGTGCTAGACAATCTCACGCAAACTTTTTTCTATAAATACACGCCCACGTCGTCATACACTTGCTTCAAAAGATCGCTGTCATGCTACATGAAATTATTCCTTAAATAAACAATTGTTTCAATAGCAGGGATATATTAAAATGGATATTTGGATATTTTAAAATGAAGTTCAGTGTAAGTTCAGCTATCCGTAAGTTAAACTTTCAGACTTTGGAATGAATTTAGTCCATGAGTCTGAAACCACATCAGGACTGGAACCGGTCTGAAGCAGATATATATAAAAGAGAGGTTTAGGGTGAGATAGATTTCCATTACACAGTAGCTATGTTAAACTTGTAACTTGAGTGCAAAACTAAAAAAGGAAACGTCACCAAACATCAAACACGTTTTGCTGAATTGCATACTATTGAGGAGGAGAAACATTGGATTTTTTTGTTGAATCATACTTTTAAAAGTCCCAAAATTATCTCACACCAAATGATATCATGCAATAAAAATCCAACATTTTTTTGTTATTGGATTTGAAACCTTTTTTGTCATGTCTGATCTTTTTCTGACTTGTATCAGAAAAATAAACCAAGAAAAACCATGTTATACTTTGCACTTCAAGCTGAAGGCTGTGATGATCCTGAAGGCTGCGTCTTACCTTTTTTTGGTCTTCCAGAGTGTGAGTCGCAGCTCGTCTCTGCTGCTGGTGACGGCTGTTGCTGTTCTGGCAGGTTTCTGATCCTACCTCCATCATACCCAACACCAAAATAAGCTCCTTTAAACTTCAGTCATCTTGATTAGACGGCAGATTTAAAAGTGAGATTCAACTGACGACTCGTCCTTGACTTGGACTAGGAGTTTCATTGCTGTCGCACATCCTTGTATCTCACCTTACAGGGCCTGAACGGGAACGAGAAGAAGTTTCACATGTTTAACCAGTGCATTCATATTTCATACTTCTCACAGAGGAATACAGCTAGCAAAATTATCTATAAATTATCTAAGGCTATAACACTAGCCTTGTGGTGTTATAGTGGAAACACACTTGAGTATTGTTAAGCATGTTAACATAAAACCAAGCACTTTTCTAAGCTCTGATAATATTATTTTCTACTTGATGCAGTGAAGTCAACAGAATTAAATTAAAATTAAATTTTCCTCAGAAAGAGAGAACGTTGTTTGCATTCTGGTTTGTTGGTTACGTTCACTCCCCTTGTCTTTGTTGTAATTTAGTATGTATGGAATAAAAAACGATGAGGTTGTGTGATGTGGTGTTACCATGCAGAAGTTGATTTTTTTCTAATAACAGCACGTCACACGAAGTGTTTTATTCCCCTTACACCACAACAATTACAATCGTCAATTTATTAAAGAATGTATAACATACTTCCAACCATCCATTTTACACACCACTTATCCAGCCTATCCCAGGGAACTCAGGGCGGTGGGTGCCAACCCATCGCAGGGCAAAGTCGCGTACACATTCAAACACTACGGATAATTTGGAAATGCCAGTCTTTGGACTGATGTACCAAGAGGAATCCCCGTGCCAACTCCATGCAACCATGGAGATGCGAGGCAAATGTGCTAACCACTAAGTCACCCTGCTCCCAAGCAAGTTAGTTCCTGTTATCAAATTATTAAATCACAGCAGCTATAAACCAGCCTCTCTTTTTCCTGTCTCTTTTAGTTAATAAGAGAAACGTAGCTTGGCATGATACAGAGAAACCGGAACGTCCTCCATCTTGAAGACTTTACTGTGGTGGAAAACTGTTTCAAAGCACTGATACTGGAGACTCCTTGCGTAAATGATAAATAATCATCTGCTTTCAGAAAGCTTTATCATATCAATGATTATATGTTTGTCTTTGTTATATAATAATACGTTTTTAATCCATGAAACAATACTGTATTAGAACAACGTGTTAATATAAACCTGTGATTTGTCTTATAGGCGGAACTACTGTCAGAACTGCTGTTAGAGAAATTTAAAAACACCTTCTGACCAATCAGAATTCAACGCTGTGGTATAATTAATGAATATCATCATGGCTGTGATTCGGCTGCAGGAACAAGGCCACAGGCCAAGCGCAACAGGTATTCAGTATAACAGAACAACTGCGAGTGTGATATTGCTTTTATAAAACATTTCAATTAATTCAACAAGAAATTAATATCGATTAACTGACATTTCAGATATAGTATGGCCAAATATTTTTCTTATTTTTGCTCCGTCAACAAAATTAGTTCCCAAAGAAGCCACAGCTGGATAAAATGTTGCGTGTTGCCATGTCAACGCACGTTGTAGTAAGTGTAGTAACAGTTTCGATTTAACAAACTCTTGCTAGAATTGAAAATCTGAAGAAGTGAACACAGATAAGCGGAGTGATACAAACAGTGAAATGTCCCAGTGCTGTTATACTAAATATCAGCACTCTTGGAACACCGCTTGACCAATCAAATTAGTGGAGTGAACTAACTGTTGTATAATGTGTGATATGACACATACAGGATATAAGTGGTACTAGGCATGAACAATATATCAAATGCATCATATCACAATATTCATATAAGACACTGCAAAGTATTGCAAAACTTATAGTTAACAAAAAACAGCTTATAAACTATTTACACTAAATAAGATTCAAGAATCAAGAACTTTCTTGTGCAATGAAATGCTTAGTTTGCATTACATAAAGAGAAATAATGATAAATGAAATAGCATTAAATAGGAAATATAAAGATTATGGTTAAGACATAAATAGCAGTGGTGGTAACAAAAAAAAATGTAGTAGAAGTGTTCTTGCTCATGTTTACATGGTATTGTGCAGGATTATAACATCCAGTCTGATACTTGTCACTGTGAGAAACAGTAGAAATGACAACACAAAGCACGTCTGAGCCCCTCAACCCCAACCCCAGCGCTTCAGAACCAGGAACCAGCCTGAACAGTGCCTCGTTTCATTCACTAACCTGTACATCATCCGTGTGTAAGAGTAAACACTCACCCGTGCACGCGCTCCCTCTCCACTTTCCTCTGTGCAGAACCCGGCCCGCACGAGCGCCGTGCCGCTGCTAGAAGAGCGCGCTCGTCACGTCACTGACTGAGAGCGGCTCCCATTGGAGGACAAGCGACGCTTCACGAGGCGCCTTGCGTTTCCATGGAAACCGTGTCGCAAACGAAGCTTTCACCCTCTAGTGAAAATATGCGAGAACTACACCAGAACTCTGACTTCCGGTTATTTTATTTTATTTTTTTTTTTCACTTTCATCCGGGTTTTTAATTTCCGATAGAGGGCGCTTGTGAGAGAGTTTAAAAAATGAACAGAGGGTAGATGGAGGTGTAGAAGTGAAAAAGAGAAAGAATAATAATAAGAAGCAGAAATAAAGAATAATAAAAAAAACAACAATAACAGATATTTAATAATAATAATAATAATAATAATAATAATAATAATAATAATAATAAAACTCCCTCATTTTTAAAATTCAGCATTACACTCTTAAAACTCTTAAATTAAATATAATATAAATATAGAATAAAACACTCCAGGACATGCAGTTATAGGAAAATAATCAAGCACGGGGTGGTTTGGCACGTGGCTTTATTTTTCACTGGCGACTTTCTGACATATTTACATAATTCTTTTTCACATGTGCGAACACATTGTTTACATGATGTCTCGTGTCTGCTTGAGTTCATGTGCAATCTGGTCATATATGATTCACATAATCACTTACAATCACATAACACTTTATTAGGAACACTGTACTAATACCGAGTAAGGCCTCTCTTTGCTCTCACAACAGCCTCAGTTCTTCATGGCATGGATTTCACAAGATGTTGGAAACATTCCTTTGAGATTCTGGTCCATGTTGACATGACACGCAATTCCTGCAGATTATTCAGGTGTGCTTTCATGCTGCGAATTTCCCGTTCTACCACATCCTAAAGGTGTTCTATTGGATTCAGATCCGGTGACTGGGAACGCAACTGAAGAACACTGAACTCACTGTCATGTTCATGAAACCAGTTTGAGACGACTTTTGCTTTGTGACATGGTGCATTATCATGCTGGAAGTCGCCATTAGAAGATGGGTAAACTGTGGCCATGAAGGGATGCACATGATCAGTAACAATACTCAAATAGGCTGTGGTATTAAAGCGGTGAGTGATTGGTATTAACGGGCCCAAACTGTGCCAAGAAAACATTCCCCACACCATTACCCCAGCTCCACCAGCCTGGAGTGTTGACACAAGGCAGGTTGGGTCCATGGATTCATGCTGTTGGCGCCAAATTCTGACTCTACCATCTGTGTGCCTCAGCAGAAATCGAGATTCATCAGACCAGGCTACATTTTTCCAGTCTTTAACTGTAGAGCTTTGGTGAGCCTGTGTCCACTCCAACCTCAGCTTTCTGTTCTTGGCTGACAGAAGTGGAACCCAACATGGTCTTCTGCTGTTGTAGCCCATCCACCTCAATGTTCTACATGTTGTGCATTCTGAGATGCTTTTCTGCTCACCACAATTGTACAGAGTGATTATTTGAGTTACTGTAGCCTTTCTGTCAGCTTGAACCAGTCAGGCCGTTCTCCGTTGACCATCAACAAGGTGTTTCCATCCGCAGAACTGCCACTCACTGGATGTTTTTTCTTTATTGCACCATTCTGAGTAAACTCTGGAGACTGTTGTGTGCGAAAGTCCCAGGAGATCAGCTGTTATAGAAATACTCAAACCAGCCTTTTGTTCTGATGGTTGATGTGAACATTACCCGAAGCTGCTGGCCCGTATGTGCATGATATTATGCATGCCTAATAAAGTGCTCTATGAGTGTATGTGATCCTTATGGAAGGGGAATGAGAGAGGAAAGCTTGCACAGGGTTTTTTTTTTTTTTTTAAATCTTTTTTTCCTTCAAAATCAGAAGGGGGCGCCAAAGAGCACATGTACTTCAACCTGGTTCCAAATTTCCATGAGTAGTAGAGTACTGGTGAGCTGTGCACATTCTCACTTTAATCTTAAACACATTTTGCCTCTATAACTGAAAGATTTTTATTTAGGTCACATTTTCTGCCAATTCTTTTTTAAATCCACCTAACTGGAAACTCAGTGTCCCCCATCCTCAGTATTCAGCTGAGTATAATCTTGGAAAATATAAATCAAGATCTAACTAGGGTCCTTTTTCAAAACCAGGTTTCCACATTAAACCCAGTGCTATAACTTCATTATCAATATGATGGTATACTATATCAGGGATTTGATTTGTCAGGCTGATTTCCCCCCTCACACTGGGTCGAGCTGTTTGTCCGTTATCAAGTGAGTGAAATAGAGAGCTTTAATTCAGAAAACCCAGCAGCAGCCTCTCAGAGGTTCTGATGGGATCTGGGGAAATCTCTCTTGGCTCTGGGCCTAAATTGCAGGATTAAAGCACCGGCAGTGAACAGAAGGGTGAGATTTAGCATACCTAGCTAGATAGTCATTTTTTGGAAACACATTATCAATGGGTAAATATTTACGATTCTCTTGTTTTCAAGTTTAAAAAAAAAAAATTCTAATAAGGCATGTGATATTTTTACCCTTTACATGTTCTCTGAAATAATAAAGCCATTTATTATGTAACACCAGTTTAATTATCTGCAAGAAGGTGTGGTTTAATTTCTGATTAATATGGGCTGGAAGTAAATTCTGTTGAAAGTCCATCTACAGCAACCTTCAACTATTTTAGCAAAGCAGGCTGAGTGCAGTAGCTTGGGTAAGCTTGCTATGCTACATAAGGCTAGCCGAGCTAGGTAGCAAATGTTTTTATCTTTCTTTCTTTCTTTCTTTCTGCAGCACTATGACCCAATGATTCTGTCACTGCTGCTGTCAGTCATTTTAGCAGTTTGTTATTGTGTAACATGACTGTTTAACACGTTCTTATTGTGTAATTTAATAATTTTTGTTCATTTTTATATGAACTGAAATGATTTGTTGGTCATCATTTCTCACTCTTTCACATTTACTTATTATTTGGCAATAACAGAGTTAATGCTTTTACAGTAATATGCTGCTACCAATATCCATCCATTTTCTATACCGCTTATCCTACACAGGGTCGCGGGGAGCTCGGAGCCTATCCCAGGGGACACGGGGCACAAGACAGGGAACACCCTGGATGGGATGCCAAACAATCGCAGGGCACAATCTCACACACACACACACACATCCAGTCAGCCTACAATGCATGTATTTGGACTGGAGGAGGAAACCGTAGTACCCGGAGGAAACCCCCAAAGCATGGGGAGAACATGCAAGCTCTGCGCACACAGTACGGAGGTGGGAATCGAACCTCCAACCCCAAGGTGCCAACAATCTGCCAGCTCTTCTCCAGTTATTAAGTTAAGTAAATATACCTAGTAATTTTTAGAGTGTGTTCATCATTTGATCGATAAGCAAGGACAACTCATTTGACAAATACATTTGTCCTCAATTTCTGCTGTCTTTAATTCCTTTAATTGTGTCCTCAGAGGGAGGAGCTAAGAAGCAAGCAGTAGAACTCGTAGTGTAAACTCTGCATCACAGCTCTGTACAGTAAAATGTGATGTCTATGCGTAGGCTGAGTTTCTGCATTGACTGATTATAAAGCACTTTTCACTGTCATGCTTGTTGTCGCTGTGGGAATATTTCAGATTGTGTCCCCAGAAAACTTGCTTCTCTCTGCTTCGCAAGGCATATTTTATCATTTTCCTACTTTAATTCTCTCACTTTATCCTCACGAATAGCTCGTTAATGAGCTGCTGTGTTGATTCAGGTGTTTTAGAGCTGAGAAATGTGCAAAGCAGATGGAATGAAACTGCCAGTGTTTCTGCAGTATTTTGGTAATGTAGCGTTTCTCAATCCTGGATCTGCTCCTGCTAATCCTGCGTGTCACATTCGATCATTTCCCTGCTTTAACACACCCACTGTAAACTCATGTGAAGCCTGGTAATGTTTTCATTTTTAAGTACAATTTGTTTGAGGAGATTTGAATGTTGTGCCTTTATAGGCAACGGAGACTGGATTCATTAAAGAAATTTCCTGAGTCAGTCGGGTTTAGCTTTACAATTACACTATTTGTAAAGCCGTTCACTTCCTGTATTTACTACTAGCCGCTTGGCATTGCTTAAAGCAACGGTGAGGTATGGTTTGCCTACATAATAATTTAATTGCACATAAAATAGCAGAAAAAATACAGTAGAATTGGAACCATATTATCATCTGATTCACTTTGAATTCTAAGTTTAAACTTTGGACCACGCAGGTAGAAAGTAAATCCACAGATCAGGTTAAATAACAGATTTCATAATTTTAATGTGAATAGAAAACTGTGCAAAAGTCTTAGGCACCCTATTTTTTTAGTACAATCTTTGTGATTCAGTACAAAAACATTTTAGATTTCCAAACATTAGTTTTCCAGCACAAAATTAAATGTTACAAAAAATTTTGTATGTCAGTAGAGAAAGCAGCAGATTACATAAGAGACACTTTTCAGACAAAAAACATAATGAAGGCTGCTGGGTTTTGCTGCAAAAATAAGAAGCGAGTGCGACAGTCAAAGTCTCCAGAAGAACCGTGGCTGCTTCTGCAAGATGCTCAGTAACACTTACCGCTCATTTCCTTATAAAACTGCACACACTGTACCTGAGACTATTTTTTTTTTTAAAAAAGCAAAGAATCATCACACCAAATATTGGCTTTGTTTCATTTAATACTGTTTACTGCTCTTTAAGGTTTTTTTTTTAATGTAGAAACATTTAATTTCATTATTTTCGAAGGCATCTTTGCTCTCCAGCATTTCTTTGCATGCGCCTAAGACTTTTCCACAGCACTGTAAATAAACTCCAAGTTGACATTATCCATGAATTGTTCATTATTTTCTTTGTTTTTAATTGTTCACATTTTTTACAACACCTTTTCAGATAAAACAACCTTATACCTAGTGAGCTTTATGTGCGTTTTTGCTATCCTGCCTTATTTACTGTATATTGTGGTAATTGTGGTATTGTGAGCTCCTCACATTTCCCTGGAATACCAAACCCTGTCCACCCTGCCAGTTCACAGATAGTCCTGAGCGCAAATGAAGTGTGTTACTCTTCTAGCTGCTCTGTGACAGTTTTACACAGGCTCAGATGAGCTTCATACACTCCTCCTCACTGCCAGGACACAACCCGAGCCCTGATTTGAATACTGAGGAGTCTATAGATCCTCTATACAGATTCAGTCCTCCTCTCTCATGAATACAAAATGCCAGTTTAATGTGCTCTTTGATAGACTGCCTGCTCTGGTGGTACACGTTCGTGCCATGGCCTGATGGAACGACAGGACAGTCAGCAGTGTGGAAATGAAGGTTAAGACTGGAGAGAGGGACTGATTTATCATTGTTCGTTTTGTTGTTGTTGTATTGTTTACCTTGGCTTGGTGGACATATTAATCAAAAGATATCAGGTTCTCAGAGTTCTGAAGTAAAAGATACATTTTCTTACATGAGGGTTGTTTAACCAAATGAAAGGGCTACTTGTTTTTCAATCCCAGTTCTGCAATAATACATCTGACTTGGACTTAAATTGTGTCTTGGAGCAGAACATACAATGGATAGGGACCCAAGAACCCCAGAACCTTCCTGTTTAAGTTGTTAGTTGTTTGTGAGACTGTAGATATCTACAGTAGTAACTCAAGGGTTAAGATGAAGGTCGTAAGCCTTCATTAACACATACAGTATAAACTGCTTCAAATATTTAATAACACTGGCCTGAAAAGCTAAGCAAATGTAATAGGAGCATGCTAGATTATAGATGGATTACATGTTTTATTGCCAGATTATGAATGGATTACATGTTTTACTGCCTGCTTAAGGACTTTGACTACAAAAATGCACGCAGAGCCAGAGCCAAACTGTGATGTAGAAACCAAAGACAGAAATCTTAAGACTGTTTAGATAAACATAGCCCAAATAATGTATGTAGTTCATCTAAGTTTGGAAATCAATTTGTCTGAATCATTTAAGATACATTTAAATAGAATTAATTGCTGGCAAACGATCCATTACTAGAGCTGTAAATCCAGTCACTAGAGCTGTAGAGCTCATTAATAGAGCTAGAGTAGAGCACTGGACTGCATTAATAGAGGTATAGATTTCATCATCACTAGAGCTGTAGATGCTATCACTGGAGGTGTAGAGACCATCACTAGAGTTGGAGGTCCCATTACTAGAGCTGTACAGACCATCACTAGAGGTGTAGAGAACGTTACTAGAGATGTAAAGGCCATCATTGGAGCTATAAATTAAATTAGTAGAGCAGTAGATGCCACTACTGGAGCAGTAGATCCCATCACTAGAGCTGTAGAGCCCCTCAGTAGTGCAGTAGAGCATTTACTAGAGTGATGGGGCACTAGAGTATTAAAGCTATAGATTCCATCATTACACACCATCTGCAGCACTGTCAGGGAAGCAACAGAACCGGTCATCAGAGCTGTAGATCCCATTCGAGCTCCAGAGCCAAATACTGTACCAGAGGGACAAAGCCCATCGACAAAGCAGTAGATCCCACCACTAGAGCTGTTGATGCCAAACACTAGCGCTGGATAACACATTCTTACTGGGACTTATCAATAGCCCAAGCAAGCTGCATTACAAAGAGAAGGAAAAAATCGACTTCTTGATTGTAATGAAGCCAGTCCAAGAGAACCAGACAAAGAAACTGGCCTTGGGCAGAACATGGTCAATATGCATGAGACATTAAACTGCTGTGCTCCACTGGCTTTATATACTGGTTTTAATCAACTGAGTATATTTGATATTAAATTCAGTGGGAACGCTGGAGGATATGCCTGGGCTGAAAAGAGGTATTGTCGGAAAACTGTGACATTTATTGCTGGAGCCATCCTCAAACACACAGCTTGCCTGAATATAGCCACGCAGGGATTTCAGTGCTACACAGCTCGTATGGTACTGTGTGCATTTGCTTTTCAATCCCTTGTTGCATTATTATGATCAAGGCTCTAATATTCAGCTGCTACTCAAAACTATTGTATTCACTCCTTAGCAATGACTGTCAGGCTGATCTAGGCCATCTCTGTTAATTTTATAGCAACCTAGATAAAGATAAAAATAAAGATTTTAATGCAAGCAGGAGACACATGCATTCCACTGTACATATATACTTTTAGAAAATTCATCTTAAATGCTTGGTCTTCTGAATTAGTGTATTGGTATAAAAAATAAATAAATACAAAAAATGTAATGTTTCAGAGAAAACTTTGTATGCTATTAAATAAAGGAAGATACTAGGAAATATGCCAGTTTTCAGATAATAACTGCATCATGAGTGCTTGAAATAACCTACCAGGCAATTTCATTATAAAAGTATGTGACAGTGTAGGTGGCATGGTGCTGCTGCCTTACATCTCCGGGGTCCCTGGTTCGATCCTGAGCTCAGGTTACTGTCTGTGAGGAGTTTCACATGTTCTCCCTGGGACCGTGTGTGTTTCCTCCAAGTTCTTTTCCGGTTTTCCTCCCACCTCCCATAAACATGCCGGTAGGTGACCAGGCTACACTAAATTGCCCCTAGACATGAATAGATCTGGCTAGTTTCTTTGCTGGCTGGAAAAATTAGCCCAACCCTTAGAGGAAACAGAGTGCAGACCTTTTTTTTTTTTTAGAAATATAAAGAGAATGTTTAAGAAATGTTATATATCTGAGAGATGGAGCCATGCACATAGAGTGTCATGATTTTTAGTATTGTTCCACCTTTAACAGAAATGTAAAATGCGTCTCCAAGATTGAAATGCACGATCCTCAGACATTGTTTAGATGCTGTTTAGAGAGATTACTGTGAAAGTCGCTGCATGAACCGCAAGGGGTAAAAGCATATCATCAGACTGAAGCAGAGGCAATTTTTTTTGCGTTCACCGTGAAGTAATGCAATTCTGCCTGGATCTGTGTTTTGAAAAAAAAAAAAAAGAAAAAGAAAGAAAGAAAAAAACGTGTAATGAAGAATAAAGATGGTATACACATTGTCATTCTGTATTGCACATCTCGGCAAAATGAGTCTTTTAAATATAAACCCAAAAACAAGCAAGGTCCACTTCACCACCTCAATATGCATGAGCTTATTTTGACCAGAGGAGACGAGTGCAAAGCCGCCTGCTGTGATTGTTTTTTTTTTTATTTTTTTTATTTTATTTTTTTTTTTTTTACGAGATTGTCGCTGATGCAAAACTGAACATCATAATTCCTGAAACATGGCTCTGGTAGCCTCCATCACGTCGCTTGGCCCTGAATTCGCCACTCTTTGGACACAAATGCCTAATGGCCCTAACAGCCTGCGCTTCAATTTACAGCTGCAGAAAGATGCATATCACAGAGGCACACTGTCTAGCGCTCGGCGAACCGTTTTCTCCAAACATATACCAGAAAATGAGCTATTAAAATGCATGAGAGGGCTCTCAGTCTACTAAACGCCCTGCACAAAAGAGGGTATTTACATGAGCATTCTAGACGACTCGTAAATTCACCGCGAGGTGTTTGAGATGGATGACATTTAAGGGGACTCCCTGTCACAAGAGTGGACTGGAAAGTGGACGTGTGTCACTGATGCAGATTATTGGCTTCCAATCCCAGTTTACAGAACCTGCTTTCTGTTTTTGAATGTAAGGCTGCTCATCAGTCTGGCCATGGATTAACTGAACATAAACGAACTGGGATTAAAAGTGATGGTAAAATTTGGTTAAACATTAAATTGAAATGATATTTATCAAATGTAGCTGGTCAGTCAAGACTGACTGGTGTTGGGAATTTGCTTCTTTAGGTTTGACCAGCTGTAAGGCTAATAGTTAATGGAAGCAACGCATGCCTAAATCATCACACACTCACCTCATGCATTAAAATAAGACTTCTGACAATATATATTTATAAATGGACAAAAGGACGTCACAGGGCTAAAAATAATTATTGTAGCCATCCTTAAGCGCATAGTTTTATATGACTCCACGAAAGCATCAGACTGAGATAGGAGATGTGACTTTACGTATACTGCTATTATATGAAACTGTTCATATACAGTGTCTTGTAAGGCTGAGTGTACGATGACAAACTGGTAGCTATAAAGCTCTCTAGTGGCGTAACAGAGAAGCATTCACATTATCGTCGAAAATTGAATCCTGACAATATCACAGCCGGTGGCTGGGAGTCCAAGACAGAGAAACTGGTCGTGATTTCTGAGTGGGAGGAATAGCATTACTCTCCTCTGAGAGGGTTACAATGTCCTGTGATGTAGCATGAGCAGCAGTTCAACAAGATATGATGACGAGCTTCATGTGTCTCGGAGGAAGCATGTGTTAGCCCTCACATTTCCTGTTTTTAGCTGTTGTGTGATAGGGAAGAGCTAGTTACTGGGATGGAAGTGGAAATTACTAAAATTGGGGAAAATAAGCACTGGTAGCTAGGGGTAACATATAACAAATGTTTTTACTAATTGATCATTAATTCAAAAAGTAGTCGACTAGTCATCTTTTCCATAGTTCAAGCAAAAACTCATTTAGGATATTCAATATTTTTTGGTTAGTTAGTTAGTTAGTGCAGGGCCCGGTGGCTTAGTGGTTAGCATTGTTTCTGCACACCTCCAGGGTTTGGGGTTCGAATCCCGCCTTTGCCCTGTGTGCACGGAGGTTGCATGTTGTCCCTGTGCTTCAGGGGTTTCCTTTGGGTACTCCAGTTTCCTCCCCCAGTCCAAAGACATGTGTAGTAGCCTGATAGGCATTTCCAAATTGTCTGTAGTGTGTGTGCAATTGTGCCCTGTGATGGGTTGGCACCCCGTCCAGAGTGTTCCCCGCCTTGTGGCCCGAGTCCCCTGGGATAGGATCCAGGCTTCCCTGGGACCCTGCATAGGATAAGCAGCACAGAGAATGGATGGATGGATAGTTAGCACAGTTAAATACAGATAAACAATAGCAAAGAATGTCATGTTCAACAGCCTCAATAGCATCCATGTCTGGATCAGCCTTTGTGAGCTGACAGGCTTTAAATTAGTCAAGTGGGCACAGAATGCGTTCTTTCACACAGCGCTGGCTACGATGGAATTTACTATGCCAGCTTGCAAGGACATTATTCAAACTTTATCAAGTTTTTTTACAGGCAACAAAATCTAGAGGAAGTCCTTCAGGAGCAGGCATGAAGTGTATACAAAGTGATATGAAAGTTCATTTGACCTGCATTTCTTTATAGTCTGCCTCTTTTCACCGCCCCGACTAGCTGACATCCCCCTGCTAGCTGTAAGTCAAAAGCCGCTTAGATACATCACTAAAGAAAATTCCAGACTTCAAACATATAGTATTTTGGCTGATAGACTGCATTCGGGGTAAGTCAAAATCATATATTTCATGTTCCTTAAGTTGTAAAGTGATTCAATGAATCCTTCAAAAATTGCAGCTACACATTTAGAACATGAATCAGATGTGTTGGATTAAGACTGGAACTGTTCGGAAAGGGATACTGGACAATCCTGGTCTGGAACATGCTGTTACAACAATGCAATTACTATAAAAATTAATAGCATATGCATATAATAAACGAGTATGGGATGCCTGCCAAGTGAAAGTAGTGACGGAGAGCCTGAATTGGAACCTAGCCTTGTACCTTCTCTTTACACCTTCTCCTAAGCAGAAGCGTTTCCTACCATCCCTGCCGCATGTATCACGTCCAACCTCGCTCCTTCCAGAACCCTCTGACAACATCAATGATTAATGACAGGAAAAATAATTGAGCCAGCAAGGAGAGAGACAGAGGTCGGGAGATGACTGGCAAGCCAGAGAGAGGCTGGGGGCCTAAAGATCTATATCGGGACACGCAAGGCAACGTTCAGTCATCTGTCTATTCTTTATCTATCTCTCTCTCTTTCTCTCACCTTCCCCAGGCATTTTTCTTTCACTGTGGCCTTCAGGAAAAGTCACTCATTCACAGCGCCAAGCACAAGGTGCAGCCAAGGCCAGAGGGCCACGGATCAATACTTCATTTGCTGGGCGAGATTTACTTTCCTTCGCTGTATCAAACTCATCAGATGTCGAGAAGAAAAGGAACAGGATTTGGTGGAAAACTACACACATGGCCTTTAATTTCCCAGACATATGAAAGGTTTTTAGAGGGCACGGCCCATTACGAGTCCAATCATGTGCACAAGGTTGGGACCTAAATATGCTTAAAGCCCAAATCAGGTGTCTTTGAAAAGTGTTTTTTTAATTCTACAACCTCTGTTTTAATTAGAGTAGCAGTAGTAAATATCGTCTGCACATTAGGTCAGTCTGGAGTATAATTCAGCTGGATGCACAGTTCGGGCTACAAGGAAATCACAGGTTCATATCAAGCATTCTAATACATTATAATTTCTACAGTAACAACATACACAGGAACTTGTATGTGTAAGTTTTCTGTAAGGAGTCCCCAGTGTCAGTGCTTTGTAACAGTCAGCGTTAAAGCTGTAAATTTATATTTCAGACATGACAGAGGACATTGAGCTTTGCGGTGTCTCTGTAACATGTTATGTAAGCTGCGCATTTGTCTTACTTCAAGACAAAGAAAAAAAGAGAGGCTAGTAATGGAGCGATTTTTTGTAGTGGCTATAACATAAGTGATAACAGGAGCTAACTTGTTCCATGGACGTTCCACAACATCCAACAACGTTCAGCTATAAAAGAATAAAAAAGTATGATGTGTCATTTACTAATACATTTTTTTAAAAAAGTTGTAACAATGTTATAAAGCAGGTTGTTGTGTCGTTATTACGGTTCAGGAAACACTGTCATACACTGGAAAAAAATTCATGGATAAACGTATTTAAATTAAGGGCAGAATCTCCACTTAATAAAATATGTACTGTAGGTTCAACAGAAAGTAAATAAGTAAATAATGTCAGGTTTCTGTGAAACTCATTAAATATAAATATGCACCTTTTTTATGAGCGTAATTTATTGTAGTAACATGGACATTATACTAATATGTAAAAGCTACATATTTTACTTAAATGGTACTTAATTTAAATGCGTTGATCCATGAATGATTTTTTTTCAGTGGTATATCTTTTTGAAGAGCTCAGCTTTGTTTAATTTACCTCACTAGACAGGTTACGTCACATCGCCCTGTGACACTCTGACATACCAGAAACACACGGATCTGTGCACTGTAAGTCAGTCTGGAAAATGTCTGAACACAACCTATGTCACTTGACATCAAAACTGATGAAAGCTGGTCTTTATGATAGCTGATGCTTGTTGGAATAAGCCTTTAAGAATGTGTATGTAGGTTTATGTCAGTTGTCAGAAAGGGTTTATGTACAGCAGCCTCAGGAACTAACCTTGTGTAAGTGTTACCCTTTGTTTTATACATTTCATGCAGGCAATTTTATTGTAACTGATGCTTGCACTGCCGATAAAATGACAATATCCTTTAGGTGTCATCTAGTGAAGGTTTAGTCAATGTTTGCGTTCACTGCCGTACTTAAGCTTCTGCTCAGGCATGGAAAATCTCAGGCCTTACAACACTGTTTAACTTTGAAGCATTGTAGTTTACCTTATAAGTTCCTTTTTTTGTCCTATTACGGCTGCTAAGATTATGATAATGATGCTAATTTCTCATAACCTTCACGTAAGGACTGGTGCTGGAGAAGCACAGCTACAGTAAAAGAAAAAAATATATAATAATATATATATAGGGAGAGAGAGAGAGAGAGAGAGAGAGAGAGAAATGCTGTAGAGCAAAGATGCCTTCAAAAATAATAAAATTAAATGTTTCTACATTAAAAAATATACTATAAAGAGCAGTAAACAGTAATAAATGAAAGAAAGACAATGTTTGGTATATGACCCTTTGCTTTAAAAAAATAGTAGTCTCAGGTGCAGTGTGTGCAGTTTTATAAGGAAATGAGCTGTAAGTGTTACTGAGCATCTTGCAGAAGCAGCCACGGTTCTTCTGGAGACTTTGACTGTCGCACTCGCTTCTTATTTTTGCAGCAAAACCCAGCAGCCTTCATTATGTATTTTTGTCTGAAAAGTGGTTTCTAACAAATTACAATTAGGCTAATGCAACAATTATCATATATGTTGCATTCATTGCATAAATCAAAGCACATGCTATAGTGCAGCAAAGCACTTATTATATACTCATATAATATATAATTTATATACAGAATCTGATGTATTGAAGGCAGGATGTAGCTGTTCAGCTTTTCAGTTGACCTTCAATGTAGGACAAAGCGAGTCTTGAACAAGCATGACAGGCTTCTGTTCATAATCAAATTGAATTCAATGCATCCAAATGCCTTAGAGAGAAATTACAGAACAATCAACCTTGAAGTTATAAAGCAGCAGTCACACCAGACTTTTGCTACACTGTTTTCAAAATCCGTTGATTTTATGTGCTACTTGCGATCAGATTTTATACACTAATGTATATAATGTACTGATGTTAGCTAGCTAACTAGCTTTCGACAGATCTTTTTTTTTTTTTTAGCAAGATTTTGTTTCTTTGAGTAAACACTAATTATTCATTAGCAGTTCCTTCATTTTGTTTATTTTTAGAAGGAGGATGGTAAATCCCACCCTCTTATTTTTCTATTGGCTCACGTTTCCAAGCAGGGCCGTTTCCGAACGTTTGGGGGCCCTAAGAGATAACTTACTCAGGGTCCCCCAACTTACACTAATCATACAATTTAATATGAAAGAAAGAACAGAATTAATACTTTATTATATTCAATGAGGGGAATTTAGTTGAATAAACAATAAAATAAAAACAACTGAACAAGATACTAGCTAGCTCTAGATACTAGATAGCTACATGTAGCTAGTTACTCACTAACCTTTTCCATTTCAATTACGTCAACAAGCGGAAGCAAGAAAGCAGACAAATGAAATAAATTAGCATTCATTTCTTACCAGTGGTTTGGGTTCGTCTCTCCTCTCTCCTGCTTTTGACTTTCTGCATTTTTCTACGGCAGATAGATATGAACTCTTCATGATCGCCGCTTCTTCACGATCTTCTCGTGTTAGTTACATTAGTTAACGAAATTAGTTGCGTAAATTGTAGTTTCTATACTTTTCACACCACAAGAGGGCCCCCTGCGACTGCCTGATACTGAACAATTTCATACAAATGTGTGTAGCAAGTTCCCTTTTTACCACTGAAAACCCTTCATGTAAATATCACTCACACTGCTAAAAAAAAAAAAAAATAAAAAAAAAAGATGATACTACCAAGCTAGGAAGACAGAACCCATTTCTGTAAAGCATGGGCTTCACCACAGATCACTACACCCTGGAAAGACTCACAGCAAATTTAAAAAAAAATAACCAGAAATCATTTCAGGACACCTGGTACACATTACACAGCCTCACCTCGACCTATGATATATCACTTTATCCTTGCACTATCATAAATGATCTGTAAAGAGAGTTATGGGCGCTGAAAAGGAAATGGTGATGCATAGATATCGGCCCTGCTTAACTTAAACCAAAAAAAATAGCACCCATTCAGTCGGAGTTTATTTGTGTTTGGTCTTAAAGCTGATTGTAATCTACAAAAACAACGCTAGCTCGAAGGTAAATGTACCTAGAACCATTTCACAGAAAAAGAACTTTGTTAATCATTTGGAAGGTCAAACTGTTTAAACTTTACTGCATGTTTGGTCATCAACCTGGCAAGTACATTTTATTTAAATGTCAATTTTATATATACAGTATCATATATGAGAGTCGGCATCAGAAACGGCCGGGTCCCTGTAAACTAGCTCTGTTAAGATGCGTGAACAGTTTACTATTGTTTACTATTGATTTCTGCTTTTTATGATGATTAGGGAGAGCATTACTTAATGCCTAAATTCTCTCCCCTCCCATCCAGGGTCCATTTCAGCAATTGCAGATGACATCATTACAGTTACTGCCTATAATTATTGACCAAAGTCAAAGGTCATGGCACGTCCTTTTCCGAGGGGTCAGACACAATGTTACAGAGGTCAAGCAAACAGCAGTGTTGCATCATTTATGGCATGTTGTGTCCTGTTTGCACTCGATGATCTACAGAGAGGTGAACTGATGCATCATTATGATTATTAAACCAGCATCAATCATGAAAAACATAAACAACGTGATTCACTTGTTGACCCGATTCATGTGTTGCTTTTGAGCGTGGCTCTGCAACTAGGGCTCAGATGTGAACATTTTTGGTGCCAAGAATTACTTATTTATATTTTCATCTCTAACCATAGTGCATGTGTAGCAGCCTGGTTTATATTTCGCTTCTCTCAGATGAAACATTCAGGTCAGAGTAAATTATTGCTGCATTTTTTTTTTTCCCATGTTTTCCAACCCCAAACTCTAACTACAGAGAAATAAAATTAATAAGAGCCAAGATATTTTATATAAATAAACTAGAGACAACAAGTCGGAGGAAGAGGTTCAACAAGGTTCACAACTTTACCAATGGCTGATTTCAAAGCTTTATGACTAAGCTGCTAAAATGATTACTATGCATTATTTGATAGTCAATGTTAAAACAGTTATGGACGTGCATAGAAGCCATGCACGAATATTTTTCAATCCCATTATCTTCTCATGATCTCGACATTTCAAAGTTTAATAAGATACATATCGAAGAACATAATATAATGTTCATCTTTTTTTTTAAAAATGAAAAATGACGTACACTTCAGGTACTTCCTGGATTGTCCTTCAGAATATATACATTGGTTCTCTGCAGTATATATTATATATGGTGCTATTTTGCATACCTGTGAGCCTCCGCAGTATTCTCTTTATTTTAATCTAACTGGAAAAAGACTAGGTGACTTTTTTCTAATCTTCAGCCGTCCAGTTTAGGTGAGTCTGTGCCCATGATAGCCTCAGATTCCTGTTCCTGGCTGACAGGAGTGAAACCTGATGGGGTCTTCTGCTGTTGTAGCTCATCCACCTCTAGATTCAATGTTTTGTGCATTATGAGATGCTTTTCTGCTCACCATGGTTGTAAAGAGTGATTATTTGAGTTACTATATCCTTCCTGGCAGCTTGAACCAATCTAGCCATTTTCCTCTGACCTCTCTTATCTCATCAATTCACCCACAGAACTGTTGCTCACTCAATGTTTTTTGTTTTTCGCACCATTCTGTGTAAACTCTAGTGACGGCTGTGTGTGAAATTCCCAGGAGATCAGAAGTTTACGAAGTACTTAAACCAGCCCTTCTGGCACCAACATCCATGCCACAGGTAAAGTCACTGAGAACACATTTTTCCCTTATTCTGATGTTTGATGTAAACATTAACTGAAACTCTTGACCTGTATCTGCCATGATTTTATGAATTGGGCTGTTGCCACATGATACACACACACACACACACACACACATTATATATATATATAATATCAGTATTTATTTAGGGGAGGTTTTATATTAACATTAAAAGTTTCCATATTTCAGTGTATTGATTTTTGTATTCCATAGATATCAATGGAACAATTGGGCTTGTAGATACAAGTCGATTCAATCTAAAGACATGACAACACCTGTTAAATTTTGGGGTATGAACTCTACTGTGGAGGGGGTTGCTTCTTTATCTGCAGACATATTCATAGCATGAAGTTCTTATGCTCTGCACAAACTGTGTGTGTGTGTGTGTGTGTGTGTGTGTGTAGTGTGTATTAATTCAATCTTGACCTTGATCAAATTGAGACAGCAGGACACTGATTCAATTCAAATTTACTGTCATTGCATTTAATGAAAAAATTCACCAGCATCATGCAAATGCAACATGCAAGGTAAAGAAAACAATACTAAAATGCCCTACAATGACAACCAGTGCAAGAGAAGCACTGCACAGAGCAGGAACAGAGGACAGCACTGTAAAATTTATTAAAGCAATGTCCCAACAACTGCTCGCGTTCCATTAGAAGTGAGTTTTGAGTAAACCTAAATCACTTTCTCTTCTTTTTTCAGTAGCGGAGAACACATCGAAATTCTTGTCTGTGGTAAGCGCCCATTCTACAGATGTGCTATACAGAGAATAAGTTGAAAAAACACTGGTGACTTACTACTGTGTAACACATTGTATGTAATGTCTAAAATATGTTAGTAACATAATCAATGACGAGGAGGTCAGATGTGGCCCGACACAATGCAGACTTACTGTTATTACCCTGATGTCATATTATTTTCCTGTAATAGTATGTTCTAAACGTTTTTTTTCCTTTTATACCACAGCAATTTGCCAACAGTTGCAATTTCTATTAATAAAAGTCTGAATAGTTGTACTTTTTATCAGTTTATTGTTATATATAATTTGTAGAACATCCATAGTTCCCATTATCACTTATGTTATAGCAGTCACAAACAGTCATTTCATCACTAGCGTCTCTTTTTTATGACAAAAAAAAACACAGCTTGTCATGTTACTGAGAAACCAGAAAGCACAAAGTGGTCCATCCTGAAGACAGTGGATTACTTACCAACTGATACAAAAGGCTAACACTGGAGACTCCTTCCATAAATGTTAAATAAATGTCTAATTACAGAAAGCATTGCGATATCAACGATTATACATTTTTCTTTGTTAGATATGTGCATGAGTGGTTAATATAGAAGCAATAACATATTCAAATGGGTGTATTAATACACATAAACTTGTGATTTGCCTAGAAGTCAGCACTGATGTCATAGCTGCTGTTATAGAAAATTAATCAACACCTTCTGACCAATCAGAATCAAGAATTCAACGGTGTTATAAACTATGGTTAAAAAAAAAACAAAACATAACCACACAGTGTAAAGTAAATTCTGACCAATTCTGAATAAACCACCCAAATGCTATGCTAACTAGCATTACACCTTATGCGTTTATATGGAATGCTATGCAAAAACAACATTTGTCAAGTTATTTTGTTGACATAACAGGACAGGAAAGCATGCGTGGCATTTTAAGGACTGTAGTATGCCTGTAACTTACTCGTCTTTCACTTTTATCAGAAATAAACTATGCAATTTTCCTCAGTAGCTGTTACACAGAGTGTAAATGGAGCACCTGTGTGTTTTCTCTCCAGCTGTTATGTTATAGACACAAGCCATGGTGCATTCTGGGGAATTGGAGTTTATTGATCAGTTTCCTTGGGATGATGGATCTCTTCTCTTAATCATTACTTCGAAGGTCAATGCACGGCCATCTGTTCCATGTAGCCGATTGCACTGTATTGCTCTGAAAACTGGTTTTGTTATTTGCTGAGTCTTCTTCTTTTTTATCCTTCATGCTTTGTATCATTTTTAGCCCAAAGTGTATTTAGTCCTATCAGGACATCAGGAGTACACAAATATGTTTTTATCTCAAATAAAAATGCTTTGCTTTTGGCAAATGGTTAGGGAAAGTATTATCAGGTTCCTGAATATTCTGTCCTGTGAGCCAAACTCAGATGTAGCCATAATGCAGATTGTAATAAAGACCTTATCTTTTGTCACAGCATACAATAGATTTAGGAATAGAACACTTGGGGCATGCTGTTATAGGAAAATAATCAACTACAGGGTGGTGTGATGCAGCCTGACATGAAGTGGGGTTAATGTTACAACCTAGAAAATGATTATTTTCCAGTAACAGCACATCCCCAAATGTTTCATTCCTCGTACATGACAGCAACTTCCCAATTGATTACAACTTTTATTTATTGAAGCATGACACATTGTACTTTTTATCCATTTATAGTTACATTTAATGTTGTGGAACAGCCACAGAACAACTTAGTAAATGTTATAACGTACAATATAGCACCTATAAATAGTCATTCAATCACCAAGCCCTCTCTCTCTTTTTTTTTTTTAAACTTCAACCCAACTACAAGATATTTTGTTGGGTCCCTGGAGGACTAGTGGTTAGGCCACAGTGCTCTCACCACTGCAGCCTGGGTTCGATTCCCAGCCAGGGAACCGACCCCAGCCACTGGGGTTGTGTGCAACAGTGTGCTCTCAGTGCCGCTCTCAAGCCTGGATAAAAAAAGGGGAGGGTTGTGTCAGGAAGGGCATCCGCTGTAAAAACTGTGCCAAATCAAATACGCGGACCAGTGATCCGCTGTGGCGACCCCTAATGGGAGCAGCTGAAAGAGGAACAACAACAACTTCAAGATATTTGGTTGGCATGGTTACAGTGTTAGAACGTGCTGAAACTGGAGACTCCCCTTCCACCAATGTTAACAAACCTCTGCTCACAGAAACCTTCACTATATCAGCATTAGATGCTTTTTAGTCAGCGTCAACAATACAGCTCTGTGCGAATGAGCTGTTACTGCAGAGACTATAACATATTACAACAAGTCCATTAATATAAACCGGTCATTTCCTTGCAGCCAAAACTACTCTCAGAGCTGCTGTTACAGAAAATGAATCAACACCTTCTGACCAGTCAGAAGTCAACACCACTGTGGTGTATAGTGTATAATACAATAACATTTCTATTACAAGCATGTTGATGTTTAGCTAAAGATCTCAGTGCACAAGTGTACTAATCTAGGACATGGTCTTGTGATTGAAACCCTGTAAGCAGTGAGAAAGTCTGATCCTAGATCAGCACACTTACTCTGAGAGTCTTCATAAACACAAGCTTTGTTGTTACAGTCAGTCATGCTGGAAAAAAAAGAGAAAAAATAGAATGAAAATCCTTTCAGTTTATGAATAGCTGCTCTGGCTGAAGCGAACATCAGTGTGTAAGTGATGCTCTCTTTTCTCAGCAGCAGCAGTGTGCGTGTGTGTGTGTGTGTGTGTGTGGGGTGGGGAGAGGGGGCTTGGAGAGAGAACGGATGGTGCCACACACTTTATAAAGGTTCCACACAGAAGGCATGAAACACACATTGCCGCCTGGTTGCCATGGAAGTGAAACCTTCTGTCAGTGTGTCTTCCCTGCCTCCATCACCCTGTGTTCCTCAAAGAATAGCTGTACCATCTCTCTTTCTCTCTCTCTCTCTCTCTTACACACACACACACCTATGTCACACATCAACAATGACAAGCCCCTGCGGAAAGAAGTAATGAGCGCTTGACTCAATCATGTGTGTGTGTGTGTGTGTGTGTGTGTGTGTCATTTGCTTTTTCATAAAGAGATGATGTAAGTCCAGTTTTTCTGATTGTGATCAGTCATTAACACCCAGTTGAATCCATTTTGGTGCCCGATCCTTTATTCAGTTATGAAAATAATACAAAGAAAATGAGGATCATTATTTCAATCTAGCCAGATTGACCCAAAATAATCACAGAACGGCCAAATGGTCTTGACCCCTTTAATACAGTACAAATCTGCATGTTTTTGTTTTTGGTGTTAAATACTCATTTTTCCATTGCATCCTTCTTAAATGAATTAGTATTCTTTATAAGATACCAGTTTACCAGAGTACAGATGGTTGTACTTCCTTTACCTTGGCGTATTATCAGTGCTACTGTTGTGCTCTCTGACCCCAGTGGTAGTGCGCACTCATTACACTACTGCTCTCTCGGGCTCCCCCTCCTTATCCTTCTCTGCCAGTAGGGAAGTATAGAAGGCCATAAGTGCCAGAACTGATGGAAAAAAAAAGCCCCAAGCCTCTGAATGTATAACATTTTTCCTGTACAAATGTAAACAACGTACAAGAAGAATACAATTTTAATACATTTGCGTATATATAAGGAAGCATGGCAAAGTTTAAACATATAACTCAATAGGACATAGCCTTCTTCTAAAGACAAGGTTAAAAATGCATTTGTTACAATTTACAATAACGTGATTCTCAAGTGTGCAATATTTATTGCAAGCAATTATCTATGGCCGCTACAGAAATGGAAACACTGCATAGTAATAATACAATATTGAAACATCAAACATATCTCAGTGAAACACTTGGGACGTGCTGTTATAGGAATAATGCATGCCAGGGCGGTGTATTGAAGTTGATTACTTTCCCATAACGGCATGTCCTAGTGTGTTTTATTCCTCTCATACCACAGCAATTTGCAAACAATTGCATTTTTATTTGTTGAAGAATTTTTTTTGCGTCATATTTATATCGATTTATAGTTATATGTAATATTGCGGGACATCCGCAAAACAAGTTAGTTCATGCACTTATAGGGCTTACAAACATTCGTTCCCTCACTAGCCTTGAAGTTAATAAGAGAAAAAAAGCCACAAAATGGAGCGCTGTCTCTCCTGAACACTTACTCATGGCAGAAGTCAGAAGTCACAGCTTAATCACTGACTGGCACTGGAGACTCCTTCCATAAATCTTAAATAAACATGTCCGACAACATTTCAGAAAACTTCACCATACCACTAACATATACTGTATGATATTCTTTTGTTAAATAACGACACATTTTGAAACCATTTATTATCAGTCTTCGAATTGTGTCTAATGTCCCTGTGAATTAGCCATTACTATAGAAACAATAAAGTATTCGAATGAATGCTATGCTATGTATATTAGTTTATTAATACAGTAAGACTCTTCTGCTATAAGTGTAAACTTTGAAGGTCATTTTGAAGGTCATAACAGTGGTTTTATTTTTTTTTTAACAGTCTCATCGAAATATCACAGCCAGATGTCACTTCACATAATTTTACTTCGTTGAAAAATACTTTAACCGTATTACAAACATCAGCAGTACAGGCATCGTAACAAACAAACGCCATCAGTAGGCTATTTCTCAAAATTCACATTCGCAAAAGAGAAAAGGAAAAAGTTCTTCTTTCTTTAAAATTTCCAACATTCCCATGGGCACTGCTTCTTTTTCCAAGTATATATAGTTCTCAGTCTTTTCAAGTGGTTTATAATACGTTTGAAAACAGTTGTAGCAGGTATATCACACTGGTTAATAATTGTTTTGCATCGTGTTTTTTCCATATTTTACATTAACAGTACAAACTGGTATAAGTCTTCTATTGAATATCCCATACATAATTGTCCTCACTGTTATATCAGTGTTCGGTCCTATAGTTTTTACCTTTGTCCACATTACTACAGACACTTTTGTCATTAATAGGCGTTCTGTCGTCTCACCATGATGACAAGTATGTATGAGACATTCTGTAGTGGTCACGCTGAAGCCCTATTTTACGATATATCTTACAGAGAATCTTCTACAGAAGCTCTGTGCTGACATGCATGAAATAAAAATAAAATCTCTTCAATATCTCATTATAACGAGAAAAACGTCATCGAAATATTACATGAAAATGTCACGTTATTATGTGAAAAATATTATGTTAGAACGAGAAAAAAATCATGTTATTACAAGAAAATGTGACGTTATAACAGGGAAATTATTACATTTTTATGTGGTCACATTATTGTGGTCACAAGATCACATTATTAAGAGAAAAGATCACATCGTTATTAGAAGTAGATTGTGTTATTATGAGAAAAACAAAAAAGTTTAAAAAGCATTGTGATATTTGGTGAAATAACGTTATGGTTTTATCGTAATAACATGATATTTTTATGATAATGACATGATGTGTTTATCATCATAATAACATGACGTTTTTATCGTAATAACGTTTTTAATTATAATAACATGATTTTCTCGTAAAAATTTTTTTTGCAATAACATGATGTTTCCTCGTAATAACTTGATTTTTTTCATAATAACGTGATGTTTTTATCGTACTAACGTGATTTTCTCATAACATTTTTACTGCAATAACATGATGTGTTTAGCATCATAATAACGTGACATTTTTATCATAATAATATGTTTTTATTGTAATAACATGATTTTCTCATGAAGTGATGTTTTTCTTGTAATGATATATTTTCACATAATAACATGATGTTTTCTCGTAATAATGTGATATTTTTCTCGTAATAACGTAACATTTTCACGTAATAACGTGATTTTTTAATGGCATTTTTTTAGTTCATGCGTAGCAGCACAGAACTTTCGCAGTCTTCCTCCCGAGATCAGCCAAACTGAATTTTACCTTTCAACAAATGTTTTGCTTTTTTTTTTTGGAAAGTTTTGTCCCTTTTGGCCATCCACCACGTTGGTTCACCTCCTCGGTGTTAATGGCATGGTTTAGCAGTGGATGAAAAGCAGCCGTGTTGGCCACAGCTCCTGTGCTCTCTTGGCCCTTTAGGCCTTCCATAACCCAGGCTACTGCTCCGTCTCCCTCCTTCCTCGTCTGTCTGTCGCATTTCAGCCGGAGGAGCCTCGGGGTCGAAGGTTCTGCCCTGCTCGCCTCGACCTCCACCTCTGCACGGCTCCCAAATCTCCGATTATCCGATTACAGGCGCCTCGGACACTTTAGCGGACGAGGCTCGCGCGTTTGGAGCTGACGGGAAAAAAGGTAATACTCGACTGGTTTTGTGGGGAAAAAGAAAAGAAAGCGGAGGCACAAAGCGGCGGGTTAGAGGTGGCTGCTCTGCTCGTCATGCTCCAGGAAGAAAAGATCACAAGCTTTTCTGCCGCCGCTATGAGGGGTTGTTTTTTTTTTTTTGGGGGGGGAAACATTGAAACATTTCGAGTTTGTCGCGCGGGTTTATGTGTTCATTCAGCATCGCTCGTGCTTCTTTAGATAAATACCGAATGAGGAAAGAGCGGGAATCATTAATAGCTTTAATAGCGCCACGGAGCTCATTGGCTGATTTTTTTCCCCCCTTACAAGCCAAATGTACAAAAACATTAATTAATTTTGAATTTAGGTGTCTCTTTGCTTTCATTTCTGACATTGTTGACATATTTTGCGACCTTGGTGCACCTTCGAGGGCAGCTTTTTTGCTTAAGCGAGGTGTTTGGAGGCCAGGCTCACAGTCGAGCTTCAGAATTATGGAGTCCGGGCTTCGAGTTTGGCTCGTCCGGCTTTAAATAATCGATCTTTTCCATGTTTATTCTGCCCAAATGATCCCTGTGCAGTGGTCACCGGGGTCAAAGTTCAAGTTTGGGGCGAAAAGGTTGGCCTCGGCCTTGTAGCTAAACGCCTCTGTGGAAGATTTACCTCAGAACGAATGACCTGGAAGCTAAATTGGGTCAACTAGGCTGCATGGGTTATTGGAGCACTGCCTCAGTAATTGGGATTCATTATAAAAGGGAAAAAAAAAGGGTATTAAACTGTACTTTTCCTTGTCACTAGGTTACTACATCTTTTGTACCTGTAGGGCATGTCTTTTACATTTAAAGTGCTTGTTATTTACATATATCTGTATGTATTTATTACCCTAAATGCTAATTAAAGATACATCAATGGTCCTTAAAGGAAAAGTCCACCCTGAAATACATTAAATATATTTATATTGAAATATTTGTGATGTGTTTAGTGATTCTGGTGCTAATTTGTTGGATGATACTGGTTTTTTCGTTATCGCTTGAGAAGTTAGCATTTGTGTCTCGCTGATGTCACAGCGGACATTGCTAGAGCATTTACAATGGCGTTCAATAGGAGAAAAATAATCAATCTCAAACATAAGGATCAATACATGTTTTGTTTTAGAGCCTAAAAACAAAAGAGTGATTTTTTTTTTTTTTCCTTTACACACCATTTTCAAGTGATGTTCAATGTCATATTAATGAGAAATTCACCACAGAATAGGGGTCAATGTAAATGCTGGACTCAAAGTTCCAGAAAGCAATGCAGCTATACGATGCAGTTTCCCTGAGTTATGTCTACGTCTATATCTACATCTTGGTGGCGATGTTATCATGCTTGGAAGCTGATCTGTTTGAGCAGAGTGTACAGATGCAGAGGTGAGAGAGCTGGACAAGCTAAAGGACTAAAGTGCCGCTGCATCGCTGTCTTTAGGTAGAGATGAAATGAGGCACTGGCACCGCTATCAGGAGGTAGTCAAATAACAATGTAGGAAGTCTTTAAAATGAAAATAGACCAATATGTCGATGAAAGAAGTCTAAACTAAAATAAAGTCAGCTCTGAACTTAATTAGAAATTACATCCTTGATGTCATTGAAGATCATGTATTGATTATATTATATATTAGATTAGTATGTAAGTTGTTTAGGGTGGATTTGTCCTTTAATTCTGTTCAGAAGGTGTATCCTTGACAAGTGTTTACAGTAAAACTTCAGAGCTTTGATTCTGAGAGTGTAGATATGGATCATGTTTAAGGCGTATTTTATACTCAAGTGGAACATTACAAATAAACGAATGCCTCTTCAATGTCTATAGCTGAGGAAGTGCACAAAATGTTACATAGGTCAGCCTGGCATACAGTTGGTCCTGTGTGTGTGTGTGTGTGTGTGTTAAGCCAGCAATAACAAGCCATAGGTGTCTTATGTATGTCTCTATAGTAAAGTATGGCATGTTTGTGCCCCTTCGTCACCATTATAAATATTTACCTGCCTCTAAACATACAAAGGGTACTAAACCATACCTTTCCTTGTCACTGGGGTCAAAAGCATACACCTTTTGTACCTTTTAGTATTCATAATTTACATGACAACGGTGAATGTAGTATAGCTTTAAAAATAATCAGACCTTAAAAATAAAATCCACTCTGAAGGAGCCTATGTCAAATATATACCATATGTAAATATGTATTTTTAATATATTTGACTATTAAAAAATATTGAAAAACACAGCACCAACCATCAAGTTAGCACCGGAATCACGAAACTACACGGAATATTTCAGTGTAGACATATTTAATGTGTTCCCGGATGGTGTTTTCCTTTAAGGTACATAATTAGACCTTAAGGACCACTATTGTACCATTCAGGAAGCATTTGTATTCGCATTGTTTGTATCTTGAGGAACAAAAATGAGCCTTTTTTTCCAGCACGGTGTGGGTAAAAATATTTCACTGCTCAGCGGTGTAAATGCTGAACGTGATCCTTGGTCATGTGTGTGTACATTTTTACATTTTTCCCTCAAGTTTTTTTGTTTGTGTGTGTGTTTGTTTTTATGTTGTGCATAGCATGTTGTGTGTGTTATAATGTGTGGGGTTTAGGGTAAAAATAGACTTCATTAGACCCCAATATTTATCCTGGTCAGTGTTTTGCGGCGGATCCGGAGCCTATCCCGCGAACACCGAGTGCCGGTCTAATGAGACGCATCATGCACATAGACTTTCACACACTCTTACATAACTACGGGTGATATAAAGTCACCAGTCCACCTACTAGCATGTTTTTGACAATGGGAGGAAACCAGAGAACCCAGAGGAAACCAGAATATTTAGTGCTAGTGCTTATTTTTATTTAAAATGAATCATTTTAATTTAGCAAGGAAAATGGTAGGGGAATGGATGTAATACAAAAATAGATTTCAGCATCATTCAGCTAGCTGTTACAGGTAACGATGATCTTCAGTGCTATAAAAGCCCTAAAGATATGTGTGGCGCTCTCAAAAAGGTATAATGTCGCATAATATGTTGCGATATTGATATTGTATTGTCATATTGCAAAGAGGCTTCTGTTCTCAATGGGGTCCTTCTTATGAATAAATGCCTGACTCCTGTTTTCTAACACATTTGTTAGCAGAATGTAAGGGTTCCCTCCATCTCTCATCATCCGCTCTCACTCTCCCTCAGGTGCAGATTTGGGCGGCGGGCGTTGAGTGATGCCCGCTGCGTGGCGCGTTGATCCTGTTGCCCCCCGCTGACCTGCCCATGACCCCAGGAAGCGGCGTTATGGCGCGCCGAGGCTCCTCCCACACTAAGGTGACCATCACAGTAGACGAGTACAGCTCGAACCCCACGCAGGCCTTCACACACTACAACATCAACCAGAGCCGCTTCCAGCCTCCTCACGTGCACATGTGAGTGAACATCACTTCCTGTTTCTGGCCTCATGTCTGCTTTGTGCTTCGCTCATTGACCGGATTGATCCGATTGATCAGTACTCTAGGAACAGACATCTGGCAGCTATTTGGGATGTGCAGTGCTCCAGGTGGCCTGGGGGTGTGGTATTGTTGGAAATGTAAATGGGAATGAGGTGGGAGTGGGGGAGGGGGTGTTAAAGATTTTTCTGGGTAAATATTTTAGAGGAATTTTTTTTATTTTTTATTTGTGGAATATTGAAAACTGGAGTGTTCACAGAACTGAAAAATTTCTGACTTGGATTTTTAGGATTCATTATCTAGGAAGCAATTTTATACAGTAAAATGAAACGTCTGAGACCATTTTTTTTTTTAATCTTTTTTTTTTGTATTTGTAAATTTGTGTCATTTTGCAAGTCTTAAAAATTGGGTGTTAGTCATTAAGAAATAGCAATAGTTAGCATTGTAGTGGCGTTTTTGAATTAGATATACGGTGATAGAACAATGTAAAAATGACGCAAAGCCATGTGAACTGATTATTGGTACAGATTTTAGGTTCATAGAAGGATTTCTGAAATGGCTGAATAGCTCAAACAACAATAATTTAAATTTTAAATATTCTGGAATAGCCATGAACAGGTATACAATATGACATATGATACTGCTGAATTCTCGATTCTGATTGGTCAGTTTTCTATAACAGCTGCTCTGACAGTAGCTCGAGCTGTTTGGCGAATCACAGGTTTTTAAATGATTGCATTCGTTCTAATTTCTATAGTAACAACTTACACAGAGACTTGTATGATGTGCGCACATAAACAGATTAAAAGAGTGTGTAATAGCTGATATGGTGAAGTTTTCTTTGAAGACATGGTTATTTAGTATTTATGGAAGGAGTCTCCGGTTTTAGCACTTTGTACCAGTCAGAGGTAAAGCTGAAACTTTGTGTAACTTTGTTTTCTGATGCAGGAAAGTGTTTGGACTTTGCAGTTTCTTGCAACAGGACAAGCTGCATTTTTTTTTTTTGGTCTTATTAATATTGTAAGTGATTACAAGAACAAACTTGTTTTGCGGATTTGTTCCACAACATAAAATGTAACTGTAAACGGATAAAAAAAAAAGTGTAGTTCATTAATAAATCGAACATTCCAATCATTGCCAAAGTGCTGTGGTGGAGGAAGAGGAATTAAAAAAAACTTTAGAACATGTTGTTATAGGAAAATAATCAACAACAAGGCTGGTGTGATGCCGGGTTACTGTTACCACCCTAAAGGTCATTAGTTTCCTATAACAGAATGCCCCCAAGTGTTTTAATCCTTATCACATATCGAACAAGGACAATATTTTCAGCGAGAATGCGTTAAAATATCGTAACTACTCCCATGTTAAAGTTGGGATATTTGGCCACTCCTCCTCCTCAGAAAAAGTGTGTCCTGTTTGGAAAGCAGCATAAGGATAATTGTCTCCTAAGCTTTCTGACTAATTATAAAGCTCTCCAGTGAGATCAGATGCAGATAAGTAGATTTATTACTTATTTTTATTCAATATTGATAGAATCTTAAATCAGCATACCAGTTAGGGATTTGGAAAATGAAAATTGGCACGCACATGCCCGTTCTTGAATAATGCATACTGAATAAAATCCCCGGCCTAGTCAAAGAACCTCACTGCGTCTTGTACACTGCTTTCACTCTTTCAAAATCTTTATACGTACACACACACACGCACACACACGTGAACGAAAAGATACCGAGCACTTCAGCTCCCAGCGCCATGTTCCCATCGATGAAGCCACGATGCAAGGTTAACGAAGATGAAGACATCCGGGCATGTGCCTCGCAAGGCTGCCATCATGTTCCTGTACTTATTAACCAGGAGAGGGGTCAAAGGTTAGTTCAGTTGATTAGCCGTTTAACAATGCCTCTTTGACCCGAGAGGCAGAGCTCAGCTTTTCACTGCTGAGCCTATTGACCGCTGATGGTGATGCTCTAATGACGGCGGGACGACGGGGAAGAACGGAGCAGGCTGATTAGGGCAAACCTCCAGCACAATTAAAAGCCCTAGAGGGAAAAGAAGTTGGGAAAACATGGGTAAAGTGCTCCCAGTTTCATACGCCGATATCTCTAATGAGATTTGCATGTCACTTATATGTGATGTAACTTTTGCATCGTGACGGCTATGAATTAAAGTGTACATGAGGAGGAAAGCCAAAAACACTGTTGGGTATTTAGACCGGAAAAAAGATGAGTGATGATAGGCCAAGCTTTGGAGAAATAGCAAGGAGCAAAATGTCGACAATTTCTAACACATCTCTAGCACATCTATTGGCACTTTTAGTTTTAAATCAGAAGTCTGAACTTTTGCATGAAATGTGTACTTTAATGGTATGCAAGTAAATGGCTTGATCCCAAATGGTGAGCACTACGTGTAGTATGTAATACCCTATGTAGAGCGCATAAGTAGTGAATAGAATAGTCTTTTGGGATTCTGCCTTGCTGTTGGATTGGTGACCAAGTTTCAGCTAGACAAAGTGTATATTTGTATTCATTTAAAAACATCTTTTAGTTTTCATTCATTGCATCTCTCATCGTCGTTGCGACATCGAACTACTTTCTCACGTCTCTCTTCTTTTTAACGCCTATCATCCAGCCTTAATCTTGCAACCTGTGCGAATATAAAACGCGACTTTAATAAATGTCCGTCACTGCAGCAGGCGTTTAATCATTTAATCAGCAAGCTTGATTGCGTGATTGTGCTATTGTTCGCGTTTGATTGACGGTTAATTTTTTTTCCCCTTCTAATTGGTTCTCAGTACAGACCGTACGCAGATAGTGTTGTTCATACCAACGAAATATCCGATACTCTTCCAAAGCGTCCGTCATTTCCTGATTGCTGTAACGATTAACGTAATAATTCTGAGGCGGAAAGATGACTCAGTTAGGCACGTGGTAAAAAAAGTGTCTTGTGACACAACAGGCGAAATCTGAATGATAAAATCAGAGATGTCTGGAACTGTATTAACTGATCAGACCACTCGAATGGGTTAGTCACACATGTAGAGGATGGATGATTCTTGATGAAACAGGAATCATTGTTATTTCTTTTTGAGATTGCAAGTCTCAGTTGTTGAAACAGTGTTTCAACGAACAGCGTGTATATTTGTTATATTTTTAGCCGAATGATGATTTGTACTGCAAACTGCTGAAATCCTGAGCAGAATCAACTGCTAATTAGCATACAACTTGAAGCATACATGAAAGAGTGCATGAAGTTAAAAAGAAAGCGGCGATATTAAAGTGTGGTTAAATAATCAGTCAAGAGGAACTCATAAGCCACTCACCGGTGAAAATGGGTCTTGATAAATGCGCTATAGGCGTAATGCTTCACTGGCGAGTTTTGAGCGGGACGGCTCATGCATATTGGAAATTTAATATTCAGTGCATCATTTTAAAATATTTAAGCTAAATTTGTTGCTTATCACTACAAGCAGGCATTGTTTTTTTTTTTTTTTGTTTGTTTGTTTTAATTATTTTTTTAAATTCTCTCAGATTTCTCACGTTTTTCCCTTCTTTTCTTCTGTAGATTCTCTGTGCTTCACGTGTGTGTCAGGTCCATGTATGTGTTACAGCGTCGATGCTCATTGGTCACAGTGGATAAGGACGAATAGTAGGCAGGAGACAGAATTTTGTTGTCTTGAATATCACGATAGAAATACTGGCATGACGAATTCATTCATGAGCTCTGGAGGACTAGTGGTTAGGCCACAGCGCTCTCACCGCCGCAGCCCGGGTTCGATTCCTGGCCAGGGAACCGACCCCAGCCACTGGGGTTCCGTGCAACAGTGTGCTCTCAGTGCCAGTCCCAACCCAGGATTAAAGCTGGGGGTTGCATCAGGAAGGGCATCCGTGTAAAAACTGTGCCAAATCAGATACATGGACCAGTGATCCCTAACGGGAGCAGCAGGAAGAGGAACAACAGCAGCAAGCATGCTTCCTTAACAGTCCAAAAGTTTAAGCTAATCAGAAGGAAGCGTTATGACACGTGTGTCAAACATTAGGACAAATCCGGCCAACCACCTGGTGTCATTCAGCCTGTGCGAACTCCGGAAAAATAACACTGAAATGGTCCATAATACACTACTGCTCAATGTTTTCGCACTGTCCAGAGTTCACAGCAAATCCGAAGGTTACCTTAAACCGCTGTATATACGTCCACTCCGGTTTCTTCCGCGGCTGGCTTGACCGCGTTCTGAAATACGGGTTAAAATCAACTGCCTGTGTGCTGCGTTTGATGTAAGTCACACTCGCATCTAAAACGATTCAGAAGCACGTCACATGTTGTGCTTTTTTGGGGTGTGTGATACACCCCAACTATACGAAATAAAATCACTACTGTTTTTCTCATCTGCACAGTTGAATTGGAAATTGTGACGCACTCGTGCATTTCAGGTGAATGTCAGACAGCATTAGGAGCAATGACGACACAAATTTGTTATTTGGCCTAATCATTTAAGGCAGTATCTACTATCAAACAACCTTTCCATATTAATAATGCTCCCGTCAAATACAATAAATGACACTGAATAAATCAAAATAACAGGGAATAATTTGGGGGGGGGGGGGGGGGGGGGGGG
>CM040981.1:24242951-24258681 GCA_022985145.1 Pangasius djambal
AATGGGGTTAAGGTCAGGTGATTGGGCAGGCCACTCCATGATAGACAAGACACCGGCTCGGATGCCTAGAGTATGTAGAGCTGTAATAGCTGCTAATGGGGATTTCTTTGATGAATCCAAAATTTGAGTATTTTTCTATGTTATGTTCATGTTTATGTTCATAAACTTTTTATTTAATAAAATATGTTTTCATAGTTTGGGTTGTCCCTTATTATCAATGCAAAATGGTCACTAACTAAAGAGGATTTATGCTGATATTGCCCAAAAACCCTATTTTGTTCAGGCGTTTCCAAACTTTTGGAGGGCAGTGTACATTCAATTCAACATTCAGACTACTGACGTTACGTACAATTCAATAATGATAAAATAAACAATTCTTCAATAATGTCTCTATAGACATTTAATGAGAGGTCATGTATGACCGGATCAGATTTTTAAGTTAAGTTTGTCTTCTATTTTTGTATGTCAGATTTGAAATGGGAAGCAGTTACAGGTAGGGACTAGAGTTGTCAGTGGGGAACTGAAGAAACGTCTGACCACACGCACCACATTCGAGCCAATCGTCTGAAATCGTTGCTTTACTGCGTCATGTCTGTTTTGCGTAGAATTGAGAAAATGTCGGTTCAAATGTCGCTTGTCGCGCTATCACTGAAATTATGCCTCTTGCTTACTTTGAAAATTACCGGCCACTTGTCACGTTGTCCCTTTACTGGTGAATGCAAGGTTAGCTAAATATCAGCGATAAAAATATTACTAAAAGAATTTTATGATAAAACGTTTCACTATTGAGACACAAGTTCCAGTCATTCTGACTGTTGTTCTGAGATTTATTTTATGCATGTATGATCACGTCTGATTAATGTCAGTATTAGAGTTTAAATGTGATTTATTATATTTAATGGCGTTCTTTACAATCTGATGAATATGTGTGGTTGCATTAGCCGGTTGTCCAGTTTGTTGTACTTCAGTCAGAGCAGGGGGTCTGGAGCTGAAACAGCTTGAGCTGATGAAGGACGCATGTTTAGGCAGAATATGTTGATGGAGCCGGCGCTCTCGCTGCTTATCTGACGGCCGGGTTTGTTTTAGTGAATGATCGCAGTCTGACAGCTCTTCCTGGACGTGAACTCATGCAGGCCGCACAACCTGCCACAAACCGCAAGCTGGCAGATGGGGGGTTTGGGATGTTCTTCCTCTTTTCCTCAGCTTGTATTTATAGAGTTCTTTTGTTTCTTGTGCATAGAGGCAGGAGACTGGGGTAACTCGGAAAGAGCGCTTGAAAGACAATTTGTTGTTTCTTTACAGAGACAGTAGACTAGCTGTTCTAGCTTCTGGTTTTGTTTATTTTTCTTTTCTTTTCTTTTTTTTTTCGTTTAAGGTTACATAAGCTGTGTAGCTCGTCAATTACATATTTGGTTGAACTCTTGCGTTCAGCAACACAACCAGTACAAGCTGCAAATGAACCCTTTAGGAAATGCTTCAGTGTTTTTTTTTTTTTTCTTTTTAATCATCATGCACTAATTTAAACAAGTGTGTAGGTTTAGTATAGTGTGTAAAGAACGTAGAGTGTAGTGTCTGTGTGCTTTTGTAATCTAGAAAAAATCTTGTTTTTCTTCATCTAGAAGGTTAGATTGTGTGTGTGTGTGTACATTAATAAAATCCATATGGTAATCATTCTCTAGAGGTGAACAGATGCCTGACACACTAAATGGCTCGAGACTTGCTCTTCTTTACCGTAATTGGCAGTCTGCTCCCGGATTCTAACAAGATCCTCATAATATAATTCAAGAGAAAAAGAAAGTGTGCAGTTGCTCCAGCCCCTCAGTTCCTCCAGTGACTGCTCGGCGTAATTTATTACACACAGACCTCAGTCAGGTCTTGTGGTCTTCAGGAGACTGCCCTCTACACACCACCACACACACCATCTCACACACACACCACCCACACATTCTGTTAAAAACCCGCCGAGATCTGACGCCCTCAGGTCACAGTGCTCCACGTGCGCTAAAGCATGTCCATCAACAGTCAGATTGTTTCAGGCAGTACCGCAGACCGATACAATACACGTACTGTGCCAGAATGAAAGCAAACCGTTTGAATCCAAGGGTGTGTTGACGTTGCTTTCATTCCTTTTTCATTTCGAAACGAAAATGTCGAAAGCAGTGAAACAGCTTTTTGTTATTAATTTTTAAATAATGAAAAACAAGCAGAGGAGAAACTTGAGAGCCGTTTGTAATTTCTACATATTCTTTTAAACCCCATAATGGTTTTGAACAGCTTATTTGTGTTTTTGTTTGTTTTTTTTTTGTTTTTTTCTTTCAATGAGTGAATTCTGTCCTGTCTCTCTCTCCTTGTATTGCCACTGCGGGAAAAAAAAAAAATTACGAATCCTGTTATTAGCATGGAGCTCCTTCGGGACTAATCAGCACTTACTCCATTAACTTCATACTTTAGACTTTGGTCGTTTAGCTGTAAATATAATAGACGGTGTTTGACGATGAATCCGCAGCAGTAATTAGTGTAATACAGCAATGCATAGCAATGGCTTCAATGATAGTTCTGATTCATGTATTGAATTCATGATTACGAAATGGGGAAAAAAAGGCTACATTCCCTCAACCATGATGACTGCATAATAAATCACATTGATTGCGGAATGTGCTTATTAATTGTTGATTATAAACAAAATGAATCTTTAAGACTGTATAAATAAATGCATTGAGAAATGCTGAGGCCAGACTGTTAAACAATCTAATTGGGGAGCTCGTGATTATAAAAAAAAAAAAGATAAGTAGGGATGTATTTTGCATGTTGATTGTTCAATCTCGCCTAACAATATCATGATTAAATATTTTATAAAAATGAGCTTAAAACCTCTGGATATTATCAGAGTGGTAGTTCTGTCCACCATGGTCTTCCGCGTGAAAATGAGCACGAGAGCAGATGTATATTAAATTGACATGTGATGCACCTTCAGCTGAAAACGTAAACTTTGCTTGCTATTCACATTCCACATGACGGAATTTACTCAGGAGCTCAGATGCTGCCCAGAAATTTGACCTGCCTGAGCAGCCTTCTTTCAGAAGGAGAAGCATCAGGAGTGACCTTATTCTGCTGCATTCATGATAACGATATTGTGTAAGGAATCAAGCACTCAGAGCCATGCTTTTATAGGAATATAATCAGCCATGGTGTCGCGTGATGAAGTGGAGTTACCGTTACCGTCCCGTGGTTTTCCTACAACAGCATGCCTCGAGGTGTTTTATTCTCCCTTACAACACAGCAGATGTGCTATAAAAACAGTACATTACCTGACTAATGGTCAGCTCGTGTTGAACCGAACACAGTGTATGAAGCTGTGTTGTGTGTACAGTCACGCAAGTTTTAGAAGTCAGTACTTTTCTGGTCTTTGAACTCTGGATTTCAGAGTTAACATTAACGCTAGATGTGGCAGGCCGTGCACTAAAAGCCCCGCTTATTCCTGCATCGTCTTTATATTTATCTTCATCCGTCACTCAGCATTACTTCCCAGCACGGGACCCTGACCTTTTCCCCCCACCCCGACCTCATCCAAACAGCCTGTCAGCGTCGTCTGGCCTCGATCAGCCCGGGTCTGGACTGGGTTAGCCGTGTTAGTGCGGCCTGTCGGTGGCGCCGTTCCCCAGGGCAAATAAAAACTCGCATTAACAAGCTCCAGCTCGGCAGCGCTGACAGCGTGATCAATCGGCCGCCCCTGACTGTGACCTCTGCTCCCGGGTCGCTGCTCGGGAGATAACCTCTGCTCCATCAGACAGTGGCAGTGGCCTTGATATCGGATAGCGCAGACACATTATATATAACATTTTCTTTTGGGTTTTCAGCTACGGCCCTGGTGTTGCACATCTCTAGTATAGAAAAAGACTGATGTACTTGGGTGTGTGTGTGTGTGTGTGTGTGTGTGTTTTCCCAGGACGCCCTGGTTTAATGGATGGGGTTTTAACTTGCCTCGTGGTCAGTCTCTGCTGGACAAGTGGAACCAGATCCCTGAGGACATCGACATCCTCATGACTCACGGGCCTCCTTTGGGTAAAGTCTACTGCATTTATCTAATCTCTGTGTGTGTGTGTGTGTGTGTGTGAGAGAGTATGTGCTTGTATTTTTTTCCTTTTTTTATTTTTTTTTTTTTGGAGAAGCGAGGTTGTAATGTCATTAAAGATAGCATGTTTGTTTCAGTAAGTATAGACATTTGTGTGATTGTCACTCAATCTGAAATTATTCATATTAAACCTAAAAAAAAAATCTGGGAGAATTTCTTTCTGAAGTCTTAATTTAATTACAGACTTTGTGTGTTGAACTGCCTTGAGTTTTTTCTTTTTTTACACACATTAAACCCTTGCCTATATACCTGCATAGACTCTGTGTATATAAACATTGAATGATTTGGGTTCTTGGTTTATGATTAGTGAGGGGTTAAAGATTAGGGTTAATGTTGCATGTGTAGGATTATGGTAAGGGGTAAGGTCATCAGGTCATGGTGATGGTTATTGTCGTGTGTGTGTGTGTGTGTGTGTGTGTGTGTGTGTGTGTGTGTTTAGCCCTGTGGGAGGACTGAATGGCTTCATAATGAAAAGAATACATGATGATTTTGACCTTGAGGACATTTGGCTAGTTCTCATAAAAGAAAGTTTTTTTTTTTTTTTTTTTTTTTTTTTTTTTTTTTTTTTTTTTTTTTTTTTTTTTTTTTTTTTTTTTTTTTTTTTTTTTTTTTTTTTTTTTTTTTTTTAAACCAAAAAGATTTCTTTTTGAGTATTGCAGTTAGGCTTAACATCAACAGACATGAAGTACCAACAAAACCTTAGTGCCATATTTATATTCAATCGAAATTCATTTTGATTTGCACTGTAACCATTTAAAAGGGAAAAGGAATAAAAAAATTAAAAAAAAATCAGCAAGTAGAAAATCCTCTGACATAATGGGCTAATACCTAAATGATTAGATCGTATCGTTCATATCATACAGCTCAGATACTGTATGTTGGACAAACCGAGATGAAAGAAGTGGGCTGGGTTACATTAGAGTGGATGGGGTTTTTATTATCTCTGTGCTGGTGGCTGCAGGGTTCAGAGACTGGGTGCCGAAGGAGCTCCAGAGAGTGGGCTGTGTGGAGTTACTCAACACGGTACAGAGACGGGTCCGGCCCAAACTGCATGTCTACGGCGGGATCCATGAAGGTGACACCCAACATTCACTCTTTACACTATACACAGTTTCCTGTTAGTAGCACTGTAGTGCCATTTGTTATTTTTGTGTGTGTCCACCCTCGATATTTCCCAATGAACTTGGTTGGTTTGATTTCCTCAAATATTCCACCCAGAAGTCTATTATTTTCATATAACAACACAGCGGTCCAAAATGTGTTATTCCGTTAATTTATTTATATATATATACAGTGCCTATAGAAAATCATCATACCCTGTGAAAACCTTTACCTTTTGTCACTTTACACCCTGGAAAATAAATTAAGTCTAACTTTTTTTGAGCTGCATGTACACATTATAACCCTCATCATTAAAGCAAAAATATCATTTAAAAAAATTCTGGAGGATTATTAAAAATTAATCGGTGAAATGCCTGGTTTGGTAAAGCGATCAGCCCCTTAGAGTATACCATTTATAAACTTGCTCAGGTGCAAGCAGTCAACCTCCAGATTAAACACCAGGCTAATTGCCCCACCTGACATCAATAGTAGTGTTGATGATTACTTCAGAATAAAACGAGCTGTTTCTTGAAGATTCCACTGTTAGTAGTGCATGGTACGGCTAAGAATTCACCATGGTTGGGAAAGCGCTTTCAGAAGTTCCGGGATAAAGTTGTAGAAAGGCACAAGTTAGGAGAAGGCTACAAAAACATTTCAGAGGCTTTAGCTATCCCTCAGAGTACTGTTCAGAGCATCATTAAGAAGTGGAAAGCGTATGGCACCATCAGCACATTGCCTAGATCAGGCCATCCGCCCAAAGTGGATGACCGAGCCAGGAGGACATGGATAAGAGAAGCTACCAGGAGGCCAAAGGCAGCTTTGAAGGACTTACAAGGCTTTATGGCTGGGTCTGGTCAGTCTGTGCATGTGACAACTATCTCCCAAGCTTTACACAAAGCTGGCCTGTATGGCAGGTTGGCACGAAAGAAGCCTTTCCTAAAAAAGTGTCACACTCAGTCTCGTTTGCGCTGTGCAAAAACACATTTGGAAGAGTCTGATACCTTCTCGCAAAAGGTGCTATGGTCTGATGAGACCAAAATTGACCTTTTTGGACTGAACTCCAAGCGCAATGTTTGGCGAAAAGCAAACACAGTGCACCACCCAAAACACACCATACTTACTGTGAAGCATGGTGGTGGCAGCATTATGTTGTGGGGGTGTTTCTCTTCAGCTGGGACTGGGCGATTGGTCAGGATTGAAGGGAAAATGGATGCTGCCAAGTACATCCAAATTCTTGAGGAAAACCTGCGTCCCTCTGCTAGACAGCTGAAGATGGGCAGATCATTCACCTTCCAACACGACAGTGACCCTAAACACACTGCCAAAACAACAACGAAATGGCTTAAGGATAAGAAGATGAATGTCCTTGAGTGGCCAAGTCAGAGCCCTGACTTAAATCCAGTCGAAAATCTGTGGATGGATTTGAAGAGAGCAGTCCATTGCCGCTCACCACAGAATTTGACTGAACTTGAGCAATTCTGCAAGAAAGAATGGGCAAATATTCCCCAATCAAGGTGTGCAAAAAGACTGATGGCTGTAATTAAAGCAAAAGGTGGTTCTATGAAGTATTAAATCAAGGGACTGATGACTTTTCCAACCCTGTTATTCTAGTTTTTTTTGTTTTTTATTAATTTGCAGAACTGTTGTTTTTTCTTTCATTGGTTTGATGTCGTAAGACCAAAATTGTAAATAAAGCTGGAAAAGTTATTTGGAATGGGGTTTGATTTCAGGCTGTATAAAGTAACCTATTTCAAAGGGGTATGATGATTTTCTATAGGCACTGTATTTGTGTGTGTATGTGTGTGTATATATATTTTTTGTGTGTGTGTGTGTATATGTATGTATGTATGTATGTATGTATATGTGTGTGTGTATATATGTGTATATATATATATATATATATATATATATATATATAAACACAAAGCCAACTGTTAGAGTTTTTCACTTATTAAAGAAAGACGCATCACACTTTTTAACGGTTTGTAGTTAGATTGAATGTTACGGATCGTTCCGGTTATCACTTACGTTATAGCAACAATAAACAGTCGTTCCTTCACCTGCATCTCCTTTTCACTCTCTCGCTCAAAAGCGTAAACTCCTCTCTCCTAATTTCCACGCTGGGAATCTTTACAAAGCACCGTGACACTTACAGAGCCCTGACACTTGAGACTCCTTCCATAAACGTCTCGTAAGAAAAACACTACACCATATTAACCATGTTAAACAACACTTTTATTCAAAAAAAAATCTGTTTATTATTAATCTTAGACCAGTCCTTGTGTATGAGCTGTTACTATAGAAACAAGAACATATTAAAACGAGCACGTTGATATAAACCTATCATTCATGTTAGAGATGGAAGTACTGTTATACACAAAATAACGCCCACCTTCTGACCAATCAGATTGGAGAAGTCAGTCGTGGCGTGGTATAAAAAGAAGTAAATAATTTAAACTATAGCACCCGTGGCCAGGATAAAGTTACAAAAGTAATGAATAAATTATTAAAGTCTAATCGTCGTGGCTTTTCATGGTGTCACAAGCTTCATATCTAACAGCGCGCCAAAAACAAACACCATTGCCTGAGGCGGTACACTTATCTTTTGTTTAAAAATAAAAAAAGATTAAATAGTTATATAAATATCTGGTATTCTGTGATTTGGTCCAGATATGCATAACACCTCCTATGTGACATCTAGACCTTAACATATCTGGACCTTTCTGTTGTTCTGTCTCTCATCATACAGGTTATGGCCTAATGACAGACGGATATACAACGTTCATCAACTCGTCTACGTGTACAGTCAGTTTCCAGCCCACCAATCCACCCATCGTATTCGACCTTCCCAACCCAGGAAGCTCGTGAAATTCCCCCTAATTCCCTTCCCTTTTTTTTCTACTCTCCAACTCTTCTTATCTTTAAAGTAATGGTCTTTTGTACTGCTTGTATTTAAAAAAAAAAATGAATGCATGGATATGTAATATTTTTAAAAAAAAAAATAAGATGATGCCATTTAAATAATGATTTGCTGGAGAAAAAAAAAAAGAAGAAAAATGGTGAATTCATATTTATGCTTCATTTGTATTGGTTGCCTTGTTAAATTTGTTTTAGTCTGTATCTAAAGTGCATTATAAGGTACCATATGAGGCTCAGCAATACTTTCTCACAGCAGGAGTGTATTAAAGAACAAAATTTCAGTCCGCTTTTTTGAGCTGAGGTAAGACCTTGATTTGAGGATTTAAGTTGCTGGACTTTAAGTCTCGTAGTTCCCAGGATGCTTTGTGGTTATATTTATTGGTTTGATCAAAATCGTTTCATCAAACTATTCTCCAACCCGAGACATTTTTTTTTTTCGACTGTAACATTCAGGGGGGAAAAAATGGCTGAGGTTTCACGAGGTACTTGCTGAAAATCGGTTATATCTCCGTTTCCATTTTTTTTTTTTTTTTTTTTTTTTTTTTTTATAAAAACTCCTGCCTTGTTCTATTTCTGACAAAGCTGCCTAGGTAGGTGGCATTTTTAAGCCACCTGAAATCTAGGAAGGCAGCATTTCTGTGTCCCAGAATTCACAAAATGTCAAATCCGTTTCCCTGACAGATGGATAAAAATATATACAATATTGTGAAAAATCTATCAAACCATCATAACAGTTTCGACAATTGCTGTGATATTTAAAAAAAAAATCATAATAATAATAATAATAATAATAATAATATTGGCACCTGTTCAGGATTGTGCTGTTTGAATTTTGATAGCGCTTTTTGTATTTTAGTTCTTGCTTCGCTTGTGATTTCTTTAAGCTGAGACTTTACCTTCAGAGGGTCTGTTCTACAAGATCGATAAAATGTACATATTTTTTTTTTTTTTTTTTTTTTTTTAAATCAAGCCAAACTTAAATGTCGCTTCCACAAGGAGCTGAAAAAAAAAATCTTTGCAGCTGCTTTGAGCCCATGGTTATTATTATGGTTATGGTTTACTTTCTCATCTCCACCTGGTGGATCGTGTTGTGTTTGTTGTATGTCGCGCAGACAGGACAAAAAAAAGTATATATATTGCCATGATGTCATTGGTGCCATTTGTAAATGCCTTGTTTCTATGTTCATGAGACTTTTTCTTAATTCATCGTGTCATTTAGCTGACTTTATATGCAAATAAAAACTGCAAGATTTTTATCCCATGATTGTCAGTTTTCATTTCCACCAAATCACAAAGACATTGCGAGATTTTGCTACTGTAGTTTTGCGCAAGAGCTGCAAAGCATAATAATGTCGTAAACGTCTAAGGAAAGCGTACTACCAGTTTAGCATCATGCAAACTGGCAGTAAAATCATCCCATGCTTTTACATGTGTTTATTTGGTTTCTTTGGAGTAGCATAAAAGCTGAAGCTCTGGACTCTGTTTGAGCAGAGAGTACTGATGAGGAGGTGAGAGAGCTGGACAGACTAAAGGACTAAAGCGCCGCTGCATCGCTCACTTTAGGTAGAGATGACGCGAGGGCTAAATCCCACTGCATCACTGTCTACACGGTCGATTGGATTTGTGGGTAATGCAGGAAACCATTAAGCACTGAAAATATATCAAGAAGTCCGTCGTGGCGTGGTGTGAAAAGAAGTAAATAATTTAATCTATAGCACCCGTGGCCAGGATAAAGTAATGAATAAATTATTAAAGTCTAATCGTCGTGGCTTTTCATGGTGTCACAAGCTTCATATCTAACAGCGCGCCAAAAACAAACACCATTGCCTGAGGCGGTACACTCATCTTTTGCTTAAAAAAAAAAAGATTAAATAGTAATATAAATATCTGGTATTCTGTAATTTGGTCCAGATATGCATAACACCTCCTATGTGACATCTAGACCTTAACATATCTGGACTTTTCTGTTGTTCTGTCTCTCATCATACAGGTTATGGCCTAATGACAGACGGATATACAACGTTCATCAACTCGTCTACGTGTACAGTCAGTTTCCAGCCCACCAATCCACCCATCGTATTCGACCTTCCCAACCCAGGAAGCTCGTGAAATTCCCCCTAATTCCCTTCCCTTTTTTTTTTCTACTCTCCAACTCTTCTTATCGTTAAAGTAATGGTCTTTTGTACTGAAAATATATCAACATGTCGAAAGAAACTCAACAAACTAAAAAAAAAAATAATTTTTAATTACAAAACTAATCTTGGACACCATTTAAGATCATGTATTAATTAAAAAAAATGAATATACAAGCCACTCAGGGTGGATTTGTCCTTTAATTCTGAGCTGCAGTGAACAAAAATCTTTGGGGTTGTGAAACTAGAATTTTGGAACAGTTGGAAAAAAAATTCTAAATTTTCTTTGTGCCCAGAAAATTTGTATAGATTTTGCTTCATGTGTCACTTAACATTCATTTTTAAATCCTAAAGATTTTTCCATAGTTGGAGGCGTTTATGGGTGTTTTTGTCACAGTGCCAGTGTTTAGCATCACCTCCGATTGATCAAGTCCATTAATTACCCATCATTGGCTGGATTTAATCTGCCCAGTCGACGCGAGCGACCGTGACCTCTCGCGTTCTCCTGACAGCTGCTATTGATTGTGGGAAATTTGTCAGCTCAAGGAGCGAGACGTCGGGGGTCGTGACCCTGTGTGTCCATGGCGACGGATGGAGACTTGCTTGATCACTAGCTGCAGTGATTCATCGCTCGGCCTTGTGGATCTGCAGGCAAACCAAAGCCGATTTCTTCAGACTTCACTTCTTTTTCATGTAGTCCTTCAACATTATACTTTAGCTTTTTTTTTTTTTTTTTATCTAAATTTCTTTAAATTCTTCATTTCTTGTGTTTTTCAGATATGTCTTTTCAAAGAATAAATATAAAAAAAATTAACAATACACTGCATTTTCAAGCACACACAGCAACTGATTAAATATTTCCAATGGTCCAGGATGATAAGAGGATGCTGTTTTAAGATCCTCCGACTGAATGAGTGAGCACTGCTACAAATGTCTCGGTGTAAGACTAAAGACAGCTCGTATCACCTGGGTTTTATTTAGAAAGTAGGATTTTCCGTGGTCCTCCTCCAGACGCTCTCGAACGTCGATGCAGAACCAGCGCTCTATCCCTGATTTATATCTATCTAGATGTGCAATGCTGCTACCTTTTAAGGTAATTGATGACCCATGTGCCTTTGCTGTTACATACATTACTCTGTCGTCTTTCATTCGTGAGCTTGTAGCATTTGACTGCTTCTAACTCGAGTTTGTAGAGCACTAGCATTTCCTACAGCCCATGTGTTTTCTGTTGTCGCTGTGTGTTATGTGTTAGCAGTGTAGGACACAGAAACGCTTCAGTTTCTGACTGACTGAAAATGGAGACCTCAAACCCTTCGGGAAAGTAACCGGAACTGCTTTTTGCTGTATGGCCTCCAGTTTGGATAAAGTTAAAACTTCATAAGAACAGCTTTGGTAAAGTTCTCTCACATCTGGATCATCCTACTGGCTCCTAATGGATGTTGTGGTAATCTCTCAAGTGCTACAGATGCTAAATTCACATTCTTATAAACAAAATGAATAGCCATGTAATTCTTTTATTTTTTTTTTAATAACATTAGCTGTAATGTAGGATTAATAAAATATAGGAAGGCTATCAGAACTCGGAAGCCATGTGTATATAGATAAGGACACAAACACACATGCAATGCTATGAAAGAGCACATAATAATAATTTACTGGACACTATTATTATCAAAACAAGTTCAATTTCCATGTTACACATCATCGATAAAGTTAACATTAAAAACTGAATGATGCAAGAACACGGTATTCCAGGCATGTCAGTATTCCGTACACTTCAGTATTCCCTAAACGTCAGTATTCTCTGCACTTCAGTATTCCATACACTTCAGTATTCTGTGCATTTCGGTATTCCATACACTTCAGTATTCCATACACTTCAGTATTCTATATCACTTCAGTATTCTATATCACTTCAGTATTCCGTACACTTCAGTATTCCATACACTTCAGTATTCCGTATACTTCAGTATTTCGTACACTTCAGTATTCCGTATACTTCAGTATTTCGTACACTTCAGTATTCCGTACACTTCAGTATTCCGTATACTTCAGTATTCTATATCACTTCAGTATTCTGTGCACTTCAGTATTTCGTACACTTCAGTATTTCGTACACTTCAGTATTCCATACACTTCAGTATTCCGTATACTTCAGTATTCCGTATACTTCAGTATTCCGTACACTTCAGTATTTCGTACACTTCAGTATACCTTATGCTTCAGTAGTCTGTATGCTTCAGTTTTCCACATACTTCAGTAATCTATACGCTTTAGTATTCCATAGGCTTCAGTATTCCACACTTCAGTATTGTGTAACACTTCAGTATTCCGTACACTTCATACTGTTATGAAATACCGTTTGTGTCTGGACTGGTTTCGAGTCCTAGTTCCTAGATTACATTTAGTAGATTTTAGGGAATTAAAATATTCAACAGTTTATTATTTTCTGACATAATATTTCATCATAATTTGAAAAGACATGTAGATAAATGAAGGTGTTCTAATATTTGTTGGAAAAGATGAAATTTCAATCCGAGCCAAATGTGAAGCTGCAAACATTCCTCGGCACTCCTCCTATCTTTCCAGCTCATAAATCAAGTCTAGTCTTGGCTCAGGTTATCGAGCTGATGGAGGGATTCTGATTTGTGGATTTTAAGCACTTGGTTTGAAGTCCAGACCCAACAATGACATAATGCTGAGCATCACAGGATCAGATATTGAAAAGTTACGGTTGATCCATTAGGTTTTTTTTTTTTTTTTTTTCCTTTGAGGCATTTTGGAGGGCAATTAAAGCACCAGGCTTTGTTCAGTGACATTTTCATTCAGATGAAATGTCAGTTGTCTGGTTTTGATTTGTCATTGTGGCACTTTGCCATACAAGCACTTACTCTCCTTTTTTGCTTGTGTGTGTGTGTGTGTGTGTGTGTGTGTGTGTGTGTGTGTGTCTGTAAGAGAGAGAGACAGTAAGACTGCCTCTTTCTGCCATTATGTTGAACACTTTGACTGCTCTCAAATGTTTCTAAGATGATAAAACGTGCCTCCTTCTGTTGTGCGCCACCGAACTCTAAGTTTCCTACTTACATAATCATGTATATCATGCTAATCAGTAAATGCTGCATCTTTTTCGATGTACTGTAAAAAAAAATATATAGTAAGAAGGTTGAGTATTGCTTGTCTTGTAAATTCCTCAAATAGGTATCCCAGAATGAAATGAGATTTTGTAGAGAATGTACGGAATATCAGTTTTTAGTCACCTTAAACCTAAAATCTACCTTTATTATTAAACCTTTTAAAGGGAAGCGAATTTGAAAAGAACCTCTCATGTTTCAGCGTGGAAATACATGCCATGTTATGTCATTTTACCAGTAGAGGGGGTGGGGCTTGTAGGGTTAGGGGGTGTTTTCTCATTTGCATATTCAAAGAATCTGGATTTTTGCATGAGGGTGTGAAGCGTAGGTGCTTCTGTGCCCACACTTGTGTTGCGTGTGGAACTGGCAAGTGATTCATAATTTAATAGAGAATAATTGTAGAAGAATTCTCAAGTTCTGTATAGTTTTAGGTAAAATGTAGAAATGTTTAGGTAAAAACAGCTTGTTGAGTAAATCAAATCAAAGTTGACCTTTAATACACTATACATATTTAAAGATATTTTTACTTTTACATTTTTGGTAGTGCAAACTTTTTTTTAAAGTACATAATTAGACCTTATGCCATGAGGATGTGCTGAAAATCTCAATTGGAAATCCGAGCTAGCATTAAACACGTGACAGAGAAATGTTATTACATCATAAAACATAAGAGCCAATCTGGATCCAGTATGCAAATACAGGCCCTGTTATTACATCAGTTTAACAGAGGAAAGGGTGAACGTGTGTGCGCGATTTGCATATTCACAGAATCTTAAAATACATATTTTTACACATCTTACTGCCTGCGTGATTTCGCATCTTTTCCATGTGTCCGTGTGGGTTTCCTCCAGGTTTTCTGCTTTCCTCCCATTTCCCAAAAACATGCTGGTAGGTTGATTGTACGTTAAATTAAATAAGTGTGTGAACGTGTGTGTGCGTGCATGGTTCCCTGCAATGAACTGGCATCCCATTTGTGGCGTATTCTCGCCTCACACCCGCCTTTCCCAGGATAGGCTCCGGATCTAGTGCAGCCCTGACCAGGATAAAATTCTTAACTGCCTGATATTGTGAGTGACATGAGAACTCTGAGTGTTCGGCTCCCCCTTGTGGTGTGAAACAGCAACAACAATTTTTCATAATGCGAGAAGCTAATTCTTTTTTTTTTTTTTTTTTTTTAACAAGTTTGAACTCTGAATAAATAATATCTCCTAGAAAACAAGAAGGCAATTTTTCCAAGAACATGATGGGGAGATATATTTTTCTTTTTCTTATGTTCAGCCAAGTTTTAGTCAAATTACTCTGTTTAACCATTTAATCCTTACCTTAAGTACTTCCCACTGCAAGTAGCACAATATTAAACTACACAATAACAATTACTTTTTAAATTGGATTTAATATTGTATCACATCTTACACTCATATTCTTTTATATTATTTAATCTCTATATTTTGTATTTGATATAGATTTTAATGAAGGTAATAAAGTGCTAATAATGCTATTATTTGTTTATTTATTTATTTATTTATTTATTTATCGTAAAGAATGATTATGTGCTAGCAAGTTATATTTTGAAGAAAAAAAATATTCTTTCACTTATACAGGTATAATTGGATAAAAATGAAATAGATCTGGATTCGCTCCTGATGCTCAGGCAACTTTGGTTATTACACTTGTTATTAGAAATGGTTTTGAAACATTAACAACATGGATGGTTTTATAAAATCGTATTTCAGAAAATATCACATATCACATTCAAAATATGCTGCTCCAACCTTTAAACCTACAGTTATCTAAATCAACACTTTTTTTTCAGTATTGCACGTATAAGTACACTGCTACTCAAAGATTTTTGATTACCCAGATATATATTTTTTTATATTTTAATTATTATTAGCACCACAAAACCAAACAAAAAGGTACAGAAGGGCAATGATACATGGAAAAATACATCTTTTTGAATTTAAGGATTTAACTGGTAAACCTTTAGATCCTAATTCACTCATATCTATATGTCTCGACATATATTATATATGATATCTGTACATATATTTTCTTATTTTGGGGTATTTAAGATTAAAATATTGCTTAGTTTCTTCTTCTTCTTCCTCTTCTTTCAGCTTTTCCCTTCAGGGGTCGCCACAGCGAATCATCACTCTCCACCTATCCCTATCTTCTGCATCCTCAACACTTGCACCCACTAGCTTCATATCCTCATTTATTACCTCCATATACCTCCTCTTTGGCCTTCCTCTTCACCTCCTGCCTGGCAGCTCCATGTCCAACATTCTCCTACCAATATACTCACTCTCCCTCCT
>CM040981.1:24258781-24276281 GCA_022985145.1 Pangasius djambal
ACACACACACATATCCATCCTAGCATCAGTCAGTTAACATCTCAGAAGATAGATCTTAGCACATACTGGAGTTTCAGCTATATAGTAATTAACCACATAAACTGATACTTGGTCCATATCAGTCCTCTTCAATTCCATCGCTGTGGGGAATCGAGTCCAAAGCTCTTCCTTCCCAAATGGCTGGAGTCGAGGAATCAATTCTTTTTGGGATCGACTCATAGCCCTAAAAGTTTATAGAAGTAAGAACATAAGTGGTAATCATTCTGATTTTAAAAAAAGTTTATTCCTGAAAGAAAAAAAAAATAAATAAAAGAAAGAAAATTTCCGAAGTGATGTAATTATCAGCTAGGAGTGATATTCCTGCCTCAAGAATTTCCAATTTCAGGCTTGACTCTCTCTGAAAGTGGTTTAGTGAGATTGGGGGTCAGGCGGTAAATTAGTGTGAGGAAACAGCAGGCTTTGTGCAGAAAATGAAGACTCAGAAGTGTTCAGCTTGAACAGGATTGTGTTCAATGTGTTGAATAAATTGTGGAGGATAGAACTGAGGGATCGGATGTATCTAATCACGCTGAGTCGTCTGTAAAGAGCACTTTGACTAATCAGTGATGAGCAATGTTCTGCTGTCCCGAAGCCTTCGAGTTAAACTACTGGAAGTGTGTGTGTGAGTAAAATAAAAGCCCAGGAGTGTATTTCATGCTCACTGATTGCTGTTGGGAAATCTTTGATTCGCTGATTGGATCGTAAAACAGTGGCGAGAAAAGGGAAAAGTGGTGCAGAGAAAGTGCAAGAAAAGAAGCACTGAGAAAACAGCTACTCAGTGACATAGCCTAGCTAACATTAGCTTTGTTTCGCTAATGAATGGTAAATGTTAAATTCCTTTACATAGGATTTGGTTTGTGTTGTGCTACAATCCCACAACTTTTGTTGTTTTGTCTCTCAGAAAATTCACAAAGCTACTGAGCGTACGTCTTGGTGCAACACTCCCTTTACACTAGAAATTGTTTTATTGTATATAACGCAAAAGGTTACTGAGGCGAGTCTGATGCAGAAATACTGCCATCTAGTGAAACGCTGTATTATTAATCTATACATTCAGTGTTCCTTCATCAAAAATGACTAAAGGATGACTAAAATATAAAAAATTGTGAACCAATTGTGAATTGCATGTACATCTTTTATTTTAGCTTTTATTAATTAACTAATTTTTAATTATTAATTTTATTTCAGCTTCTTGCAAATTTTCCAATAGGTTTTCTGGACAAATCAGTGTGATCTTGTACTGTTTTTATTTTGCTAAGTTTATTCTGTTCATCGCCCTGCAACCAGTTACCTGTAATTATTTTGCACTTGTGAGTGTGTAAGTCATGACACAGTGACCATGTTGCAAATATAACTGGTGTAAAACTTGGTCTTAATTACCCCTAGGATTAGCGTTTAGGAGTTAATGGTGTAATTCCCCAACCTTTAAGAACGGAGAACTCTTGATTCCATGTTTTTCACAGGTATTTGCCTAATCATAATTGTACTGGTTCACCTTAAAAAAAAAAATTCTCTTATAACTGCACAATATCTTGTAGGAGTCTACTTAGAAATTTGTCATGGTAGGAATCCCAGCATACCTCATAATGTAGTAGGCATGTCCTCTCAAGAAAGTGTAAAGACACTTCTTTATCTTTATCTCAGCTGATCCCAATGCAAGCAATACAGTTTTAATATTCCCCACATCTGAACCTGTAATTCATTCAACACATGCCAGTCAAAACTGACCCAGAGCAGAACCCACACTCTAAAGGTTGCTGGGTTAAAAATAACCCAATGTGGGTCATTTCAGAAACCCAGTGCTGGATACAATATGGATGACCCAAAAGGCTGGGTTATGATGTTGACCCAGATGTTTTTAGACATGAATTTTTTTTTGATAACTAGTGCATAAAAGTAGTGCATAAAATATAATTCAAAATATATTACAACACTGAACGATTACGAATACCAGAAACACAATAAAGTATATTAAATAGACCCCTGAGTGAGACACGTCCCCCTGATGTCAGCCACGCTGCATGACCATAGTGCAAAACCATAGTGGGAGTCTATAGTGATTTTCAAGAGAAAGAACTTGTTTTCTAAAACATCATCTTGTGCTGTTTGGTCAGAATCAGAAGAGTGTTCATAAACACCTTCGTGTTTAGCGCATACTATCAACTAGGACACCTTTCCCAGCCAAGAGAAGATGGTTGTGCCTGCAGGCAATTAGGGAGGATAATTGGTCCGAAGAGCTACATTTCTGCAGTCATCTCAGGTAAGTAGCTAAATATCAGTGAAACGGGCTTGCTAGCTAAGAATTTAACAGGCATAGCTTGTTAGCTAACATGCCTAATATACACCAATCAGCCATAACATTAAAACCAATAACAGTGATTATCTCGTTACAATGGCAACTGTCAAGGGGAGGGATATATTAGGCAGCAAGTGAACAGTCAGTTCTCAAAGTTGATGTTTTGGAAGCAGGAAAAATGGGAATGCATAAGGATCAGAGAGACTTTCACAAGGGCCAAACTGTGATGGCTAGACGACTGGGTCAGAGTATCTCCAAAAAAACGGCAGGCCTTGTGGGGTGTTCCCAGTATGCAGTGGTTAGTACCTACCAAAAGTGGTCCAAGGAAGGACAACCGGTTAACCAGCGACAGAATCATGGGCGCCCAAGGCTCATTCGTGCATGTGGGGAGCGAAGGCCCATCTGGTCTGATCTCACAGAAGAGCTACTGTAGCACAAATTGCTGAAAAAATTAATCTGGCTATGATAGAAAGGTGTCAGAACACGCAGTGCATCGCAGCTTGCTGTGTATGGGGCTGCGTAGCTGCAGACTGATCAGTGTGCCCATACCAACCCCCGTCCACCACCGAAAGCACCTACAATGCCTCGACAGGTCAGAGCTGTTTTGGTGCCATAAGGGGGACCTACACAATATTAGGTGGTTTTAATGTTATGGCTGATCGATGTATATCGCTTTAACAAACATACACAGCTCACCTAAAGAGTACTTACATTTAAAAAACCTAGCTAGATAACTCCTCTTACTGAAGAGTTGCCGATAATGGACAATGCTAAAACTTTCTTCAGCTTACAAATGAGTTTATGGCATCTGTTCAGACAGCGCCTCGTCTTTCACTGCCACGACGACGTCCTCGATGTTGCAATCGTACTTTACATTATATCTCGAATGTGCCTACAAACAACAAAGTTGTAAGCATCAAGATACCTGCATGCCTTTAATTTCTCTCTAGTATTAACGCTCAGATTCCTATGAGCTGTGTTTATAGGTCCGGTCATTACAGACTAGGCCACCACTTAGCCTCATTTATCCACTGACAGGATGCAAAGCCATAAAGATCTTCTAGAGTTACATCATTTGGAAGTTTTATCGTAATTGAATTGCACTTCTTGTCTTTTAACGGACACAATTTTAGCTGATATTAATCCGAGAACTAAATAAAATTCTTGATAGATTCTAATCAAGTAGAGTCAGGATGCTAGGCTACTCACAACCGGCGTCCACATTTCGAAATCAGAGATGTGAAACTCTACACAGACAGGTGGCAACGCTAGCCACTGCACCATTCTATTGCACTTTAATTATTTGTGTTTTTTATATCATTATTTATAATAATGTATACTCTGTTATCATTTATGTTGTTGTTACTGTATGATACAGCAAAGAGTGGCCACTAGGGAGAGACAGCGCCCCATCATTTCCACATCCAATCCAACTTTTCTTTCTTTCTTTCTTGTACTTGTCACCTTGTATGCACCTATGTTTCTAAACTTTTGAAATGTAGGCTAATTAATCAGTAAAAACTGACACCAATGCACAAAGATGAAGCTAATATTACGTATAATGAGTGACATGTGTTTGTTCATTTTCTTTCCCTTTCTTGCGTTTGTGGAGTTTAGAAGCTTTCAAACAAGCATGCAGTTAAACCTCCTAGCTTTCTCAATACCATACTGTTCTCTCTTTGGTGCACGTTTGTGTGCCAAACGTGAGGATATTATTTCAGATAAACATATTCTCTAGCTGCATTATATGCTAGCATGGTGATTTGCTAGCAGCATAGGCTGATGCACTGGAGCTCTTTTCATGCAGAACTGCTGTGTGTGTTGCTTTTTGTAACCTGAAAGAAAAAAGAGAAAGTATTACAAAAAAAAGTATAAAAATGAAAACAGGACAAATATTAGCATCTTATTGAACAGATGCTAAATAATTCAGCGAACAGCAGGCAAAATGGAGCTGAAATGACAAGGGAGAGAAGTGAGAGGGGAAAGGTCATTTACGCCGAAGCTCTTCTAAACAGCAGGAGGTCAGCTGTCAATCAAATATCCTGCAGTGACATCGCTGATCTACTGTGTTCGTGTTTTCGACTATCTGAGCCTACATTATCTTTAATCTAACCTACCCAAACGAATGTAAATTTGGCCATCCTTTGTAAATGATTCAAAATTCTCCACATATTCTACTACATTAATATATCCTGCTGCTGAATTCTTGAATCTGATTGGTCAGAAAATGTTGATTCATTTTCTATAACAGCAGCTCTGACAGTACTTCTAACAAATTACAGGTTTACATTAATACATTAAAACTCGATCCAATACATTGTTTCTATAGTAACAGTATGGACAGACAGGGGCTTGTATGCTGATGCTCGACATAATCTAAGACTAATAATAAAAGGATAAATAAAAATGTTATTTATCAAAGGAAATGGTATGGTGAAGCTTTTTGTAAGGAGATACATATGTATTTAAAAGTTGGAAGGATGGAAGGAGTCTCCAGTGTCAGTGCTCTGTAACATGCTGTGTCAAGCTGTATTTTCAGTTTTCCACCACAAGAAAGTCTTCAGTTTTTTGTTTTTTTTTTGTCTTGTCTACTTCAACAGAAAGAAAAAAACACCAGCTGGTGAGGGAGCAACTGTTTATAACTGCAATAATGTAAGTCGTATCAGGAACTAACTTGCTTCACAGATGTTCCACATCATTAAATGTATCTATAAATGGATAAAAGATGTCTTGTTCATTAATAAATAAAAAATGTAATTGCTGGCAAATTGCTGTGGTATCACAGGAATAAAACGTATTCCTTAAACATTATTCCTTACATCATTTATCACGATAAGCTAGTGTCTCATGATGCATTAAAATATAGCTCTAATGGCCAGAGATTTAGTAAAAGAAATAGTTTAGTGAAAAATTATATCAACAAAACTTGGCCTTTACTCCAAATTTAGTGGATCAGCCATGATATGTTTGGTGTCTGACATTTATTTATTTAGTTTTTCACTGTAGCTAATGACTAATGTTGCTAACAAGTAACAAAAGTCTCTCTCATCCAAAACATGTGCTCAAATATTCTTATAATTGCTTCTGATGTTTTCTCATTTTCGAGTAAATGAAATTATAAAACAGCAAAGAGATAACATAGTTATGTAATTAACGTCACAGCAAAATTATATTGTCTTCTAGCCTTCCACTGCAGTTCCACATCTTGTTTTGTCTTGTGTTGTTATCTTGGCCGGATGTCCAAAATGGCTGCCTCCATAATGTTCAGCTACACTGTATGTTCTGTTCATGTTTATAGATTACAGTAAATCATGCTGTGTCCTAAACCACAACAACTAGATGCAGATACAAAGATTTGGGAAGAGATAAACCTCCATTATTTATTAGTTTATTATACACTTTATGGCCAAATATTTGTGGACACTTGACCATCACACCCATGTGTACCCATTCCAAACCCATGGGCATTACCATGGAGGTAGTCCCTTCTTCTTTAATGCTATAATAACCCCCACTCTTCTGGGAAGGCTTTCCACTAGAATTTGGAACGTGTCCATGAGGATTTGTGTTCATTCAGCCACAAGAGCATTAGTGAGGTCAGACACTGATTGTGTGTGAGGAGGCCTGGGGTGCAGTTCATCCCAAAGGTGTTCAGTGGGGTTGAGGTCAGGGCTCTCGAGTTCTTCCACACCAACCTTGGCAAGCCATGTCTTCATGGAGCTTTCTTTGTGCACAGGGGCATTGTCTTGCTGGAACAGGTTTGTGCCTCTTACTTCCAGTGAAGTGAAATCTAGACAATTAGTGCTTCCAAGTTTATGGCAACAGTTTGGGGAAAGAGCACGTGTGGGTGTGATGGTCAGGCGTCCCCATACTTTTGGTCATATGGTGTACATCAGCCAAACATGTCTTGGCTGGTTAATAGTGTCCTGGTTAGGAGGAAATTCTGTCAGTCTGATGTCAGTGGATCACTCCTTTAATGGGTTCAGTGTACTGGTACCAGAACATAAAAAAACCCACCAACCTATTATTTTTGGTAAAAGTTTATTATAATCATATGTATTTCTTAATATTTTTCTGTATAGTCCATGTCTGAGAAAAGGTTAACGACCACAAGGTTGTGAGTTAAAATCCCACTGAAAAGTCCCACTGAATCTTTATTACAATAAAATAAAATAAACTTTCGCATTTATCCCTCGACTGCTCAGCTCTGTGCCTGGACTGGAATTAATCTAAGCTAGTTCTTATATATCACATTTCTCTTCCATGTTTAACAGCCATCTGATTTTTCACACCTCAGAAACACACTGATTTATTTTTCTGATCCATGCACCTGACAATCCTGGACCATTTTTTACACGGTCATCACCCACACATATTATTTTACCGCCATCAGCTTCAGCTGCTTTGATTTGCACTTAAACAACTTTTTCTGTAAACACTCATCTAATAATGAAATATTCACCACGATTGCCCTCCATTTCACCACCTCATTTCCAAAACACCCCCTCCTTCCCTCTCTCTTTTCCTTTCACGTACCGCTCAGACCTTTTCATCCCAAAAATAGCTTTTTGGAAATTACAGGCCTCTGCGTCTGTTGTGTGACCAAAACAATTATGAGAGTCTAAAGAGTCGGCTAATTAAAAGGTAATTTTGTCTCATCAGATCACCACCATCTCTCTCTCTCTCTCTCTCTCTCTCGGGCTGACTGTGGGGTGGGGCAGCCCATCAGGGCCTGATGTTTAAATGGGCCGATGCTGAACACATGCAGAATGACAGGACTTCCTGCTGAGATGATTAGCGCTGCGCTAGGCTAACCGGCTCCATTTGCTCAGGCTGCTGTCATTAGTGCTTATGCAAAGAAGGAGCTGTGCTTCTCACCTGCAAGCACACACACACATACACACACACAGGGGCCGTTTGGGTAAGCAGGAGGGAGGAAAAAGATGGACCGCCACCTAACACGCCCACCCACACACACACACACACACACACACACACACACACACACACACACACACACACACACACACACACTCGGCATGTGGTTTTATTCTTCATACTGGTTTCCAAATCACACGGATTTTATAGCTGCACAAAACATCAACACTGTATTTTATGAGCTACTACAGATTATTTATTTAAAGCCCAAATCCAAAATGGCTTCCACTTCACTACATTTGCTCACTACATATGGTATACCATGATTGTGTTGTGGCATCCACGTAGTGCACTACAGGAGCACACTTGAACAATATTTGAGATTCAGCCACAGAAAAGAGTCACTCCAGTAACTGTGTGTTGGAAATTGACTACTTACATGTAATATTACTTTTTAGAAAACATGGGATGTTTGTTTTTTAACATTTAATTAGAAAATCGATTATAAATGTGCATTAGAAGATACAGTAGGATTTCAAAAAAAAAAATCGGATTGTTTCATTGTGTAATACAGAAATATTACGAATATTATAAATATTATGAAAGTATCTTAACAGAGAAATTCATTCTGGCAGCTCTAGTGTATACTAAATGTTCATTCGCACCTGGCCCTGTGTGTGTGTGTGTGTGTTTCTGCGAGATTCCCGTTTCAAGTGTAAAAATTCCTGTCTGTTCACATTACTGCTGCCTCCTCATCACCACTGTCTAATTACCTTACAAACAGCCTACAGAGCTATTCTTCTCTCTCTCTCTCTCTCTCTCTCTCTCTCACTCACACACACACACACACACACACAGGTAGTGGTGTGCGTCCAAACAGCATGTGGCAGCTCAGGACTGATCACCGGGGGTCAGAGAGGCACCAGAGCGGCCGCTCGGCCGAGACCGACACATCAGCACCAGATTGTTTCTGACACAAGAGCTATCCAGCGTGAGGTGACGATAGGAACATGGGGTGAACCTACACGCTGCAGAAACACTGCAAGAAGAGGACAAGAAAGATGGAGAGACTGTAGTGGTGTCTCCATTCTCCTGTTATATTGAATAACTCAGTGCATAATAAAATCCATAATAAAGCTGAATGGAAAAGTCAGAAATAAACAAAAAATGCCTGGAAAAAGTATTTTCACTAGAATAGTTGGCAAATCAATAAAGAAATTTTATTTGCATAGTTTTAAATGCTCGTTGGCATAAACCATGACATAGCAAAAGCAGAAGACTCGCTAAATACTGAGTAATTAGACAAACAAATGTGAACCTATTTAGGCAAAATACATTATCAAGATCATGCCCATTAAAATGTTTTATTCTGATTATCTCTTAAAGAAATGGTTCAGTGAATAAACAAAACATTTACAGGACTTTTCCTTCCTCCATATGTAGTCACACGTTTTGTCTTATGTTTGTTTATTTTTTGCATTGAAACAACAAGGCTAACGTAGCTAACGAGTACACTGAAAGTCTATAAAACCATTCCCAGATCTCGACCTGCTGAAAACAACTTCATTAAATATTTCTGTAAAATGGTATAGTCCCAGTTTTAAAGAGATGACATGATGGTTCATTTTTAGTAAGTTGTGACCACGAGTTAAGTTTCCCAAGACCTGTTTTGTGATTTTAAAATGTGTGAGACAGAAATCTATTCACTTAGACCATTGTGGCTACAGGAATCTAATCATGGAGATGATTGGTAATATTACACTTCTTAGAATGATGCTTAAAAAGACATCCTGGAATCACCAGCGTTCCGATATGGATATACCATTAGCCTGTGCGACCTTAAGAGAATTCCCGAATAGAATTTTTGCCTGTTTCTGTCAAATAATTAACTGGAGACTGTGTATTAAGTATGATGTCCTACAATATTTGAAGTTGTGGGAACAAGTTACACAAATTCTGGCCAAAACATAATAATTTGTGGTCATGAGATAAGCAGGTTTTAACTCATGGCCTCAATATGTTAATTCATGGTCACGCCTTGTTAAAAATAACCACCATGTCACCTTTGAGGCTTCGTACATTATATATTAAGGTTCATAGAACTACATAATCACCTACATACTGTAACTTTTGGTTTTCCAGGACATCTTCCAGCTTTTCTGGGACAATTTATTACCAAGCTGTGCTTATAAAATATGCTACTAACATTAGCAGGTGGATGTGGTTTGATTCAGATATTTAGAGGAAGGATTTTGAGTGAGGCTTAGTGGAAAGAAGGTTGGGGGTTCAAATCCTGCCTCTGCCCTGTGTGTACTGAGGCTGCATGTTCTCCCTTCAGGCTTCAGGGGTTTCCTCCGGGTACTCCGCTTTCCTCTCCCAGTCCAAAGACGTATTGTAGGCAGATTGGCATTTCCGAATTGTCCATACTGTGTCCAGGATGTCCCCGGCCTTGTGACCTGAGTTTCCTGGCTTAGGCTCCAGCTTCCCTGCGACCCTGTGTAGGATAAGCGGCACAGAGAATGGATGTATGGATGTTGAGTGAAACTAATTTTGTAGCTTTGATGTGAAACTAACGAAGCAAAGATCATCTTGTGTAGATGATCGATTATATTTAAGGTAATGTGGTAATGAATTAAATTTGATGTTTGCCAAACGATTCTTTTAAATCATCGGTTTTTAGTTTGTGAACACATCTGGGAAGACCTCATTTGAAAATATGGAAAGTTAAAGGAAAAAGTTTTGTTTGCCAAAAATGAACAGTAGACTATGTGTGTTTATTAATTATGGGTTATGCCAGGTTGGCTGACACAATGATGAGTCCTAAAGTATGTGTGTGTGTGTGTGTGTGTAATGGAGGTCAGCGTGTTGCAGACGTGATGGCCAGTGCGGTCCCTTGTTGTTTTTACCTCCATCCTCGACTCGGCCCTGCACTGCCTAATGCAGCGTTAATGCACCGCTGCTGGCAGCTTAATTACAGAGCTGCGGCAAACAAAATGGCACCAGAAACTTTTTCCATCCTCCCCTACTCGACTCGGAGATGGGCTACGTGACGCCCACCGGCGGGCCAGGGCTTCAGGAGCCCGGTTAATGAAAAACACATTAACATGCATTAGCACTTAGCATAATGCTCAAACAAAGCAGAACCTGAGGGGAATTACTAACTAGTCATATTTAGTCATATTAAGGTAGATCTATCAAAAATGTGTGTGAGTCATAAAACAGTTAAAATTTTAACATGGACTAGAAAACAAAGTTAATAACAGCCTTTAATAAGTAGGCACCAGAATTATTGGCACACCAAAACAAATAGATAGAGACAGATAGAATAATTTCCCACTCAATTATAAAACTTTTCTGTAACAAAATATCATTCTTCTAAAAAAAAACATATATATATATATATATATGTGTGTGTGTGTGTGTGTGTGTGTGTGTGTGTATTTCACACACACTACATATATTTAAGTATTTTTAAGATATTTATATAAAATGATAATGTTTGCAGACATCTGACACTAATGTACATACAGCATGTGCTTGTTGAACATCCCACTCCAGATTTAGTCCCAATTTGCTGTTATCCTCCACTCCTCTGGGAAGGCTTTCCACTATATTTTGGAGTGTGATTGTGGGGATTTGCCCATTGAGTCACAGGAGCATTAAAGTGGTCAGGTACTGATGTCAGACGAGGAGGCCTGGGGTGCAGTCACCGTTCCAGTTCATCCCAAAGGTGTTCAGTGGGGTCGAGGTCAGGGCTCTGTGCAGGACACTCGAGTTCTTCCACTCTAACCTTGGCAAACCATGTCTTCATGTGTTAATGGCAATGTGCACAGGGGCATTGTCATGCTGGAACAGGTTTGCGTCACTTAGTTCCAGTGAAGGGAAATTGTAATGTTATGGCCTACAAAGATATTCTATACAATTGTGTGCTTCCAAATTTGTGGCATCAGTTTGGGGAAGAACCACATATGGGTGTGATGGTCAGGTGTCCACAAACTTTTGGCTGTATAGTGTATGTCCGATTAAATTGCTCTCAGTCTCCAGAAATTCTTTCATAACTACTTCAAATATTTTACAATTCTACTTCAACTACACGTTCGTTTTTCATCATGTAAAATTTCTTTTTTGATCAAACATCATGGGGAAATTGAAAAACTTTCAATATAAAAAGACCGTTCAGTTTCAGTCTGCAGGAGCATAATGAAAAAAAGTCTGGAACAGGCTAGAAAAATCTGGTTTTGCATCAACATACTGTACCTCTAACACAATGAGCTGGACGGTGAGGGAGGAAATTTCAAAAACAACTGTTCAATGCCACCTCCATAACGACTCGTTTTTTGTGAACAATATACTTCATCTAACATCTAAACTTCACAAATCGTCATTGATACTACAATTGGAATCATGTATCATAGGTCAAATGAGACCGACATCAATTTTTTTGCCCATACATGTGTTGGAAGGCATGAAAATTGGTACATCATACCAGGTATAGCACAGGATGCCCCACTGTAAAACATGCTGGGGTGGAAAGTAATGAACTACGTGTACTCTCTTTACAGTATTTACAGAGTTACGTAGAGAGATAATAGATGCTATAGCCTAGAGGATCATGTGTAGGGAACATCGCTATCAATATTCCCTATCGATAGCTACATAGCTAATTATGTAGCTAGAAACACGTAACAATTAACATGAGCTAGCTAGCTAACCAGCAAATCTAGCAAGCTACAAAAACTCCAACAGGATTTGGCTAAGTTAGCTTACCAGCTAATGTTACCTTTCTTTCTATAGTGTTGATATTGAAGGTGGTGTTCACTTCAGCATAGCTCACTTGGTTAGTTAGCATAATTGTTCAAAAATGCATTCCTCATGTAGAACATTTTCTGATTAGTTTTGTCGGTTGTAGACATGTAAAAAAAGGAATTTGTAAAATAATTACTCATGTAGTTTTTCCCACCAAAGAATCTATTTACTCATGCTTGAGTAATTTTCATCATCACTTCATTACTTTTACTTTTAATAACTCAGGTGAATTATTAGCACAGTAGCAGTATTTTTTCCTCAAGTCAGTGTATTTTGAATTCTTACCACCACTGAAAATATGGCCTTAGATCAGTGATGCTTTGGGTTTGTTTTGCCACTTTGGAAGATCGATGGCATCATAAATTCTGCAAAGTACCAGGATATTTCAGCCCAACACTTGGTTGCCTCTGCCAGGGATTTACAGCTGTATATGGATCTTTCAACAAGATAGTGACCACAAAAACACAGAAATTGTCACAAAAACACAAAACAAATGTTTTCTGTTGCTCGTCACAGAATCCAGATTTGAACCCTATTAAAATTTATGGCCTGAAATACAAACCCCAATTCCAATGAAGTTGGGACGTTGTGTAAAACGTATATAAAAACAGAATACAATGACCTGCAAATCCTTGCTGACTCATTCAACTGAAAACACCAAAGACAAGATATGCAATGTTCAAACTGATAAACTTTATTGTCTCTTGCAAATATTCACTCATTCTGAGATTGATGCCTGCAACACCTTCCAAAAGAGCTGGGACAGGGGCAACAAAAGACTGGGAAAGTCGGGGAATGCTCCAAAAACACCTGTTTGGAACATTCCACAGGTGAACAAGTTAATTGGAAACAAGTGAGCGTCATGATTGGGTATAAAAGGAGGATCCCCGAAAGGCTCAGTCATTCACAAGCAAGGATGGGGCGCGGTTCACCACTTTGTGAACAACTGCGTGAGCAAATGGTCCAACAGTTTAGGAACAACGTTCCTCAATGTACAGTTGCAAGGAATTTAGGTATTCCCTCATCTACAGTCCATAATATCATCAGAAGATTCAGAGAATCCGGAGAAATCTCTGCACGTAAGCGGCAAGGCCGAAAACCAACACTGAATGGCCACGACCTTCGATCCCTCAGGCGGCACTGCATTAAAAATAGACGTCATTCTGTAAAGGATATTACCACGTGGGGTCAGGAACACTTTGGAAAACCATTGTCAGTTAACACAGTTCGTCGCAACATCTACAAGTGCGAGTTAAAACTGTACCATGCAAAGTGCAAGCCATACATCTGGGCCTGAGCTCATCCGAGATGGACTGATGCAAAGTGGAAAAGTGTGCTGTGGTCTGATGAGTCCACATTTCAAATTTTTTTTTGGAAATCATGGACGTCGCGTCCTCCGGGCTAAAGAGGAAAAGGACCATCCAGATTGCTATCAGCGCAAGTTCAAAAGCCAGCATCTGTGATGGTATGGGGGTGTCTTAGTGCCCGTGGCATGGCTAACTTGCACATCTGTGAAGGCACCATTGATGCTGAAAGGTACATACAGGTTTTGGAGCGAAATATGCTGCCATCCAAGTGACGTCTTTTTCAGGGACATCCCTGCTTATGTCAGCAATGCAATGCCAAGCCACATTCTGCACGTGTTACAACAGTGTGGCTTCGTAGTAAAAGAGTGCGGGTACTAGACTGGCCTGCCTGCAGTCCAGACCTGTCTCCCACTGAAAATGTGTGGCACATTATGAAGCACAAAATACAACAACTCAGACCCTGGACTGTTGAGCACCTGAAGTCATACTTCCCAAGAATGGGAAAGAATTCCACCTACAAAGCTTCAAAAATTAGTGTCAACGCTTATTGAGTGTTGTTAAAAGGAAAGGTGATGTAACAGTGGTGAAAATACCCCTGTCCAAGCTCTTTTGGAACGTGTTGCAGGCATCAAATTCAAAATGAGTGAATATTTACAAGAGACAATAAAGTTTATCAGTTTGAACATTGCATATCTTGTCTTTGTGGTGTTTTCAATTGAATATGGGTCAACAAGGATTTGCAGGTCATTGTATTCTGTTTTTATTTATGTTTTGCACAACTTCATTGGAATTGGAGTTTGTATTAATTGGCATTAGTGTTTTATTTCAGATTGGCTGTCAGGTTTTCAGAAATTGATAAATGCTGCTACAGCCTATTTATAAAGATTTTCTTCACTGAAAAAGACTAAACTGACTAAAAAAAAAGACAAACATAGATATAGCATATGAAAAGAGAATGAGAAGCCGAGGCCACAAAATGGCTAACTGTGCAGTGTGCAGAGAGGAAAGAAATGGCAAAAGAAATCATCACCATGATTGTGGGAAGTGTTTTGTCCCTGTATATCAAAAATCAGTTAATATTTGGGATGTTAACTACTTCAGTCACTGGCTAACCAAGTTTAAACTGAATTTCTCTGCCTGTTTATGTGATCCGCTAGCTAGCTAATAAAAGCCAGTACCTTTTCTATTTTTCAAAGCATTAAACTTAGCAGTTATTAGGTACTATTGAAGACCATATAACTGTCAAGGATAGTGCTAGCTAGCTCAGGAAACCAACACTAAATTATTTTACACCCAAGGACTGTTTTATTTATCCCACAACACTTTTGAATTCTCAAATCAGAATCTCTCAAATAATTTTTAATAACAGCAGCCCTGATACCAGTTTTGGCTGTAAAATAATAGATTTATATTATATATATATATATATATATATATATATATATATATATATATATATATATATATTAATGCTCTTGTGATATGTTATCATTTCTAGAGTAACAACTCACTGACAGGGACTTGTTAAGAAGCTGCACATGATAATAAACAGATTAAGAAAATTTACTTTTTTTAACAAAGAAAAACATGTAATTATTGATATGGTACATTATTTAAAGACTACATTATTTAAAATTTATGGAAGGAGTCTCCAGTGTCAGCGCTTCGTTGTGCACCCCTGCATGGATTATGACAGCACATCTCTTCGTGTTTTGTTTATTAATTCTTACAGACTATCTAAGAAATGTTCTAGAAGGAAGCTGCATGAGTTGTGGGCTAGACTATGATGAGTTATTTAGTCTATACGTCTCATCATACTCTTTTCAGCTGTCGTCTCTGAACTCCAGCTTGAGTTCGGTATTGGACTCATCAGAGCTCTCAGCAACCACATAAAATAATTAAACAGCTCGCATCTGTTCCCTGAGCCGTGATTATTCCATCATGAACTAATAAGAGCCGAAAATAAATCTTTTGAAGGACAGTTTAATGAGCACTAATCATTAACTAGACAGCGCCATTATATTTAATAACCTTTATGAATATTGTGTTTAAATGAGCCTTCGTTGCCATGGACGTTTATGCCTGGATGGGCAGAGTGTTTGAAAAATAATAAGCGTTCGCTGTTTGAAGCCGTGTCTGATCAATTGACGAATGCTCTAATGAAATGTTTGGGTTTTGGCCTACCTTAACTCGATGTAGAATGCAGTGTATGTGTAAGGAAGTGTGCAGGAACACTGCTTCATTTGCAATATGGAGACATGGAAACGGCCCATTAGAGACAGAGCTGTGTTCTTCTATGTCAATTAAGGAAATTTTTAAAACCTAATTAAGCATTTGAGTGGACAAATCAGGTTACTATCAGTCGCACGGAAGTACGAAGGGATACGAAAGTCTGAGTTCATTAATAAGAACTGTTTCATTTCATCAGTTATCTAAAATTACTGCAAAAATTTACCAATTAAATGTTATCTATCAAACAAGTTTGTTTATTAATAAAGGTCCAAAATCGTGTATTCTCATTGACTGAAAGCAGTAGGAGTGGGAGAGGGAGTGTGTAATCATGTATTTGGTTTCTTTTATACAACAATACAAAGGTAATGAGCATAAGTGGATTGTTGCTATACAAGCAAGTATGGTAAACGAGGGAATAAACAGTTTTTGCAGAGACTAAACTAGCGACTAGTCTGTAATTTTCATTAGCCAACTTTTCATAATAGCTAATATACATTCACTTCCCACTCTCTGCCTGCTTTTCTGTTCACCACGGATGTAAAGAGTGGTTATTAAAGTTACTTTAGCCTTCCTGCTCAAACCGGTCTGGTCTCTGACCTCTGTCATCAACAAGACATTTCTGCCCACAGAACTGCAGCTCACTGGATATTTTTTTTGTTTTTTGCATGACCTTCTGTGTAAACTCATGTGTGAATCTCAGGAGATTTCTGAAATACTCAAACAAGCACCAACCATGCCACAAACAACGACACTGAGATCACATTTTCCCCTCATTCTGATGTTTGATGTGAACATTACCTGGAGTTCTTGACCTGTGTCTGCATGATTTTATACCCTGTGCTCCTGCCACATGATTGGCTGATTGGATAATTGCAGGAATGAGCAGGTGTACAGGTGTAACTAATAAAGTGGAGGATGAGTGTGTATAGTTTCTTATTAAGATTTCTCAAACTGCTAAAGTTTATTTGTAGCTTTTAAAAAAGGTTAAAGTTATTTTTGGGTTATAGTTCAGAACATGCACTATGCTCATGTAGCTAAAGTGGTGAGTACACTGTTGCTAGGCAACTGACTAAGGCTAAGAATTTAGCTAGCTTCCACATAGCTGTTAAATCTTTTATACAGACAAAGCAAAGCACAGTGAAACAGTCAGAAATGTCAACTTTTACCTCAGATATGAAGGTAAATTATTAAGAAACGACTCCATAGTACTAAAATTATCTTTTAATTACTCTTAGCATAAACTGCAAACATGTACTCTGTGTCATGACACGGAGTATAGGCTAACCTTGCTAATGACTAGCGCTAACAATATAGCTAGCTTGTGAGCTTTTTTAAAAAAATAATATAATGAAACAAAGTTTATTATGAGGTGAAGCGAATAATTTTTTATTAGCAGAATGTTTCTGAATGTTACAATTCTTGGAACGTATAATTACAAAACCTGAGCTTATTTTCTGGATGTTCTGAGAGTGTGTTTGGACGTAACCTTTATAAACATTTCTACTGGTTTGTAGGAACGTTCTAATAACGTTCAGGAACGTTATTAAGTTGCAGTCTAACCTTCAAATTATGTCAAATACTGAATGTTTCAATAGTGCTATCTTCCATGAGGGTGTAATATTGAAACTAAACACCTTTGTGATTAGATTTAAAATGAATCTCTTAACATTCGAATCATTTTATTTATTTTATTATCATTTTATTCATGTTTAAGTTGCATTTATTTACAGCCATACGTCCCCATCACACCATTGCCTGACCCTCTCTTTTAATAAGTGTGTGTCCATGTTGGTGATTGAAATCCGGACGTAATTTCAGAAGCTTTCTAGAAAGTCAATTATCTCTGCCCCCCCAATCTTGGATGCTTCATCCATTACCTCTGAGGGAAGAGCATGACAGAAATATCATGGCAAAGAGACGCTAACGTTACTTAAAATAAAAG
>CM040981.1:24281281-24286423 GCA_022985145.1 Pangasius djambal
GGAACGAACTTGTCTCACAGATGTACTACAACAATAAAGGTAACTATAAATGAATAAAGGGTACAACATGACGTTCTTTGATAAACAAATTTTGTAAGTATTGGCAAATTGCTGTGGTATAAAAGAATTTAAACACATCAGGACATGCTGGCATGGGAAAATAATCAATTTCACGATGGTAACAGTAACTCCGTTTTGTGCCAAGCTGCATCACACCACCCATTTGTTGATTATTTTCCTGTAACAGCACACCCAGAGTGTTTTATCCCTTACACAATACATACACGTCGATATTATGAAGTGTTTTCAAGGCATTGTAAATAACAGCTGTTAAAATATTCGATTTTCTTTTATTAATAAAATGTTGACAAAAGATAAGTCCTTAATCATCCTACTTAAACTCATTTATGGGATCATCAAGGCCTACTAAATGCCTAAAAACTCCTCCTGTAAGAAGTGTGTGCATTTACAAGCACATTATTTACAGTCAACAATGCCCAGTGGAGCATAAGAACCCAAATAAAGCGATCAAATGAAACTAGATCTGGACGCAGACGGGATGCTCGCCTAATGTAGCTCCAGTTAGTGAGTCCAGCAACGGAAGTAACTTAACGTTAAGTTACACAGCCACTGAACACGGCGGAAACATGCGGAGCATCTGGGACAGCGCTGGAACAGCGACATGGGCCTACGTATATAGCGTGGCCTTGTAATGAATCGTGAAGCGCCAAATGTGGCATTGTTAAATTGCATTAAAGAGGTGGACTTTGGAGGGAAACATGGTGTTAAAAGTGTGTGTGTTCCTCAGAGCATGCACACATTCTACATTTGAACACCATTAAAAAAAAAAAACAATGTGGGCCGAATATGTGCACACACTGCACTTGCACCTGCCTTAATCGGCGTAACTATACGCAATTATTGCTGCATATCTACTGTATAATGGATCAGATTCAGTGATGCCTGATGCCTCAAAACCACTCAATAAGCTCCCTGTTGCTCCTGAACCAAGCCAATCCTGTTTAGGATTACCTGTGGCACCTGGGAGCATCTATTTTTTTTTTATCTATTCACTTGACAAGGTAAGAAAAATGATAAATAAAATGCATTCCTTTTTCAGAAATATAATATATATTAGAATTAGCATAGAAGAATGCTGTAGTTTGCAGGGGTAGTTACATTTTACACATCAACCACATCAAGAGGTGTGGGAAAACTTATATTTCATAAAGCAAGAATTATGCATTCATCATTTATTTATTTTTATTTTTATTTTTTTAGAAAATTGTGTCTTTCTGTTTAGCATGATCACAAAAAAGTAAAAATTGATGAAACAATCTGTTGGGAGAATAATTTCCATTTTCACATTCAATATTTGACATATTTTTAACTAATATTTTAGAACTATGATGCATTAAAGCATAAGGCTTGATAAAATTATAGTAAGCCTCATATTTGTCATATAATAACCTCACAATCCATCCATTTTCTGTACTGCTTATCCTGTACAGGGTCAGATGGAGCTTGCAGACTATCCCAGGGGACTCGGGGCACAACCCCACCAACACATCGCAGGGCACAATCTCACACACACAGCTTAGAGACACCAATCAGCCTACAGCACATGTCTTTGGAGTGGGGGAGGAAACCAGACTACCCAGAGGCAAACAGAAAATTTTAAATCAGTGTAGATATTGTAGAGAGAGTATTCAGAATGATGCTCAATTGCAGATCAATTTAAAACACCAGCATAGTGAGATATGTGGTAGAAAGTTAGTGACCAGTTAATTTTATCATATTAATTTAAACTTTTGTCAGATGGCCACAAACGTGACTAAAACTGTCCACATGTGCTAATTATGAAGCACTTTTGTATACTTAATTGGCCCCACAATGATTTACTACTGTAACAGCATTCTCAAATATCCACTTTTTCCTACTCTCAGAAAGGACAGCTAGCATTATCTCTTATGAAGTTACTGCATTCAAATCTAACGCACTGATCTGCTTGCTACATGAGCCGTACTGTGGCTGAAAATCATCCACTTGACGCTCCTTCACTTGATGGTACTTAGATTCCATGCTTCTCTTCATTAAAGCAATAAAACAACCGAGATCTTGAAGCAAGTTGCCTCCTTCAGCTCCGAGTTCAGTGGAAGAGATCAGATTAGCATTGAGAGGGTTGATGATGATGAAGAGGAAGACTGCAGCCCTAGAGAAGAGCCAGTGAAGAGGAAGATTGTTCAGTCAGATATGTGAGAGCATAAAGTGGAGTTAATCAGTGACCTAGGATATCTGTTATATATCAGAGTCTGAGTCTAACACAAACATACACTGTCTTATAGCACAGTATCAAACTGTTGGAAATTCCTGATAAGTCCTGATTGTTGCGCTTCAAAGAATGGTGTAAAATATTGCCTATCCAAACAAACCATGATGTAAAAACAACTTAATGCAAGCTGAACTCAACGCGTGTAGGACATTAGAGTTGAGATAATCCATGCGATGCCATGCAATATTGGGCAGAAAAGTGTGAAAATCCCGATGAGGGCGGACAGTGTCACGTCATGCGTGGATCTGTGACTGGTTCAGCGAGCACCCACAGAGTCCTGACAGACCAACTGAACCGGAATTCACCTGAAACCCAACAACAGTGACAACATCAGTCATATCTGTCCCCAAAATACAGATGTGGTCCATAATGTACTGCTGGAAAAAAGACTTTCATAAACATAGATCATAGATCTTGTTGCTGTTATAGTGCTGTTTCAGGGCATGATACTGACCAGTTGTCCCTGGCAATAAGGTTTAGGTGATCTGATTTAATCATTTTGTGGCCTGTTGTTACTCAAGAATATGGAAATAAGAATCACTAGATACAAGGCTGGGAAGTTACACAAATGGAGATGTTGGCAAGACTTCGCAATGATTATGAGCTTGAACCAGCTTTATATATGTTGTGACAAGTGTAGAAGAAGTGTTAGTATTTTGGGCAGAGAGGGACAACAGTCAGCAAGTCCTTCTTGCTGATTTTATTGTTCCAATTTTTATCGTTCCAATTTTATTGTTCACAAAACATTTTTTATATTCACATGCATCATTTGTTTCCTGATACTCAGTTATACCTCCCCTCATCTGAACAACACTTCCCAATCCTGTCAGGTGAGTATTCCGCCAGTGTCTTGAGGTAGTTCCTGTCAGTTTTAGGCCGCTCTTGCACTGGCAGGGTGAAATTCAGTTAGTCCATGGATTCCTATTTTGGCGTTTTATCTTTCTCTCTCACTCGGTTCCCTGTTGGACTAGTGGCTAGCATGCGGCACTCTCATTGCCATGGTCCGGCTTCAATTCCTGGTGAGGGAACCAACCCCAGCCAATGAAAGGTTGCACCAGCCAGTGCACACTCAGTACATTTTGTGGCCTCTTGTCACTTTCCATGGCAACTACATTTTCTTTTCATTTTTCAAAATAATGATAATATTAGTCGCCCTGGGTTGACATCCCATCCACCCATGACACCCGCCTTGGGCCCTGAGTCCCCTAGGATAGGCTCCAGGCTACCTTGTGACCCTGTGTGGGTAAGCGGTAAGGAAAATGGATGGATGGCTTGATGGATAACAATAGTTATAACGTAACATTATTATATTGTAATGGAGAGAATGTAGAAGATGTGTGAGGATTCATATGCAGGAGGTTTAATAACAAATTTAAGCCACAATCCAAAATCAATGTCAAAACAAGGTCAAACACAGGGATGCACGATAAATTCATAAAGACAAAGGGTAAATCTGAGTACTCGTTACACAAGGCAAGGAGCAAGAAGACAAAAATAGCAACCAGTAGATACGAGACTGAAAACTTACACAAATGGAGATGCTGGCAAGACTTCGCAATGATTTTGAGAATCGGCTTTATATATGTCTGTAAACAGAGAGTTGCGATGATATGACCTGGCAACTCAAAACACGGACTGTGCACAGGATCTTTTTTGTATACAATACTGTAAAACCAACAAAATTGTTTGTCTGTGGAAACAAAATGTCAAATATTCCCTGCACATCACAAAATTAACCTTTGGAAGTGCTGTTATTAGAAAATAATCAACTTTGGGATGTAACACACTACTCAGCCACTGATTACTTTCCTATAACAGCACATCCCAAAGTGATTTATTTCTCTTTTGCCACATTATCACTATCTGATCTTATGGCATTACTTAATAAGGGTCTTTTGGATATTGGTCACAATTAGATGACAGTCACTTCAGTGGTCTTTTTAATAGTTAAGGGCCTACTTGGAATGCTTTCTGATAGGAAAATACACACTTCCACATAAAATTTTAAGGATTTCACGGAGGGACAGCCAAAGAAGTGTTCCAGATTGAACTTTTTTTTGTAGAACTGTACATGATCCTTCAACAACTTCTTCAATAACTTCTTCAACTTCTTCATTAATTTCAAGTAACTAACAGTTACTTTGATGAAAAACTCCGGAAATACCACTCGTGCTGTAAGTAAATAAAAGAAGGTGTATAATAACCCACCCATATGTGACGCGTCTTCATCTTGAGATGAGCCTTATCTAATTACATGTTATAAGGACGCTACATTTAAACAGCGCCCTGCTGTCGGCTTAACGTGGGGACTTGCCCGCTTATGACTGTGTCAGGCCTCATCCTGAGACGCACCTATCTAATTAATGCATAACGTGTGGGAAGACATATCATCATTGTGCAAAGGAAACACGGCCAGCTCCAAGTTTCACTCCAGCAAGCTGTAATTATTATCTGAGCTCTTTACATGTATTTATTATTATCATATGCAGGAGACTCAGCAATGCTTTGCCTGCTTCGTTAGGTTGAAGTGGGTGCAGACAGTTGGAGGGAAAATCTCCTACCTTCACTCCTTTAAAACATTTTGAAAGGTAAATAAATGACATCTGGACACTTGGACATGCCTCAAACATTTTTCTAAAATAGCTAGCTAATCTCTCTAAACAGTGAACACTTGAAAATAATACTTATATACTCAATTAGACATTGAGAAGACAGATAAGAAGAGAGAAATTCAGCACCAGGTCTCATGCCTACTTTTTAAAGACAATAATTCTATATGAAAATCAGAGAAAACTTTATACATTTTTTTT
>CM040981.1:24300861-24315334 GCA_022985145.1 Pangasius djambal
ATTCCTATATAGCCTATTTATTTCAATATAGCCTATTTTACAAAACTGTTTATTTTAAGAGATTAAGAAAGCTTATCAATGCAATCTGAAACAACAATGTGAAGATTTTGGCCTTGCATAAGTATTCACCCCTCTGAACTTTTCCACATTTTACCGTGTTACAATCGGGAATAGAAATGGACTTATTATGGGATTGTAGATTATGAATTTGCACAAATATACCATAATATTGAAGTGGAGGAGGAAAGAAGATAGTTTGCAAATTTATTTACAAATAAAAATGTTGTGATTGCATATTGGGTGCAACCAGTTACCATCAGAAATCACATAATTAGTTGAATGGATTCAACCTGTGCAATTTTGTTTAGATTCATGACATAAAATTCTTAATTAAGTCCATTTCAGATCCAGTTTGTAACACTACAAAATGTGGAAAAGTTCAAGGGGTGAATACTTATTTCACTAATTTTACTTGAAGTGTGCAAATGTGTTTTTTTTTTGTGAGTTGTTTATTTAAATATCATAGTTCTAAATATAGCGATATCTATTATAAATGCAAGGAGACTGCAAAGAATAATAGTCAGTACTATTATTCTGATGTATGTAAAGAGTATAATATTAAACTTCTTAAGCCCATTTCACACCAGCTAAACCTTGCCCAGTGCAACCTGGTGTGTAAAGCAGCAGCTGTCGGGAAAAACAGTAAGTGGAACAAATATTAACCCCTGTGGCAGTCATCAGGCCAGATGAAAACGACAGGGTGAGCCTAACGCTAGGAAAGGCTAGCACAGGGCGGGCAGGGAGAATCCGCCGTGCTCAGGCTTTAATTTAGAGGTGAGAAGCAAATGAGGCCAGACGCAGCCGAGCTCCTGCTCTGCCTCAGCCGAGAAGCTGAGGTCACTGCTCACTTCACACCCTCTCAGCACAGGGTGAGGAAGAGCCGCCTGGCAGGGGTGAGGATGGCAGAGTATATGTGTGTGCGTGTGTGTGTGTGTGTGTGTGTCTTTAAGAGTCACTGAACCCAAATTGCTCACTGAGCATATTGCTGAGCCAGGACAACTCAATATCACAAGGTGTTAGAACAAGTAACAGAGATTTCATTGGATTTTCTATGAATGAAGAAATAAGAAAACACAACAATCCTAATTTAAACTGCATAAGTCACACAAATTTGTAGAAAAACAAGTGGACTAGGATCAATTAACTTGAGTAAATATGTTATGTATGCAAACCCTAAAAATCCATGAATTCAAATAATTTTAATTTCTTAAAATGTCGTTCACTTTAGTTGTTTTTTTTTCAAGGTGAAATATTTCCTACCAACAGCCATACCATCAGGCACCACCAAGAAATATATGAACCAACTGGAGTGTGCGACATTTAAACAAGCATGTTTGCTTTTGTCAAATAAAGTCAATAGGAAGTAGAGATTTTTGTTTCTCTGGTTGTTGGACAAGTGGAGTAAAAAAAAAAAAAAAAACCTCTGGTGATGGTTATTTCAACAGCCTATTGAACCTGTGGGCAATTGTGAATGAACAACTGATAGCCTGGATATGTAATCGGCTTGTTCTGGGTGAACAGGTTACTAATTTCTCAACCATTTAATTCTATAATTATATAGTCATCATATAATTCCAGAGATAACTTTTAAAAATTGTGATTCACAATACTGCCATGTAGTTCATCTGTCTACTTTCTTAGTTTCCAGTCCTGATTTTAGCCATGGCCCCCTGTTGGAGCAGAGCTGCTTAATTCTACTTCACTTCCTTAAAAGGAAATTCTCAAGTCATAAAAACCCAAGGAGTGGAGTTGGTGCGACTTCTTTTAATTGCAATTCACCTCACAGCTAGCTAAATATGACAAGCTGCTCTTTTAACATATACTTATATCTGCTACTACATTTCGTTTACCTGGATGACCCGTTAGCACCGAGGCTTTCCTGTGAGGGCGTTAGAGTCCTTGCTCGCTGTCTCAGAGCAGTCACAAAGCATCATGGGGGTTTGATGATGGTGCAGGGGCTGGCAGGCAGGGGGTCAGAGAGACTTTACCGTCTTCGCTACAGCTCAATCACAGAGACACCCCCCCCTTCCCCCTCGCCTGGGCTGTGAACTCTACAAGCACGAGTCACAGCACAGAGCCACGAGTAAATAACCGCGAGGTTTAAGTTCAGTGGATGGATCACTTTTCTAATATTCCAGTGAAGGTGTGTGATGAGGCTAAAAAAAAAGGTCACTGAGGAAAATCAGGATCTCAAAGTATCCCACAAGTAACCTATCCTTTTTTTCACAAAAAGTATTTTGTACCTAAAACATGAACTTGGGGTCTTAATCTCTTGATTTTTTCCCCATATTTCTCCAAACATAAATGGATTAAAACTGTTTTGTTATTTAACAGAGAAAAACATATAACCATTGATATGGTCAAGCTTACTGTGAGGAGATTTTTATTTAACGTTCAGGAAAGGAGTCTCCAGTGTAAGCACTTTCAAATCTGTAATTTCACAGAAGTTTTCATGTGGAATTTCTCATTTCTCGGTAACAAGCTGCTTTTTTTCGTCTCATTAACTTCAAGATAAAGTGAAATAATGACATAATAACCGTAATAACAGTGGAGCCTTAATTTGTTTCGTGGACGTTCCACAACAAAAAATTAACTATAAATGGATAAAAAGTATAATGTTTCATAAAACAATAAAAAAAACACAATTATTGGCAAACTGCTGTAGTATAAGAGGGAAAAAAATGGGATGTGCTGTTCTAGGAAAATACTTAAGGGTGGTTAGAGTAACACACCACCCTGTCATTGATTATTTTTCTAAAACAGCATGTCCCAAAGTGTTTACATATTAAACTGAATTATATCTGAGTATCCTGTGCACGCACGCACACACACACACACAGATACACTATGATAGAGTCTTGTTTGGGAAATATTGGATAACAAGGACATCATGTTACCTTTGACGAACACACACACACACACTCAGCCTTACCACTGCATGCATGCTCAGATACACACTCACAACACACACACACACACACATACATACAAAGTGTTTGGAGCCATGTTTGAAGACAACAGGAGCAGCGGCCTGCAGGAAAATGGCACGGCACAGCACGAGAGCCCCAGTGTTGTCCAACACGCTCCCAGCTCAATCCCGTCAAAACTTAACACACTGTGGCTCGTCTGAACCTGGAGCTCTCCTCTGGAGTGTGTTGTTGTGACCGTGAGCCCTGGTGTGTTCGCCCAGCGGTGGGGGAGCCAAAACCCCCGCCAGCCTTCATTCAGCCCTCGCCTCCATATCCAACCTGACATAAAGGTGATGTGAAGGTTCGCAAGGACTTCAAAGGCCAGGCCGATCCTCCTGCGCGGTCAAAACTCCCGTCCTGTTTTAGATCTCCTCCTGACTACCCAGTGTGCTAATGCGCTAAGGGATGACATTCTTTTAATAATCGTTTTTTTATCGTTATGCTTGAGGAAATGGTACTTATAATACTTTGTTGATCATTCTAAGATGCTCACCACTGGAATATTGGGGTTGAGTTAGCTGCTAGCAAACAAAAAGTGGCTTGCTAATTTTCTGTGTTGATTCTGATTACCATGAAGTATCATTATCGTAAAAACATGTCACAGCTACAAGCTGCACAATCATGACATTGTTATATGTTATGATTCTAAATTCATTTCAAGCACTGCTGCCTTACAGCTCCAGAGTCTCCGGCTCTATCCTGAGCACAGCATCACCGTCATGAGAAACACACTCATAATGGTATGAAATAGTGCGATGCGAGGCTGGGGCTGATTTCTTTCCAGCCCAAACTGTAGACTCATGTAGCCAATCACTGACAATCGTGTCAGGTGATCACACAGAGTGACACGCCCCCAAGATTTGATCTCTATTATAATTTTAACAATATTATATATAATTAAATCATTTTATTGGCATAGAAAAATCTTCATCAAAATATCTTCCACTTCTGTCTTTCAGCTTTTACCCTCAATGTTCATTTCATGCTCACAGCTGTCAGTGCACTTGAACTTTTATGGACTTTTGTGGACTTCACTTCCTGCAAATGACTCATGTCAGGGAACGAGCTATGCACTTTATGGGTGATCAACATATGCAACATTTTTATTTGTCACACACATAGTTATATACAGTATATAACTTGCAGTGAAATGAAAACCTGACCTACTCCTCTTTAGACTGTGCATTTAAATACTAACTTGAAACAAAATATCAGAAATGAATAAGAAATAATAAGAAATGTGAAATGTATGTATAGAAATGTACAAAAAGGGGTGTACAAAATAAGCAGCTAATGTGCAAAAAATGGATGTACATTCCCTGCTTATTTTGCGTTTTCCAAACCTCAAATCCGTCAGAAAATTTTATAAATTTATAAATAAATGAAGCCCAGTGTCCAAGTAAATTACAATATGTTTGGTATTCTGAGGAAACACATGATGAACCCTGTTGAACATTATGGACTTGACACACTGTGTGTGTGTGTGTGTGTGTGTGTGTGTGTGTGTGTGTGATATTCCCCCCCACATGATTCTTATTATACCATCAGTGAGACCTTGTGATATAAAACACTGGTCAATGCTAATAGTTTAATTGTCAAGATATCAATAGATATTAGATTTTAAAATCACTGTGCACTTATAATATGATACAAAACGTAAAATTTGTAGTTTATGGCCCTTCAAAAATGGCTCACAAAGATGCCACTGAAGTTGGGTACGACACTGCAGGTGTAAAGAAACAAAAGTAGGAGGATTCAGGAAACCACTGCATTCCCACTGCCTTAAGTGGAGCTCACACGAAGAACTATTTCTACTTGATACACTGCTACAACATGTGCCATTCATCTGTAACACCCGCACACAGTGTGTGTGTGTGTGCATGTGAGAAAGAGAGAGAGAAAGTGAGAGAGAGAAAGAGGGAGAGGTGCATTCTGTCTGTCGCACCTATTACCCTCGAAAGCTCATTAAGAGCAACATATCAGAGGTGTGTATGAAGGGGTGTGGAATGTGTGTGGAGGGGTCTGGAGGGTGTGGGTGTGTGTGTGTGTGTGTAAATGGAGGTGGAAAGAGTGTGTGAGAGTGTGTGTAAGGGCTGAAGATATTGACTGTCACTTGTCACAGGATAATCAGTACCTGATGGCAGGCTTAAAACAAGAACAACTCTGGTTTTATCGTCGTGTCAGGCACTCAAGTGGCGTCTCATCCTCTTCTTCTGTGTTTTATATCAGTTTTATTATGCATAGAAAAAAATGCTAATGGTTTCATTATTTGAAAATTATGTTATTTTGTTAGGAAATCTAACATAAGATGCTAATTCAGAGTTTGAGCTAGCAGCAAGTGTGTGCTAGTCCACTTGATTAGCTGGCACTGAATAGACGCTAACAGAAGCAAATTTGTCATGTTCTCTAGCGTTTTGAGTTACTAACGTTGGCAAGTGTATCATTTGTGTTAGCATTGTTTGTGAATTTGTCATTAGCATTTGGGTTAGTAATGTTTCTGAACCCATTGCTAGCATTTGGGTTCATTTGGTAGTGTTGGCAAATTTGTTTGCTAGTATTTGTGTTAGTAGTGTTTGTGAATTTGTTTGCTAGTGTTTGGGCTAGTAGTGTCTGTGAATTTGTTTGCTAATATTTGGGCTAGTAGTGTCTGTGAATTTGTTTGCTAATATTTGGGCTAGTAGTGTCTGTGAATTTGTTTGCTAATATTTGGGCTAGTAGTGTCTGTGAAATTGTTTGCTAGTATTTGGGTTAGTAGTGTTTGTGAATTTGTCATTAGCATTTGGGTTAGTAATGTTTCTGAATCCGTTGCTAGCATTTGGGTTCATTAGTAGTGTTTCTGAACCCATTGCTAGCATTTGAGTTTGTGAATTTATTTGCTAGTATTTGAGTTAGTTAATAGTGTTTGTGAATTTGTTTGCTAAATATTTGGGTTAGTTAGTAGTGTTTGTGAATCTTTTTGTGAATTTTTCACCTTTTTCCTCCTCAGCTGGATCAGTTATTCGCTGGGAGTGAAGCGATGAGGGCGGCATCATGAAATGACGGAGATACACTCAGGTCAATAACTCATTGGAAGTCTATTGTTTTTGGAGAGGAGCTGCCAAGAGGGAAAAGGGAAGGCTATGATTGTAAAGACTGCTGAATATGAGAAATTCCTCCCGAAGCCTATCAGCTGTACGGGCAGAAATAAATCATTGATCTGAACTCTTGCAACTTTTTAAGCCAGGTTGTAGTCACAAAATGGTAGGTTTTGTTTCCCAAGGATTTCAAAATAAACAGCTCATTTAAGCATTTCCAATTTTCATTTTAATGTCAATGCTAACACCATGACACACCAGACTCAAAGGCTTGATGCTGAGATGGTTTTGAACCTCAGCATGAACAGAGAATCTCTATCATTTCAGAGGCGTTGAGTTGTTATGCATCAGTGACCATGTGCCATTTCCAGCTGCTCGCTGCTCGCTCCATCTTTTTCTGTCTTTTCTCTCACACAGGGAGAAGCTTGCGACCTGCTAAACTGAGGGTGTGACTTCACAGTTTGTATGAGATGCTCTCGGAAAAAGACAGCGAGAGGTGAAGTAGAGTGGCATGAAGTGGAGTAGCATGTATTGTAAATGAAGAATACTTAACCCAGTGAATTCTTTTTATAATTTTATCTCAAGAGTCATTCTTTAAAAATCTTAATTGCTATAAGATCTATTTTTATTAGTTTTATAGACTCATTGTTTTGCATTGTTTTGTTCATGAAAACGTACTGTAGCAGTGTTCAACCCCGCCCTCCATCTTCGTGAATCTGTTGGCATTTGCTAATTACTCAGTAAAATTTTTTAAATATGTTGATAGAATTTGTAATAGCCAGTACGGTTTACTAGCTTGGGTTCATAATGTTTGCAAACTTGTAGCTCACATTTAACTTGCTTGCTAGCATTTGCGAACTAGTCCCTATCATTTTGTTAAGTTAGAAGCGTTTGCAAATCTTTCGCTACCATTTGGTTAAGTTAGTAAACATTCCCTAATTAACAACAAGTGTTTATTAGCATTATGGTTTAGATGGTAGTGTTTATTAAAATGTCCCTAGCTTTTTAGATATTTAGTAGCATTTGTTAATTGTTACTACCATTTTGAGAAAGCTAGTAGATTTTGTCAATTTATTGCTAGCATTTTGATTAGTTACCAGCATTTGTAAATTTGTAGATTAGTAATGTTTAAGGTTAGTCTATAAAACTAACTCTGTCTTACCTTATAAATTCCTATGATTCTCCTGTCAACAGTTTGTGGAAGAACCTTTTAGCTAGCAACTTTCAGGAGAACTTTTATTTGTAAGAGGAGATCTGAGCTGAGTAAAAGGAACTAATTAGTAATGGTGTTGTCACTTCGGAGGCCTAAAACAGCATGAAGAGTGAACTGAAGGACAGGGAGGTGGTTTAGCAGCTTAGGGTGGCCTGGCTGACCTGCGCTGTGAGAAAAGGGCCAGACAGCTGTGATTGCAGTAGAGATTTCACACAGTGTAATTACCACACTGACACCATGGACTGAAAGGTGGTGCTGGGAGTGTGTGTGTGTATGTCTGTGTGTGCATCTTTGTAGGTGTTCCGGTTTGTTTAGAGATCTGAGCATGCACATTTCTGTGCGTGCATGTGTATGTAGCTATATACTGTATGTGTTTGTGAGTGTGTATGACTCATTTTGTGTGTGTGTGTGTGGTGACACGGAAGAGGCGAGAATAAGAGGGCTCTACAGGTTATTAGCCCTAAACACTGAGGGAGATGAACCGGCGGAGCCTGCGCGTAATTTGAAGGCCCATCAAGCCTCATCAGGAACAGCAGGGAGGAGAGTGTCTGACTTCATCAGCTCATTCTCCCGACTTGGGCGGAAAATTACAGTAATTAAAAAGCCAGATAAGTACCGTGTCTCGCTCCCGATGCTTGGTGTGTGTGTGTGTGTGTGTGTAGGGGGGAGATTCTCTCTCCGTCCCCTCATCCCTCCGTCGCCTTCGGAGGGTCCGGCCTCTCTTTCGTGACCCCCTGGCTCCTTTGTGTGCACTCAGCGCCGGGGTAATTACCGCCTCGCTGCCTCGATGGCGTATTGATCAGATGAGAAAGGTGGCGAGGCGAAATGAGACTGAGCCGGGGCCAAATCGAAAGGTAATTCAACAGCTCGGCCCCCTCAGCTCCGGCGTACCCTTTCATTAGGAGACAGCTGTGATATTGCCCGATCGATAGTCAACGTCGGATTGATCGAGGAGGCTGTCCACGAGGCTTTCTTCACCGAGCTCGATCGGTGAACACTGAGCACTGAACGGCGGCCTCTTGATCCTAATCCTCTCCAACGCTGCCATTCAGGGAGGACAGGGGAGGAAAATAGCAGGCGTCTCAGCCCTACTCAGGACTCTGTCATACCGTGGCATCATTGTCCTGATGATATTTCAGTTAAATAGCTGGTGGACTGGCTGTAATCATGTCTCTTTTGAGAGCTGACCGCATGAGAGCTGTCAAATTTGGTAAACAAATAAAAACAAAAAACCAGCATGTCCGCCCAACCCGAGGCAAACGGATCAATGCCAGGGTGAAACAGCGAGTCCTTCTGTTTTGTCAAGGAAAAAAAAAGAAAAGAAACATAAGCTCCACTAAGGCGAGGAGAGAAGATTGGTCTAAGCAGCTCTGTCAAAACAGTGGAAAGGTTTACAGAAAGCAGGGAATATTAATTATGCTGTTACAAACACAGTCCACTCCTTGGTAATTAGGATCACTGTCATGGAGTTTCATCAGCCGCCTGGAGCCCAAATTACATGTCCAACATATACTCACACACACACACACACACACACACACACACATACACACACGTATGCATGCACACACGCACGCACGCACTCAACATTTAATGTCAGAAGAATCCAAACTTAATCTTTCAAACTCAACTGACAAAAAGAGCAAAGTTTTGCAGCCTAAATGAAGGCGTGAAGCATTTAGACACCAAAATGACAAGCAGGAGTTGTTTTGATAAGGCAATGCTGTTTTTTTTTGTTTTTTTTTTTGTGGTAATCGGCAGTCTCAGCAGACGCAGACTCAAATTAATCCTTTCAGCTCATCAAAATCGAGTCATGTGGCGTCAGAGAGAAACATTCAGCACACTGACTGATTTCATTTATCAGCTCTCTGTAATCTGTTAAGATGCCAACAAAATGCCAAGAAAAAAATATAATCAATCCTGTCTGTTCTCTTATAGGTACTAAACTGTGGCTTTCCTACCTGTAGCTCATATAGAATGGTCTTAAAGTCCTGGCTCTATAACTATTTTAACAGTGATGGAAAAAAATAATGCACATTTTTGTCGAATTTTAAGAAAAGTTCATCTATAATATATCTGTTCTTACTGACTGAAGGCAGTAGGGATGATGATTTGGAACACACAGGAGACTGTACTTTACTAGTAAGTAAAGTTAATGTCACAATTAACAATTAATGTGTTATGAGCGCACTGTATATGCATCATGAGTATATACAGCATACTATACTGTAGATTTGAAGAAAACAAAACTTAATAGGGTTCTTCTGAAAGTGATCTGTCTCAGTTTTATAATACATCATGTATTATAGAATAAACCTGTCCTAAAACCTGTCCTTTTTTTTTGGGATAACATATTAAAACTGGCTTTGTGATTGGACACCTGAACTCAGGCACACAAGACATTTACAGTAATGTGAGATTTACAGATTAATAAAAATGATCAAGTAGCAAAATGTTTAAAAAGTGTTTTATGACCATCAGTCCATCAAAGTGGTATTTCTGACTATGACATAAATATGGATTTTTCATTCTGTTTGTTTAAAATTTTGTGATTCTCTTTGTTTTGCAGTTGTTGTTTTTTTTTATTTTTTTTTTATTCTTATTGTGTCCAAGTTTCTTCCATTTCTGAATGATGGTATCTTCTGCTCCCCTTCTTAAGCTTGGCTAGAGGTTCATTTTTTGTTTTAGGTCTAATGACAACTTTTTCCTTGATCCATTTGACTCTGCTCCAGAGTTAAAACTTCTTAAGAGCTGAGTCTATTTAATTATTATGTTTAATCGTGTAATAATGAGAGTTAAAACAGGAACAAAAAAATCTGCTGATTGTTTTCACTATTTGGACACATATCTTGAGAAATATTTAAATATATAACTAAAGACTGTCAGTAGGGATGCAGAGTTTAGATTTTGCTAATGAAGTAAACTGCTGATTTAGCTGTAAGAGTTATATGGTGTTATACGGTGAACTGTAAAACTGTAAAATACTTTCCGTACATGTTAGCACTTAAACATATTGTAGGGAATATGAAAGTATTATGAAACTATTAATATAGCACAATTTATACTTTAAAAGTATCACATAACATTTAGACAATATAAAATAGTAGGTGAATAAACAATATGAAAGTACACATGAGTGTATGAGTGAAATAAAAGGAAGTAAAATATAAGAAAATAAAAATAATAGAATAAGCAACATGGGATATTAAAACTGATCAAAATCATAATAAAATCTAAAATAGCATAATTCAAGAAGCAAGTAAAACATACAAATACATAAAGCTGTGTTTATAAAAGATATAAAAATGTATATTTAATGTATTAGTAAAATAATATAATAATAAAATAAAATCTAATATTTGAATTATATTTCACTAGTTCTTTTTTATTTATTTGAAATGATCAAAATTTTGAGCATTGATTAGTAAATTATTTCCTAATTTTAAAGCTTTGCATGCAACATATCTTGCTTTAATTTTTTTTTTCCAATTATAGATTTTTTTTTTTACTCTTTTATTCTTGGTGGATTTTTAGAGTAAACCCTAATTATCCAGAAAAGACAATTATGTGAAGCTGTCTTACGTGATGCTAAATCTGTGCTCTTACTTTCTGCTATTTGATAAAGCATATTTGCTAACTTTTTAATTATTTTCATCCCATATATAATAAGTATATAACTTCTGGGGCAAAACCTGGCCAAAAACAAACAAACCAAAAAAATTGTGATTTTTTTTTTTCACTGAAAATGTTTAATTTAGCAATGAATAAAACATTAACAAACAAATAAATACTGATGCAACATAAGTTAATGTCGAATATCATTTTTTTCTTCTTCAAGAAAGTCTTGGGGGTTAAACTTGGGGTAAAGGCAGCTTTTTACGGTGTTAGGTGTTAACATGAAGTGAATCCTCACTCTGAATGATCTGTAAAAGTGTAACTCTGTTTCATACTTTATTACATACGGTAGCATAAAACTGACCTGAGACCAGCAGTATAGCAATAGGAAGTTAGTGTGATTCTCTAAAAGAGGAAATTTGACCAAGTTGAGTGCTGTAATTAACGCTAACTAAAAAAAAAAAAACATGAAAAAGTGAGAGGTGTCAAGTACTTGATTCAGGTCACGAGCTGAACAAAAACCTTCATTTCTTTTTTCTCTTCTCTCCGAACAAAAGAAACACATGGCCTGTCCATCCTGTCTGCGCTGAGTGAAGACTCTTATTCATGCACTTCATCTGAATGCTAACTAGGGTTCAGAGAAGTGTACCTAGTGTCCAGGTCACGATGAGATGAGTGTTAATGACGGACAGAGAGTTTTCTAAAGAAAAATCCAGGTTAAGGGAAAGATAATGAGAGCAGAATGGGGGGATGATCTTCAACAAAGGTCTGACGTTCCCCTTGACAAGGAACAAACTGTTGTCAGAAGATTTATTATGTTGGAGAAACTTGACTTAATAATAGCAATTGTGAAATGCTCAAGCAAGGAGTCAAGCTGTTATGCACGAGAGGTGATATGATCCCACTTTTTCACTTCAATGGATCATTATTTCGAGAGACAATTCAAATAACCACATAATAGGCCATTGATTATACTGGAGCTATCAGAGATAGACAGCTTTGAGCCCAATTACAGAAAAGGACGGATCCCTGTGCACGCAGTCCGGCCAAGATGAAAGAATTCTCGCAATTTGAAAGCATTGTCATAAAATCAAAAAAAAAGGAGCTACAGTATAAATGCAGTCTTATTCAAAACATCTTTACAATGGAGATGTGTGAGAGGCTAATATCTGTTCAGTCTCCTATTCATTTAAGCTGTCAAAGGAAAGGAATGCTTGTTTGAGATGAAAGGCTGAGATGAAAATGAAACACGAACAGGCGCACGCATGCTCAAATCAAAAAAATTTGGCCTACATCCCCTTGCACAGTCCATTGGGCACAATGTGATTTATGTTGGAGTGGCGCCGGTTTCACTTAATCAGCTTCTGTTGACTTCAGCCTGTAACGTGCACACGTGGTGGTATGGTATGTCCATTATTTTTATTTGATACTTTTTAATTTTTTTTTACATTTTATACAAAAAAAGGGCGAAAATGGTATTTTTTTGTCAATTTCTCACCCCAGATTATGTTGGTTTTTGTCTCAGGGATGATTCAGTTCAATTCAATTTTATTAATATAGCACTTTTCAGCAACAGACATTGTCAAATCCCAAGACAAATTCCTCGTCTTTATAACATACTTGGTGAAATAAAGTGATTCTGATTCTGAAAAGCAGCTTGAGAGAAATTGATTTAGATCCCTAATGAGCAAAGGTGACAGCGGCAAGGAAAAACTCCCTGAGAGATCATGAGGAAGAAACCTTGAGAGGAACTAGACTGAATCAAAAGTGTGATTATAAATCATTACTGTAAACAGAAGAGTCAAGACAAACAGTATCCTGTATCCTCTGTATCCTCTAACCTCAGCTAGAGATGTGCATGGGACTGTTTTTAATCCCGTTCACACAGTTAGCGTTTTTGTTTGTATCTCCCTGAGATATTTTCTGCCTGACTGTGACCCTGACCAGGTAGTTACTAAGGATGAACGAATTAACACTATACTTTGGTGTCCATAAATGTGGTCTTTGTTTGTCCCGTTAGCTTAACGAAAGTAAAAGCCTCCTGTGGTATCCCAGTCCCAAGGCATACTTTGTGCGTTGTGAACCTTTCCGACAAAAAAATAGATCACCTCCTATTCGTATCTGTATTTGTATCTGTTTAGAACACATTAACTGTTATAATTCTTGAATAGTATCATCTGAGTGATAAAACAAAATCAGTTTGAGAGCATTCTGCTCTCTCTCTCTCTCTCTCTCTCTCTCTCTCTCTCTCTCTGCCCCCAGCCTCTCCGCCCTGAACAGAGGCATGCTGGGAGTGATTGCCATGATTTTCCTGCTCTCTATTGACACCATGGCAGGTGTTCTCTCCACTTCCTCTCTGTGCATGCTGGGAGATGCTAATCCCCTTCAGGAGGTCTGGATCCACTGCATCCCTCCCTCCAATTCCCCTCAACACACCATCCCTCCATCAACCCCAGTGTCTGACCAATACATGGGCCAGGTGCATGATACGTCTTTCAAAAAAAACAACAACACACACACACACACACACACACACACACACACACAAAAAAAAAAAAGCGTCTGCTTCAACCTCCAGTGTCTTTAAACCATTCTGGGATCTGTGTTTTTCTCTTTTCCTGAATGTAGTTGATCATGAACATGTTTGGTGTCTGAAGTTTAGTTTTTTACTTCAACAAGGCAAGCAGGTCTTCATGGGGATTTTCTTTGCTCTGTTGCTACTTTCTGGAATGCAACATTAATTTACGATTAAGTAAGCACAGACAGATAGATAGATAGATAGATAGAGAGAGAGAGAGAGAGAGAGAGAGAGAGAGAGAGAGATAATACTGTTACGGTGGCTATTTGGCTCGCAGTATACCATGGAGTTATCACTGGGAGTAAACATTAACCACAGCTAAACATAGCTAGCTAGCTAACTAGCTTACAGAGATAGCTTAGTTAGCTGGATAGCTCAATGCTGTAACCTGGATGGAGTCCTAAGCATTCTTTTGTTAGCATTACATCATGGAGGACAAGCTTGGTCACCACAGCAGAAATGATTTTAGATGACATGTATACTGTACATCCATTACAAGCTACAAGCACAAATACATGTTGGTTGATTAAGTAATTTTGGGTTACATGGAAAATTATTCACTTAAATATTCCTTTCTCTTCCAGAAACTCCAACCACAAGCTTGCTTGTATATCGAGTATTGCGTATTGTGTATTATAACTATTGTGTATAGCGGAGTAGATAAAGTAAATTGTTCAAAGAGAAATCATCCCACATTATTCTTCTTCACATTTAGAAATCCAGCCTTTGTGTACAGACACACACATGGCCGCTGTTAGCCCATCACGGAGCAGGTCACGCAGGAATGCCGGCCGGCTCTGACCTCACAGCTTGAGCGTGTTTCTGCATGACATTAGTGTGTACGTACCTTTAGCCTAACACAAACACAACGTGTCTCTATTAACTCACTGCAAGCCCTGCTCTTCCAAGTCATTTAACCCAAAATGGATATTACGGAGCACAAACAATTACGCCAAGCGCTGTT
>CM040981.1:24319425-24351966 GCA_022985145.1 Pangasius djambal
TGTCTTGACTGACGAGCCCCTGCATTAACATTAAGTCAACATTACGCTAAGTGAAAATGTGTTCTCTGTCTTGTATCTAGAGGAATGTTGAGTTAAGAAAGATCCCAGACATGAGACTGGATGTACTATTCACTCAGACAAAGTTTTTTCATCCTGTGTTGATGTTTTGAGTCAGTATGAGTGGTATGAGCTTTAGCTTTTCTTTTTTTTTTGGACTCTATCAAGCAAGCCTAGTGAGAGATGTCACATGGTGGATGCTAATTGTCAGATTTCGGGTCATGTGCACTACCCCCTACCTTCGCTTTGAGAAACAGACATCTGCGTCCAGCTGGAATTCCAGCCCATCTCCATTCCTCTCTGATGTTCCTCCAGAGCCTAATGGATTGTGAAAAGTCTGGCAGGATATAATCTACAGAAGAGAGAATGTTTGCACTGTGAATTGCAGAGTGGTGTGGTATAGAGTATAGAGTAAAGAAAATGTTTGCTAAGTTTTACATGTCATAAGCGGCAAAGTGGTTTAAGCTAAAAGACCTGGTTCTGAAAGCAGAGGTCATAAACCACTAGCAAGAGGAAGTGAAATAGGATGCTTAAAAATAAAATAAAATAACATGTAAGTCTAATTATCCTTTTTTTTAATGATCAACACTTTCACTTCTTTGAAATGGTATGAATAATTCTCATATCATTTATACTATCTGAATTTAACATCATATTTAAAAAGAGAAAGAGAGAGAGATAACATTAAACACCATAAAGGGTTAACTTTTCTTTAAAACTACTAAAATATTTTTAAAAACAGGTTTGCTAAGAGGATCAGTGGTTATTCTTAGATTTTCACTTTAAATGTTTTTAAAGTATTTTCAAAAGATTAAATTTTCCATACTGATTTCAAATGACCAAATTACCATTATAACGATTTTGGGTACCACAATACTGGTATATCGAGACATCCCAAAGCCATCTATTATTTTTTTATCATGTAATACCATTATTTGTAATTATCTAAACCAAGATCCACTCTAATATACCAATTTATCCTTCCCCAATATTGACACTGATACCAAAAACCTTGAGTATCAGCCAACGATAATGATAACCACCCAATATTTTTACTTTTTTTTTCAATTTAAATTTTAAAATGATTTTTATGACTGAAGCGCTTGAAAATTACACACAGAAAATACATATAAAACATGACTTACACAAAACTACAGCTCACTTACACAGCAAATATAATAAATATAATAAAGTATAAGTACTATGAAAAGTCAATCGAAAAAAAAAATACAATCATGTTTCATTTTTATATGTAGACATTTTCCAGTTCCAAAAAAAATCTTTTCCAAATCCAATTCCACTCTTTTCCATTTGTTACAGAATTGGATACTGATCTTATGTAGCAGATTTTTGCCATCTCTACCAAATATATCTGAATGTCTGGTAACAGGTTAAAAAAAACAAAAAAAAAATTGAGTGAAAAAACGTAAATAATTGAAGCAATATTCCATGAATGACAGCAATCATCTACTCTAATCTTATGAATAAATTCAGAATCTTAGTATTTAATCAATGCAACCACAACAGTACCTGAGCGTCTATCCTCATGCTCTCTGATGTTAGCGTAAAAAATATATATATAAATAATATATGTCATAAGAATTGCACGTCCCACATAGTTAGCAATTAGACATTCAAAATAGCCTGCAGCTAACATCTGCTATCTGCCGACGTTTCTTTATCCCAACTGCGCATTTCATGTCAATTAGCTTGCAGCTAATTGATCTGCCACGAGAGTCAAAGTGCACGACAGAAAACAGCACCTTAATGAGAAATATCACTACTGAGAGCATACTCCAGTGCTTAAGGGTTAAGGATAACAGGCAACTTAAGACAACAATCTCAACACTAGTGGAATTCTGGCAATTCGGGAATTGTTGTGTTTTTGAATGCAGCAACGATCAATCATTATCAATCATTATAAATATGTGCCCCCAAAATGGTTGTAAGTCTTCAAAATCTTTTTTTCAGTATATATATATATATATATATATATATATATATATATATATATATATATATATATATATATATATACATACAGTCAGGTCCATAAATATTGGGACATTGACACAATTCTAACATTTTTGGCCCTATACACCACCACAATGGATTTCAAATGAAACGAACAAGATGTGCTTTAACTGCAGACTGTCAGCTTTAATTTGAGGGTATTTACATCCAAATCAGGTGAACGGTGTAGGAATTACAACAGTTTGCATATGTGCCTCCCACTTGTTAAGGGACCAAAAGTAATGGGACAGAATAATAATCATAAATGAAACTTTCACTTTTTTAGTACTTGGTTGCAAATCCTTTGCAGTCAATTACAGCCTGAAGTCTGGAACGCATGGACATCACCAGACATCACCAGAAGGGAAAGAAGTGGACTGTTACGCAATGGCCAAGTCAATCACCTGACCTGAATCCGATTGAGCATGCATTTCACTTGCTGAAGACGGGAAAATGCCCCAAGAACAAGCAGGAACTGAAGACAGTTGCAGTAGAGGCCTGGCAGAGCATCACCAGGGATGAAACCCAGCGTCTGGTGATGTCTATGCGTTCCAGACTTCAGGCTGTAATTGACTGCAAAGGATTTGCAACCAAGTATTAAAAAAGTGAAAGTTTGATTTATGATTAAATACCCTCAAATTAAAGCTGACAGTCTGCAGTTAAAGCACATCTTGTTCGTTTCATTTGAAATCCATTGCGGTGGTGTATAGAGCCAAAAATGTTAGAATTGTGTCGATGTCCCAATATTTATGGACCTGACTGTATATATATATATATATATATATATATATATATATATATATACAATCATACTTTATTTTTTATCTTTTCATGGTATATGAGAATAATAATGGCACCCTGTTTGCATCTTCTACATGTTTACAATAGATTTCTTTGGCAAGAATGTCCCTTTAATGCATGATACCCTAGACAGGTGCCTGGACAATCTACAAATTGTCTAATGAAAAAATCAAAATTGTTTAATGAAAATAAATTCCACTGAGCCCCTCAGCAGAGATTTATTTTACGAATATAATACAACTATTTTAAATATTACACTCATTACTTAAATATGTACAATAGATATAGCTATTTTATTGGACCTACAGAGCTGTTTTTTTTCCAGAACTTTCCAACCACAGAACACATTGGGTCCAAGAGGATATTTTTTTATAGAGTACTTGTTTCTGAGTTATTGGAGTTTGGATTAAACCCATTCAATTCAAGTGAACAGTCCAACAGGCCAATAATTCGATAATAAATATGACTTGGATAATGGTGATTTATGATTTCCACCAATGTAACAAAATAAAAAAAAAATAAATTAATCACAGACCCTCTGGCTATGCTTCACAGACCTCACTTTGAGTTTTATAGAGACCGATTTATATCCTAAATCTATGACTTTACATTTCTGGCCAGCACTGAGACTGTTTAAGACATGGGAGATCTCAGACAGCCTGGAACAACAGTGTCATTGCGAGTCAAGGAACCGCAGTGGAGGATCAGGGGACAGCAGGAACCCTCAGGCTAATCTACGCAAATGACAGGAGGATTATTTGGACGTAAACTGCTGCGGGCTCATGCCACGGCTGGCCAGAGTTTATTTGTTCCTGACGTCCGACTGAAAGACTGGTGCTCCCTCAGGTACTACGGAGCGCTGTCGTAATAACAGCGAGTGACAGCGAGCAGACGGCCCACTTCTCCCCTCGTGCCGTTCCGCCCAGGACAGCGCCGCTTAAATGGCTCTTTGCTAAATTGGGCGTTGGGAAACGGGGGAAGAAAACAGCAAACATCAGCCCTTTCGTCTTTATCTTGGGTGACTCGCACTACAACGCTGGCAGCTGGAGGGCCTGCACAAACACTCGGGTTCGGGCGATAGTTTAACACACTGGAGACAGATGGGAAGATGTGTTTTAGGGCATAGCATGCCATGGTAGATAAGGAAACGGAGATTGGAATTGTTATTTATAACGTTTTTATCTTGTCCCTGGTAAAAATGCGATGCTGTCATATGTACAGCTGCTTGCTTACCATTGGGTGTTTCAGGCTGTAAGATGTTCACCATGTAGCATCACTACAATTAGCAAAGCTATTAGTTTAACTACATTTTCCAGTAGTGGCCTAGTGAAAGGAGTAACAGTTAAGTAAGGAATAAAACATTTAGGACTGTATTGTTATAGTGATGGAAATAATCAACAACGTGATGAATCCGAGTTTCTGTTACCGCCGCAAAGTTGATTAGTTTTCAGTAACAGCACTTGTAGTGTTTTATACCTCTTACACTACAGCAATTTGCCAATGATTACAATTTTTATTCATTAAATAATGACAAGTTGTACTTTTTTATTCAGATTTATATTCACGTTTAACATTGTCGGACTTCCACAAAGCAAGTTAGTTCATGCTATCACTTAGCTACGTCGTTATCACATAGCTAAAGTTAAAGCAGCTAGAAACATTTTTCCCCTAGCCAGCCTCACTTTGTTTCTCTCTCTTGGAATTAATAAGAAGAAAAACAAAGAAGCTTGTCATGCTACTGAAGACGCATGAAGATTTTCCTGTGTTGGAAAAATGAAAGAAACCACTTTGACTTTGACTGTTACAATGCGCTAGCACTGGAGTCTCCTTCCATAAAAGCTAAACCTCCAAACAGAACATGTCACCATATCAACAATTATGCACGTTTTTAGTATCTGTTCATGTGGAGCGTCCATCATAGAAGTCCACTTAGAGGTGAAAGTGGTTAATATAGAAACAATAACATATGAGAACATTAACATAATCCTTGCAGCAATAAATACTGTCAGAGCTGCTGTTATAGACTTTCTAACCAATCTCGATTTGAGAATTCAAAAGCGCTATGGTATAAGCTATTTTATTGGCCAATTTGCAGAGTAGCCTTGATAAGCACTATTACAAACTATTGCAAACTTGCCAATTCTAATATTCTTATGTAATTTATGAAAACAGCGGAGGCAACAATAGCAGCACTGGTGTTTCACCACAGTTCTCCTTCTAGGACAGTGGCATGGTGGTTCTTATGGAGATTCTCATGGAGGCAAACTGATCCAATATTAGTTAAAAATTTCCCTTTAACTTAAAATTATGCTTTTAAAATGGTCACCTCCTCCTGAATGTTTAGTTCCAATAATATGGATTAGTGTTTGGGACAAATTTGTTAATTAAGACAGTGCCAAATTAATATTAATTTTCCATTTAAAACAAAGACTTTCTCAGAACCTCTGTATAAAACTGATTCATGCAAATCAAGACTCCAGTACTGAAAACCCATGTATACATTTGACAAACCGGAGCCTACTAGGTAACTAGCTGGCTAGCTAGATGTGATGGCAAGAGGCCAATGAGGCATTTTAACTTTGGATGCTTATTAATAAAACATCCCAGTTTTATTAGAATAAAAGTGTTAGGATTTTTCTAGGATATCTTTAGTTGTTTCTCTGGCATTCATTTGGCATAAATGATTGGTAAATTTTGTTTTTCAACAGGAAAAGAGATAAATTGTTGTTTTTCAATAGAAAGAGAGATGAAATTGATAGTAGATGGTATAGCTTGGATTGTAGCTGCAACATTTCTCTGGAACATAGCTTTAATGTAGCTAAACTACGTTTTAACAGAGTAACTCACAGCCTAGTTATCTGTATTTATATTTCACACAACATCCAAGTAAGTGTATTAATAGTTACTATTTTCTGTGCAAGGTCACAGTTTGTGTAAAGAGAACCAGTAGAACATGCAATGTGCCTCAGCTAATGGGGAAAAAAACAGAACGAACTGGCAATAATGACACTTATCAGTGACAACTCAGTCCCAAAAGTCCCAAAGCCCCAAAGCCAACTGTCTTTTGTGCCGTTTTCTTTTTTCCAGTGGGTTTCAGCTGAATGAACTACACTTAAAGCCTCAGCCAGGTCCCCCACTTGAAAACACACTGGTCGTAGAAGCCTTGTCTTTTAAGACAATATATCGTCTTGTTTTGGGGCGTGCAGCTGCGAATCAAATGACCAGTGAAATCCACCGGCTGGTGTGTTATTTCACGCCGAGGGCGGCGACTGTATGTATTTATTTTCGCACAATGGAAACACAGCCAGGCCAGGAGCTCTTTCATTTCCGTCCACAGGGGTGGTGGCTCTCCGCAGAGCGCAATTAGAAGGCCCGACACCTCCTCAGCCATTGCGGCCCCTGCCACTCGTGACACTGATCCTATGGAGAGCCCCTCCTCATGCGGGAGCTTCAATTACAGCCTCACACTGACTCCATTTACTCCCGTTTTTATACATAGGCTAGTGATCCAAGAGCAAGCAGATTATAGAAAAATACACTTAGAACAGTACGCTTAAGGTATCAGCATTGTATTACTCTTTCTGTAGGAATCTTCTCTACATTACATACTAACATACTGACTGCTGGAACTGCAATTTCCATTAGCGGATTAACATTAAAATGTATATATCTATCTTTCTGTTTGTCTATCTGTTTATTTCTCTGTCTGTGACATTATCTATCTGTAACCATCCATTCATCCAACCATCCACGCATCTATCCATTAACTGAAACATAAAGCTTATGTCCATCTGTCCAACTGGGGGACACTTGTCCATCCATTTTTATCATCCAACCATCCATCCATCCACCCAAATATGCATCTGTTCATCCATCCACCTATATATCCTTCCATCCATTCATCTATCTTTTTCTCCACCCACATACATACATGCATAGTCCTTATTGTTTTTCCATCTATATAATATTCCATCTATACATTCATCCATTCATTCATATGCATTCTTCTATCCATATATTTTTTCCTCTTTCCATTTGTCCATCGTCCATTTGTCCATCTATACATAAAGTGACCTTTGTCCATACATCCACACTTCCTCCCATCCATCCACACATCTTTCCTTTCATTCATCCATTCTTCCAACCATCCATCCATCCATCCATCCCACATTTGTCCATCAGTTTGTTTGTCCATCCATTAAGCCAGACATTCATCCTTCCATCCCTCCAAATGTATACATCTTAACTGCTGAGATGAAATTAATAATGCTCGTCCAACCAGCAATTCATAATTTGTCTATCAAATTGACTGTCCATCCATTCATCTAAAGATTCATCCTTCTATCCCTCCATCCATCCATCCATCCATCCATCTGTACATACACTCATCCAGTCATCAATCAATCCATCCCCATTCATCCACTCATCCCCTCAACAACTGTCTATCTATTCATCCACCCTCTCTCTGTCTGTCCATCCATCCATCCATCCATCCATCCACCCATCATTCATGTATAGCCACCTATTTAAAAAGCTTGGAAGCAGTAAAATAAAATGTGAAGTTTGTCCATTGTGACATTATTTTACATTATATTTTACATAATCAGTAACGCTGTCTATACGTTTACAGAGGCTTCTAAGGAGGTCTTCCCAGCATGAGTTTCCCCCTGAAACAGTGACTACCGCTTTCGGACAGGTGCCAGTTGGGATTGGGGAATATCAAGATGTAGGGCTTTATCTTCTATGAGTTGTGTATGTGTTTGCTGAACAGCAGGCCTTGCCATACCAAAGAAAATATTTTAGCCTGAAACTTATAGAACATTCACACAAACTTAGAATGATTCTTTGTTTCTGTCTAAGTCAAGATGATGGACACCTTTTTCCAATATCTCATTGTAACCTTATTGACACTGAATACTGTTTGTTGTTCCACTTTCTTTGTAATTCATCAAAAGAATGTGTTCTTTGTGCTGGCTTTATGACACATTGCCATCCACTGTACACACATTTGTATTTACTTGTTTGCTCCTTCACTGCCCACCAATCAGTCTTGAAGGCTTGATCACACCCAAATAGCCACTTGTCAGTTTTGTGGACACAGATTAAACCTAGTCTTTCACTAAATTACACTGTCAAAGGAGATTCTTGAGTTGATGATGCTTTTTAGTCTGAAACGTAGCCTAATAGCCCTTGCTCTGGTATTGGATTTGGGTGGACCATGCCAAAAGCCTGGGTCAGTTCCCATTTTATGCTTTGTGTTTGTTTAAGCTGGTAACAATACCAGCATTTTTAAAAATAAATCTACATTAGGATCAAATGCTAGCATCTACTGCCTTAACCATGTTCATTAAAGAAATAACAACTAGTGTAATGCTACTAATATTTTGCAGGCTAAGCTAAAAAGCCATGTCACCCTCTGTGACAGAAAGTATACTTTCCAATATGAATAGTTTCCATAGCTTATAAAATATTACACACTATCATCTCAAATAATATTATTCCAAGCATCTGCACTTTCGCCCCTGGGATGGTAAAGCAGCCACCTGGAGCCACGATTCAGCCAGTAGAATCACTCTGATCTCTTTCGACACTGGGGGAATATTCGGCAGCTCTGCATGTCTCGTGTGCAGTGACATTTCAGCTCGCTGCTGCAGATACGGCACTGAGCACGGGTTCATATGGAGCCTCCATCAATGACAGATACAGAGAGAAATGGAGAAAGGAAAAGAAAGAGGACTGGACAGGTCAAGGGTCAAAGTTAGACAAAATTATTGTCAACTTAGCACATTACCTTCCATACTGTCAACAGTTGTCATTTTTATCAACATTTCTCTATTCATTTTTGCCCATCCATCCAACTTTATATCCATACATCCATCTAAAGAACTGGTGAGATTTAACAGTACGTTTTCCATTAAATTTCATTATACAACTATCCATCCATCTATTGGTTTGTCCATTCTCTGTCCATCTATCTAGCCATCCTTCCTCCAATGAGCTGGTGAGATGAAACCTAAAGTGACCTTTGTCCACCCAGCCATGTATTGTTTGCATACCTATCCCTCCACTGATCTACCATTACTCTAACAACTCATCAATCTATCCATCATTTTCACATCCGTTTGTGTGTCTGTTCATCCATCACATAAACATGAAGCAAAAACCTTAAAGTAATGTTTGTTAGTCCAGCTGTCTAATTGTCCAACATTTGTCCATTCATCCATCAATTGATACATATATCCTTCCAGCTACCTAAGGAAGTATTGAGATTTAAAACAGTGGTTTTCCATCCCTCCATCTATCCATCCATCCACTCAATTGTCAATCTGTCCACTCATCATCAGTGAAAACAGTGAGATCGAATATAGAGTGATGCTTGTCTATACATCTAAAAATGTCTATAAACACAATATCTCAGCTACTGCCAATGGTCCGTTGACAAGCAACAAGGTTGTACGCTATGTCATTATCACTGGTGTTACTTTGTCACAGACGTATTTCAAAAAGTGTTGGGGACAAAATTAAGCATTTCAAATGTCTCCAACATCCCCAATGTGCTCTACTTCTGCTTGGAGCTTCTGGGCTTGTGACTCAACTTCTGCTGCTGTGGATGGTTCTAACCTAAAGCTCTGCACTTCCCAAACAGTTTATTCCCCAAAATTATCCTTGCTTCACTGGATAATCTCACCTGGGTACTGTAGATTTGCGCCTAAGAACTGATGATTTAATCATAAAGACTGTCCCGTGCTCATCTCAGGACTCTTATTCACAATCTGCTCATGCACATCTTTTCACACTTGTTTGTCTTCACTGTACTATTCCTGTATACTGTAATCATTTATAATCCCACTATCCAGTGTCACCCGGAAGAGCATGGATTCCATTTTGAGCCTGGTTTCTTCCTCATGTTGTCTCAGGGAGCTTTTTCTCACCACAACTCTGGCTCATGGTTTATTAGGGATCTAAATCTACATCTGGATTTCTAGGAAATGACAATGTCTATTGTTAAAAGTGCTATACGAGTAAAATAAATGATTGAGATGGCTATCATGAGAAAAAGAATTGTAACAAAACACTTTTCAGGGCATGTGAGATGCAAATGGATATTGTCCAGATTCACTGTGAAAAGAGTTACAAATGGTTACTACATCTGAAAAAACAAACATGAATACAGGTGGTTGTACCTCTACCTCTACCTACGTGCTGTTTAACAAAGCAACCACTTTATGAAATATATACAATTTCAAATGACAAATAAATAAAAAAAAATCTGCTGAAATATTGGATTTGTTTCAGTTTTAAAGGAAGTGTTCTTGAATAATAAGTATTAGCAGGTGAAACTTTGCATTATTTTTTGATAACTGTTGAAATACAGCACTTGCTACCTTTTTGATGCCGCTATGGCTGCTCATCACAGCACACACACACACACACACACACACACACATTAAAGCTTCACCTGATTCCCATACACATCCCACAGCTTCATCAGGCACCCTGTAGTGAGAATATTCCCGCCTGTACCCTGTGCTCCATCTTCAAAGTCTGAACACAGCCTCATTGAGGGCCAAGCTGAGCTTTGATCGCTACATGGACACTAGGTTTGTGCCCAAATCGTTCACCTGGGGTCGGCAGGGTGCAGCTGGGATGGATGGATTAATTTGGAAAGTAAGTGTACTTTCTGTAGATGGATGGCTAAACACATATGACACACACTTCCTGTTGTTTTGTGGCTAAATCATATGATGCAAGTGTCCATTCTGGCCACAGGTCCAGTTTTTATTAGCATCACAATTTGCATTGGATGTTTTTCTGAGTTGGGGTGAAGTTTGAACCTGATGGATGCATCATCAGGATTGGAAAGATCAAAGGGGTCTTATATAGCTTTTGAATATTTATATAGATTCAAAATTTCACTTATAGTCAAAAAGTATAAAAGTGCATATTACTCTGTTCAAAATGCGATCAAGATTTACAGAAAAAAGTAAAGTATGACTGGCTTTTGTAACTACATAATTAGAAACCAAGCAATACAGCAAGCGGAAATAAAACAGTTAAATTAAGGGTCAATTTCTCCTTTTTAGGTTCTTTATATATATATGTATGTATATATATATATATAAACATTTTTGTCCTCATTTCAGTGTCTTTTTATGTCATTTATCTTTTTCCTTAGTACCTATTGTTGTAAATTAATTTCCCTCTCTTTTCTTCATACATTTTCAGAAATTTGTGTTGTTCAGGACTCTATATATTTCCTTTGGTGTTGTGGGAAAGAAAGAACAGGAACTTGTCCAGGAAATTTTGGTTCAGGAAATTAGTTCTTCACAAAGTTCAGCTACAGATCTGAGCAGTTGAGGGTCAAGGTTCTAACCTGGGAATTGAACTCACGAGATTCTGGTAATTATTACATACCTTTAACCACTGCCCTTTCTCTATAAACAACTACTGCATAAAAAAAATAAAATAAACAGATCAAATTGAATTAAACTTGAGACGTGTGAGAGTGAGGTGATGTGATCGAACAGAAACAGTCAGTCATACTTTTTGCTGCCTTTTCCTTAAAAAAAAAGTACACACCCCTTCAGTAAAGATTTATTTTCCACCTTCATCACTGCGTTTCTGAGGGTCCTCCATGTTGTCCTGTTGTTTTCTCTTTGTTCTGATGGTGCATGATTATTTTATTTGAATCTGTGTTGTCTGCTGCATTTCACTGTGTGAAACAGTGAGTGAAGCGCTGCAGTGGCAAAACGAGCAGCAACCGAACGGGCTGCAGGTCACACGGGGGTGAGAAAGAGGTGAGGTGAACAAGTAAAGTATCGAAGAAATCACAACTATCTTAGATTTTAAATGATTAATATCCAGAGAGAAGTTCCTAACGAAGTATGCGTTTAAAGTTAAAGTTAACGATTTATTTATAAATAGATGTGGCTTCAGAAATAAATTTATACCCAGGACTAAACTGCACAATTTACATTTGTTTTAGAAACAAATTTCATCCATATGCCCTTATGAAAATGACTTTAAGACAGTGAAAATATATATTCATCTGCCTAGTATGCACAAAATTCTCTGCATGCACAAATATGCACAGATACAGCATACTGTATGCACTGAGCAGTACATGCACACACACACACACACACACACACACACACCACATCGTCACCACAACTCAAATGGAAATGCTAACATGAGAGGACACGCTGCTAAAAGTGTTAACAGAAATGCATATGTATATACAGTATAAACAGTACATACACACACACACACACACACACACACAGAAATGCATACATATACAGTATATATACAGTACATACTGTATACATGCACACATATATGCACACGCACAAACACATGTGAACACACACAAAATCATACAAATAAAGTACATATAGGTACACACACATACACAAACACACACACACCTGTGAACACACAGAAAAGCATACATACACAGTACATATTAGCCCATACACACAAACACACACACACACACATGCAAGCTTGCACATTTGAGCACAGAACTGCACACATACTGTATACAGATACAAAAATGCACACAAACACAAACACTCAAACACACAAGTACGCATGCACGCACGCATTAACACACAGAACTGCACACATTAACAGTACTTACACACACACACACAATGCATTCATATACAGTATATATACAGTAAATATGCACACACAAACACATGTTAACACAAAATCACTCACAAAAACATACATATAGGTAGGCACGCGCGCGCACACACACACACACACACACACACACAGAGAGAGAGAGAGAGAGAGAGAGAGAGAGAGAGAGAGAGAGAGATTCCTCTAGGTGGCAGTGTTGTCCTGTCCCCGACAGCGCGCGCTCACCCTCACGCTCCACTCCGCTTCTCTTATTATAAATCCAGTGAAGCGCGAGGCAATGAAGTCTTTCATTGATCACACGCATAACACTTTTTTTTTTCTCCACTCTCGCTCTCCGTCTCTTCTTTCTCTCGAAACCTTTTCTTCTTCTGCTGTCACGGCTAATATTCACCTTACTCAGTGAAGCAAATTGCTGACACCTTTTTAAGAAGTGACAACTGTGTATATTTCATGAACGCATATTCCATTTTCATATCAAGCGCGAGGAGAATGCAATTTTCACTTCATTAAGTCGACACGGGGACTTAGGGCACTTAGAGCCGAGAGAGAGGTTTAGGACGCACTAATGCTGTCAATCTGGCGTCGCGCGCGCGGAGTTCATTCAAAAAACTTTCTAATTAGGCTTAAAATGGGAGAGAGTGAAGCGTGGGGCTATTAGAAAGTCTAATTGCACAAAGACAAGGATTAAAGATGAAGCTTTTTTCCTGATTCCTCTTCACGCGCGTATGTGTGCATTCGTGCGTGCTTACGCGTGCGTGCGCGCGCGGGCTTAAGTACTTCCTTAAAGTTAGTCAGAGTTGGAAAATGTTCACTACCTAACGTTGAAGCTAATGGAAAGCAACGCAGGGCTGATCTGCTGAGTTTGTCCTTTTTTTTGGACACTTACAGACAACTTGGACAATGTGAAAGGCGTGTTTTGAATAAACAGAAGTAGCACAAAACATAATTAGCCGTTAAACGCTAACAGATTGTAAGAATCCACTGTCACACATTTGTCAAAACACATCTGTCCATCTGTTGACAAGGAAAATACTGTCTCTCACTCGCTCTCTCTTCTTCTCTCTTTCCGAAAACAGTGAGTGACAGGCCGCTAGTCTGAGAGGGGAGCTCCAGTCGGCCCCTCCATTCAGGACGAGGCCCTGCGCCCTTTCACACCTCCCCCACTTCAGGCCTGTTTGTGCCTAAACACTGACAAGCAACCAACACAATACCATTCTGTCGGCCTCCCCCATACCCCTGTGCGCACACACACACACACACACACACCCACCACATTGACACCGCAACCCAAATGGAAACGCTAATGTGAGAGGACACTCCACAAAGAGTGTTAACTGATTTTATTTGCTCTTAAACGCACACTCATATGCTAACTATCTCAAACCCATGCACGCAGATACGATAGACGAGAGAAGAGACAGAGAAATAAATCTGAGACATTATCAAAGTTTAAGACATTATGACAATCACACATATATCTTGCAGCACATACATGTTCGATAATTGTTCGAATTTAAACTGCTGAAAATGTAGCTGAAATAAAAGAAGCTATAGTGTTTACCAGGCCCTTGTATAATCATGTGACCCGTCACCCACTAGCACAGCTAAGGACGACAAGCCAGGTTGATCTTAACATACTTTATTCATAAAGCAAATTAAATAGTGCTTGGACCCCTAGAATCCCTTATTTTGACCTGTAAAGTGACCCTTAAAGAGGCATCATTCAGCAGGGTGAGGTATTCGGAAGTGCTGGTACATGCTATGGGCGGAGTTAAACATTTGGTGACGTTAGTCTGAAACCATTTCAATTCTGTTCGGCACTAAATTGACCTTCCAGTGACCTGTACCTAACCTGGCCTTGCTTAGCACGTTTAAAAGCCAATAAGATGGAAATTAAGATAGCTAAAGGTGGTTGTAAAGATGCTTCCCTTTCACATACCTGTGTCAGATGTTCCTCTTCCTTCTTTGCTGCAGAGACTCCCGGGAGAAGCTCATGGCCAGGAACCCTTCCATGTCCACTTCTTCAAGAATGCAAGTATCAATCCGTCAAGCTATGGCACAGTTCAAAAACATGTGCCAAACCTCTTTCACCGAACACATGGCATTTATAGAAGCTTCTGGTTGCTGCATGTCTATCTGATCTGCTCAGAGCCAGAAGTTTAGCTGAGGAAGGCTGCCGGCGCTCCTGCAGGAGCAGTAGCCATGCACCATCGGGACTTGGGCACATATATATAACAGGCCCCCCCGACGGCAGGACGCACCGGCACACCTGAATGGGCTCGAAGTGTGCCTAACTAACTGCACCGAGTGTCACGGTGTGCTCTGATTGCCTTATCGTCTCATTTATCACAGATGAATTGGAACCAGCCTTGCTGAAAAGCTCCTTTCATTGTTGGGGATAAAAAACGGTGCGCGAAGCAGCAGAACAAGGGGCCTCCAGGCAAGCGAGGGTGAGAGCAGAAAGGTGAGTGAAGAGAGAGAGAGAGAGAAATAACAGATATAAAAAAGTGAAAAAAGCAAGATTATGTCAGCTTCACAAGTCACCGAGCAACAGATTCACAGTGAACCGTAACGCTTAACCAGCATGCTAACCAAGCGCAGGACCGAGCGTGCGAGCTCACCTAGGCAAACCCCCTGCCTGGGCCGTGAGCTGCAGACTCGTCTGGCGTAAAAAGTGTGAGGTGTGTGTTTGATTTTTTTTCTGCCCCAGGAAACTTGATTTACTCGCTAATCGCAGATGGATCCCTCCACACACTGCGTTAACGGCCTTCCAAGCAGTCATGTGGCTAACGGTGCGGCGCACTGATGCACAATGGCGTCCAAAAACTGCTGCGATGGAGGCATTCAGAATCACACTGATAATTACACATTCAGTGAAAATACAAACACAGCCCAATAACCTCAGACGCTTTGTTTTGTGTGTGTGTGTGTGTGTGTGTGTGTGGTTTTCAGTATTACATTTACCTCAGGCTGTTTATATTACTTTTGTGTTTATTTTCTGGTGAAGCTTCCTGGAGCTTGCACTATACACATGAAGCTTAGGATGATTATAATGACAATGATAACGAGGATCATTACTGTGCTCGCAAAGCAAACACTGCATTGTTCCTCATATCTCTTCTTCTTCTTCCTCTTCTTCTTCTTCTTCTTCTTCTTCTCCTCCTCATAGCAATTTTCTTGAAATATTGTAGTTTGGCCATTTGAAATGATTTGGTTTTAATAAAAAAAATTGTTTAGTCTTCAACATTCTTTCTTTCTTTCTTTCTTTCTTTCTTTCCTTTTCAGGCCTTTATTTCCATTTTGCACTTCAACATTTTCTTTCTTTCTTTCTTTACTCATCAGGCCTTTCCTTTCTTTTTACACTTCAACATTCTTTCTTTCTTTCTTTCTTTCTTTCTTTCTTTCTTCTTCAAGCCTTCATTCTCCTTGTTCACCTTTCTTTCTTTCTTTCTTTCTTCTTTTCTCTTCAAGCCTTTCTTTCCTTTTTTGAGTTTAGATTTTTTTTAGATTTTAGATCATTATTATTATCATTATTACAATCCAGTACCCCTTTGCGGTTGTTGGTGTGTGACGGCTCTCCCTGCTCGTGCTGACAGGTTTTCTCATCATGGCCCTGTAACGGTCCCTCAGGATCCTAGAGCTTGTTTTCTTAAATCTTGATGCTAAACTGAATAGCTGTGACGCGGAGGGCTATTTGCGAATGACACGTGAGAACAGTGAGTTCTCTCTCCCAGCTGTTTTTCCCTTGCCTGATTCCACTAAAGTGACACGTCTCACCTGAGGGGGCCTGGTGGAGCCTCTGGTTTACACACCAAACCCTAAAAGTGCTGTCTAGAAAAGCAGGAGAGAGGAGGAGGGACCTGTGAGATCCGGCGTGGGATAAACGGGTTTGAGTGACGCACCTGAAACACGCTGTAAATGTGCGCAAGCGAGGTGAAGCGTCAGTAAAGTGGACCGAGCGGCCACTGCTCTGCATCCCTCACCTGTTTCCCTGCGCTCCTGGGGGTCCACAAAAACCGAATGCAGGCACGTTAAATATATTCTTCTGCTCGGGCAAGTGGATTGAGAGTGGATGTGAATCGTTAATGCCTTGCTGCTCCGGTTCACGCCTGCTGATTGATCAGCTCCTGACTATATCTACTCTTTTTCCCATGAAATCTGGTGTTAGTGTCATTATGTGTGTGTGTGTGTGAGAGAGAGAGAGAGAGAGAGAGAGAGAGAGCTGTTTCTGTGTCTGTGTCTGTGTGTGTGTGAGCGACGAGGCAGGGTGGGCTCATCCGATTTCTGGTTAAATTGAGAGTGAAGGGGGTTTGCTATATGTGCACAACGTGTGTGTGTGGGGTGCATCACGACCCTGCCTACAAGCAGCACGGCTTCTAAAGGAGGACATTCAGATGCACTCGGCTGATCATACGCTCCCTGAACTCCAATGGCGCCCAAATTGCACGGGCCGCGCCGGTCTCTCCCCCAACATATTCATATCCTTTACCGTGCACATATCCACTCGAGCGGACAGAGAGTGGGTGGACAAGGGCCGCGCTAAAAAACACACACATGGGCCTGTTTGATTTCCCACAGAAAGCCTCATGAATAACGCACACTACTGTACGAAGACACAAGGTGCTGCGGAGACGGGATGCTTTTGTGTGCCGTCTACAGAAGACTGAAGATTTGTTGAGTGAGAGTTTGTTGCTTTTCATCGTCCTGTGATCAGAAATGTCCACGGATTCTTAACCTAGCATGTCCTGATTAAATTGACCCATATAAAGCAATCATGTGGGTGTATTACAAGTCTGTCATTGTCCATGTTGCTCTGGACTACGAGTGTAATGCATGTGTACCTATATCTGTTTAATGTTCCAAATATCTGTGTCTCTACCTGTATTTCACAGATACAGAACTTCTGCATCTGTATTTGGATTTCAACCTGAATTCTGAAGTGAGTGAAGCCTATACGGTGGAAAAAATGGGGGGGAAAAAACCCAAAGGTAGAAATGCCAGCACCAACAAGAGATTTTTTTTTTAAATCTTGCATTTATAATCTTTGTTTGTACCTGCGTGTGATATTTTCTGATGAATTTGGGGATTTCTTTTAAAGTCTTACCCCAAATGAAACCACCACAACTTCCGTCCTGGGGAAGTGATGCTCAGTGGTCAATGGTCTCAGCTAGTGAGCAGAAGGTTGCGAGTTCAAATCCATTACTTCCATAGAGTCACTATTCCTCAAGAAAGATGTTTACTTCTCAAATCCTCAGTGGCTCATCTGTATTCTTGGATTGTATCCTGTCTCCACTGTGAGTCACCTTGGATAAAAGTAACTTCCTGAAAAAATGAATAAACAAACTGGCTATGTAACAAAAATGTCTTTTTTTTTTTGTTTTGTTCTGTTTTATATTCTCTATACGTCTTTGTTCTCACTGGATGCCATTTTTCTCTGTCGCTTTCACTGTGAAACCAGAACGCACCATTTTGGCTCGTCCTCGCTGATTAATTTTCAAGAGACGAGCGTGTAAAGGCAAGGCCGGGAAACGTGAAGCGGTCTCGAGCAGGTGATAGCAAAAGAATGCACAGAGGATTTGGATCAGGGGTGTAAGTGTGTGTGTGTGCACATATGTGAAAGAAAAAAAAAATGGAGAGTGGAAATGAGAAACGTATAGTCTATAATCAGTTTCACACTCGGATCAGGACAGTTTTCCGAGATGGTGCGTCCCTTGTGTTCGGTGCCTTGGCAGCAAAGGCATGAGGTGAGAGGAGGAGAAAAACGCCAGGGCCAAGGGAAGAAAAGAAAATTAGCGCGAGTACCACGAAGTCTAATATTTTATTACTTGAATATACAGTAATTGACCTAGCCTATTTCAGAAACATGGTTTCAGAATGGAGCTTGAGTCGTTCTGACAGCAGAACAAAACCTACAGTGTATTACACTTCTGTTAATGCTTCTGAGCCGTTCATTCGGATTGTCGGTGTTTTGAGAGGTGCCGTCACTGCCTACGCTCACATCACACATCTCATGTTTACAGAAATGACTCTCTCCGCATTTGATCATTTTCATTTCTGTATTTGAAGAAGACAAAGAGCTAAGTGGCATGAAAGCAGCCAAGGATTAATAATCCATAGTGCTTTAACATCACATTAATTACAACATACTGCACTCGATCTTTAATTAGAAGCTTAATTAACATATAGTGCAACACAATGAAAACCTTGTCGGGCAAAGAGGTTTAATTAAGAGACTCAGAGTAGCGCAGACAGACAGAATACTGTGATGGGAGATGGCGTCACGGATGACTGACAAACATTACAGCGGATCTCAGATATGACCTCCTGCCATGTGGATTAAAACACTTGGGGGAGTGCTGTTATAGGAAAATAATCAACAGCAGGGTGGTGTCTTAAAGCTGCCAGACTTGAAGCAGAGTTACTATTACCACGCTGAAGTCGATTATTTTCTTATAACAAGACGTCCCAACTTGTTTTATTCCTCTTATACCACTGCAATTTGCAATCTGATGAAGGTATTTTTATTTATTAAAGAACAACACATCCAACTTTTTAGCCGTTTATAGTTACATTTATTGTTTGCCAATTTCTAAAAGACAATCTTATAACAGCTAAGTATAAAGAGTAGTTCCCTCACTAGCTTCTTTTGTTCTCTCTCTAGAAGTTAGTTACAAAAAAAAAACAAAAAAAAAAAAACATGCAGATTGTTACCAAGAAATCTGACAGAACAAAAGACTTGGTGGAAAACTTACTAACTGTTACGAAGCACTTAAACTGGAGACTCCTTCCTTAAATGTTAAATAAACATCTTCTTAGAGAAAATGTCACCATATCAACTATAAATGTTTTCCATTGTTAAATAACAATACATTTTAAAAATCCGTTTACAGTATAAGGCTTAGTTTATGTGGAACGTCCGCCATGTGAAACGATTATTTAAAAAAATCATTTTTAATAATTCTGTGAATTCTGGATAGTGGTCTATACTGTTGACGGCAATATCGGCACCTAAAAGAAAGATCCATGTTGTACACCGATGATCTGAGTGCTTTTTTTAATCTCTTCATCTGCTTTATTCACCTAACGTCAGACATCTTGGTGCCAAAATCAGCATGTTATTGCAGAGACCATGCATAGGTTATATCTGGGATGAGAACCCAATAACGCAGTGTTGTCTGCTTCACACAAAAAGGAAGTGAGAGAGAAGCATGAAGGGTTTAATGGTGCACGGTTATCAGAGACTGCTGAGATACCAAGCCCGTTCTGTAATTAACCACCGCGAGTTCTCGCTGCCCTCAAGGCCTGGTGGAGATGGAAGTGACATGTCGGTGTCAGCAGCAAGACTCCCGTTCCTTTGAACAGCTCTTCCTTCCATAAAATACCTAATTCAGCCCTCGCCATGTGGCTGCACAGAAAATTGCGCAAGTGATCTTTTGAAATTCATGAATAAGATATCAGAGGAGCGGAGGAATAGCTAACCCAGACAGGCGGGAATTAAAACCAGCTAGTGTTGCAGAAAGAATTCGGTGTACCACATGATCAGGTGTCGGAGTTGCATTTTCTGCTCGATTTTAACTTGTGGAGGAACGGATGGATCCTCATAGGAGTGTGTAGAAGTTCTTGGGGCCGAATGGACCTGAAAATTGACTGGAAATGGAAAGAAGTCAAATGCAGGAGCTAAAACTGGCTCAGTCTGATGTTTGATCATTCTTTGCCATGATCCTTGCAGTGATGTAGTACTCAAGTCCTGGATTGAGACTAAAGTCTGACTGTAAGTCATGAATTTCAACTTGCCTTAAACTGGCTCATCTTCTACCTGACTTTGTAAATGATTATTTGATTATTACCAAGGCTATTTATATTTACTGCAGTATCCAGAGTTCACCCAAGAAATTACAATGAAATCATCAGTTATAGAAAATCTAAACCAACCCCCAACTAAGAACTCGACTTGCATTTGATTGATTAGTTTAAGGACTATGCAAGTAACTTAGACTTGAGGCTGAGATTTAGACTGGATTTTTGATGGACTGGATTTTGAAGGAGGATTTTGGTCTCCGTACCTGTCAATCCATGTGATGACTGTATAGCTATGTACCTGTCAGGCTCAGTGAAGGAAGCATGCCTGTCAGTTCAAGTAAAAGAGGCGTGGCTTCTGTACCTGTCAGTCTCAGTGAAGTAGGCATAGCGTCAACACCCAATTAAGAAGGTGTGGCCTTGTGCCTGTTACTCCCAGTGTAAACATGTAGCCACTTACGATATTAGTCCTAGTAAAGGAGGTGTGGCCTCTGTGCCTGTCAATCCAAGTGAAGGAGGCGTGGCCTTATTAATTCCCTATAATTCTGTGCCTGTTAGTCCCTCAAAGGTGAACACTTTAAATGTATCTTATGTACATGGGCTTGATGATGATGTATTAAGTTTGCATTGTGTCATTCATTCATTCATTCATTCATTCATCTTCAGTATTCTTCATTTACACAAAAAAAGGTAAAATGACAAGCAGGAGAATGATCCTTATATGTGTAAAAAATTGTCTCTCTATTCTTGTCTCACTCTCTCTTACTCACACACATATGCACTTTCTTAGTTCCAGCTGGATTCCCCTGGTTGGTTCTTGGCCCCGATTAGACTCAGATATGATTAGTGAACAGGACATGAATCGTTTCACTCGAACACAGCGAGGCAGAGCGGCTGAGCCCAGACCAAACAGATCCACTCCAGTGATCAAAGCTTCCTGTTCCTCACAGCTCACCTGAATCCCTCACACACTCTCCTGCTGCCTAACACCATTAATCAGAGTGAGCAGGCTGCAGGAGTATGACAGACAAAGTCTCATTTTAAATACACTATTTGTAATACAGCAGGGAAAGTGTATTTATAGATTTAAATTGGAACTACATTATCTTCCACTTAGAGTATGCTGCTGGTGAATGAAGGAATCTGATTGGTCAGAGGGTGCTGATTCATTTTCAACGGCAGCTCTGACAATAGTTACAGATACAAGGTTTATATTAATGCACTAATATAATTCTAATACATTATTGTTTCTGTAGTAACAACTTACACAGAGACTTGTATGATGGACACTCCACATAAACTGATTTTTAAAATGGAACTGTTGACGTTGTGAAGTCTTTTTGCAAAGTTTATTTAGCTTCTAGTTTTCTGATATAGTTGTCACGAGGACATAATATCTACCATGTGCATGGATGTATCTGTAGATATTCATGTCAGTTCATGTATGTGGGTGCATCATCTACAGCATATGAGTGTGTGTGTGTGTGTGTGTATGCACCTTTCTGTCACACAGCCATAACTGCAGCCTGTGTGTCTGAGAGCAGAAGCTGTAGCAGTCTGCCCTGCCTGATAGAGATCATAAATCAACACTCCTGAAGGGAGCAGATGCCGGGGGGGTGTAAGAGCAACTAATCCCACAATTTAGCCATCATTAAAACTCACCTTAGCACGCCACTGTGACTAATCAAGCCACTATTCCCTTCTTGTTCAGTACGGCAGATCTTATAGGGCTCTTCATCATCGGGTATATCAAGATAACACCTTTATTTTACATTAGATCTGTTTTCATTTGGCAGGTGCTTTTAATTAATTAGCGACTTACAAGTGAGGTGGAATGCAATCCAAGCGCAAAGCTGTTAAAATATCGTCATGAATACGAGTCTTTCCACCAACTGACCAGGCGTTACTCCATTACGAGCTCATTAGATTTAATAAATACATTTTCCTTTCAATCAAAAAGACATGGTTGATGCAGGGTATGTGTAGCTCTTTTGGAGAACATGGAAGGAATAAAACACTTGCGAGCCTGGTGTTAATAGGAAATAATCACTGACGAGGTGGTGTGATGCAGCCTGATGTGAAACCGAGTTACTGTCACCACCCTGAAAAGTACATCCTGAAGTGTTTTATTCCTCTTATGCCACAGCGATTTGCCAACTTTCCTGCTTTACAGCTTTAGTGCTGACACTGGAGACTCCTTCCATAAATGTCAAATAACTCACAGAAAAAATCACATTAACAATTATATGATTTTCTTCCTACATAACAATGCTATTGCCCACCATATACATTCCTGTGTATTAGTTGTTACTATAGAAACAATTATGTATTAAAAATATGTATTATATAAAGCTGTGATTTGCCCTTCAGATCTGCCATTGTCGAAAATTAATCAGCACCTTCTGACCAATCAGATTTGAGAATTCAACAGCGCTGTGATATAAGCATATGTTAGAACACTGACCTATGTGTGTGTGTTTTAAATGAAGCTGTTATTTTGATAACCCATAAACACAGTCGATCAGGAACTCAGGTGTGTGTTATGAAAGTGTCTGAGCTTGCAATAGGGAGGAGTGCAATAACTTGGCACGGATGTCATGTGACAGACAGCGCCCTCGGACCTGAATTATGAAAGGCCCATTAACTGTGCCAGTCAGGCTGTCAGACACACACACGCAACACACACATACAAATTCGTCAACGGCTTTCCCTGGTGATCCTGACCAGCCCTGTGCAAGCTACAAGACAGGTGTGTGGGCCTCAGCTTTAGGCCTGTTTTCTCTTTCACACACACTCACACACACACACTCAAAGACATGAAGTCCCTAAAGCCTCCGTACAGCTGTTCTCACTTTTAAATGAACTCTATTGTGTACTGTGTTAACTGTATGTCAGAAATAATATATGTCGATGATATCGTTGTCGATGTTGAATGTTGTTGTGGTTGTTCTATGTTGTATAATATTCCCTGTTGTCTGTTATCTGGGTGTGTCAACAGTATAATGACATAATGAAATGGCAAAAACAACACAATGGACAAAAGAAATGACACAAACAAACAAAGCCCCACAACAGACAGGACTGTATTTATTCCATTTACTTTTTGTTGATTTTTGGTGATTCTCATTGGTAAGATTTCTTTATTAAATGTCTCCTTTCATGCTGAGTAGTTTAGCCGGGTCATGGCTAATAAAACTGCTTCCTAGCATCTTAATCTTAACCAAACCCTAGATTTTAAATATCACGTGTTTTTCGTCTTTTGTCCAGTCAAATGTTGTTCTTCCAGGAGTGGATAAATCGTTCGTCTGGGTACCCAGGTCAAGCAGACCTTGTATCCAGGCTATTATTTTTTAATTCAGAGTTTCCCAGTAGACAAGAAGGTTCAACAATCAGGAAAATGGTTTCCTGCAGACTTCTGTAGCTATGTCTAAATGTAATGCGCTTCGTGGATCCCCTTGAATCCCACTGCCTGTTTTTACTAGATGATTTAATTAGCGTGCATAAATGACTGGCGATCTTTTCTGATCAGCTTTCGACTATTCTAAATAAATCAAGCCAACTTGTTTCATGTTAGAGACCAGGGTAATGAGTAACTCTACTTCTTTGTTACTATACTTATTATACTATATGCATTATTTTGCTGCATTTATACTTGAGTATTATTCAAATTGAATACTTGTACTCTTATGTAATTTCATTTTCCAAGAAAAAAAAAAATTCTACAGTTTTAATTAGACCTTCAGCTTACTCATTACAAATCACAAAGGTCTTTTATTCTCTCATCCCGTCAATGGCTAGGTTTACATGTGCATCAAATTCCATTTAAGGTCTATATTCAGGTTTTAGCCATATTCCGAATACGATGTTTATATGCGTACAAACATCTGAATATTCCTGTATACATGGTTGTTGTAAGTATGCCTGAATTGCCATTCCTAAATACCTAGCCTACAGCTAAGCATCTGTTAGCACCCACAATTCCTTGCAGATTCCTGAGCATGCGCATATATCTCCTTTCAGTGGATTTCCATGCAACAGATATGGATTAAAACAGGCATATTCTAGGAGTGGGAATCACAATTTAGGGAATCAGAATGTTGTCTTAATCTGAACCAGGCAATCAGATTGCAGCGTTTGCAAGACTCAGTACTAATTCGAATATTGCCAAATTCTGATTATCGGAATATTGATGTGCATGTAAACATAGCCAATGACTGTATGCTATATTTCGACAAAATGGGTTCATTTTAGCATCCAGTCAAGTTCATCAATGTAGAAAAAACTATTAAGAATCATGCAAATTCGTCAACTGTGGTAAACTTCTCATGCTACTCAATGTAGTTAGTGTTATAGCTGTCCGTGTGTGTCTGAAGATGGATAAGCCACTGGACTGCAGTGTCGAACTCTCCTGGCCCTCCCTCAGTAACATGTTCCAATATGCTGAAGTAAACACTTGTATATAAAGGTAGCCGTCTCCTTTGCCTCCCTAGAAGGCATGAACTTCATCCAATTTGAAAAAAGCATGTTGAGGTAAGTTTCACTAATTTACTAACATTAACTGGCTATATTTACCTTGCGTGATTTCTTTGCTAATACCAGCTTTGACTAGCATTGATTCCAGTAGCTAACAAAAATTGGCTAGACAGCAAGTCAAATTCTAGCTAATCCTAGCCTAACTGCGGGTTATTTACATATTTTACTTCTGATTAAGTCATTATCAAACTGCGAAGTGCTAGTCATTAATATGAGCAACAAACTTACAGAGATTGAATGATGCTTCAGTTTCATAAGAAAAAACACATTACTTAATTTCACCAGTTAAAACGTTTACCTTTTACTTTTTTTTAATACTTGAGTACATTTGAAAGTAGCACCATTGTGACACTCACGTGAGTACACTTTATTTTCACTTTTAATTAAGTACGAGTTTGACACATTATCTACTATACAATCCTGGGCAAAAAAAGCTCGAAATGGCAAAATATTAAGCTTTTAATGGTCTTAACAACAAATCACTGGTCAGGAAATTAGCAAGAATGAAACATATAGATAAAGAAACCTAGTATAGGAGAGCTTTTCTCTTTGATTTCTTTAAATGTTTAAGCCTTGTGGGTTCTGATGGGCTGCATCAGGTGTGGCAGATAACCAAATAATGATGAATCTTTTAATAATAATAAAAAAAAAAAAGTTTCAGAAGATATTTTTGGAAACTTTTGCACACCCAGGCTCCGTCCGTATATCTCTACTACCCTCCTATGTAGTAGGTGTAAAAGCATTATGCCAACAGAGTAGTATGTCCGAATTCTCAGTATTCATAAAACAGATGGCGAGAAATACCTGGATGACCTCCTGCTTCCGCTGAGATTCTGCACTTTGGAACCAATGGACACTACGTGGAAGGGCTGTCAGAATCAAAAAAGGCGGAAGGAAGCACGTCGGCTCTTTTTAAGTGTAAGCGCTATAGGAAATAGACGTTGACCTGAGTAAACTGTTAGTTGCTACATTTTTGGTTTAAACAAGAACAAAAACAGTTGCTCCAATCTGGTGTGCTCTTTAAGTTTTTGTGGTTACTATGGCATCGTAGGTCACATGACAATGCCAACATGGCGGCTGTAGTATGTCCGGATTGCATTCATATTACACACATATACTGATCAGTACGTACTGTATCAACGACCGAAGCAGTAGGTACTGAATCGATTGCAGTACATACTGTCGCAGTACATGATTTCGGAAGCAGCCCCAGACATGTGATTTGAACTTTACATCAAACATTTTAATCGTTATCATGATTGTACCTTTGCGTACAAGAAGACTAGATAAGTGAATTTCCCAGTTTCTAGCTTAAACCAGCAAATGGTGGCACAGGAGCTCTCAGAAGTGCATTTGTTTCATTCTTGCCACTTTCCTTACCAGTGATTCGTTGTTAAGACTATTAATCTTAATATTTGCCATTTTGTGCTTGGCCCATTTTCTTTGCGCAGGAGTGTATACTTTTGGTTATACCAAGTATAATTTCTTAGTACCTTTTCCACCCCTGCTAGAGACAACTGTGTGGTGAAAGTAGAATTAATGAGCGATAAACCAGTAAGCTCATAATGTTGTGACAGGTTGTGGTAATGCTAATGAGGTACACCACCAGATCTGGGTGAGGTTATGAGCCTAAAATTCCTACAGACTCCTGTATTGGGCCAAACAGTCGACAGATTTTAGCAGCTAATAAAGCAAGATTTTGTTTATTAGCTGATCAGGCTATCAGACTATTGTATAAGGATGCTTACATTAATTTTTTTTCTTTCTTTCTTTTTTTTTTTTTTTACCTCCATATTAAACGCTCTTTAATTGAGACAGAAGTGCCACACATTTCTAATAAAACTGATTAATTAACAGCAAATCCAGAGAATTTATTGTTGCCTTCTGTTGAGAAAGCAAGGTCAAGACCTTTCCAGTGCAGCTCGCGAGCACATGCGCGCGCTCATGGATCAGCTACAATGAGAACGTTCTTCTAGTATATTCATTTTTTTTTTTTTTTTTTTTTCTGCAGCACGAGGACCCGGCTCGGCAACGCTTTATTTAACTAGAATAAATCAGGGTTGCTCGTGAAATGCCGAAAAACGACAGAGCAATTAAGCGCTTCAGAGCGCGAGTGTTAGCGCGCTAGCTGCCCGCGCGAGGAGTCAGCAATTAGAGCGACGTAAACACGGCGCCGCCGCCGCCTACCCGACAGCCCCCGCGCCTCTCCCATCACACCTCCCCCGTGTCAATCACCGGCCGTCACAACACATCGGCTGCGCGAGGCAAACCGTGGAAAACTCGCGCCGACAGCTCGCGCTGTTCTCACACCTCAGCCCTCGCACCTGTGGCGGGCGCGCTCCCGCGTCCTTACCTGAGCGCGTGAGAAAGTAAAGAGGCGCGTCTCGTGCTGATGAGCTCGCGGCTGACAGCGGTTAGCGCGTGACGGGTTCGTGGTTGACAGGCATTGTCTGAAAGAATGTTTAATCCGGATATGATTAGTTCACGATGTGGACTAGCTGGATCTGAGTTGCTGGCATGAAGTACAGCTCCTCTGGCGTTTACTGGTCAGCAGCGTTCAACATGTGAGTGTGTGATGTGTGCAAGTTTCTGCCAAACCTGGGCAAACCTTACACATGCAAGTTTCCTGTGAATATGTGATCACGTCTGAGAAAGGATTATTCTTGTGAGAAAATATAAAAAAGTAAAACCACGAGCCGTACATGCAAAAAATAACGTGGGAAAACGAAAATCATATATCAAAACATCAATCACATGTGAAAATAAGTTAATTGTGAAAATTAAAGCATGCATCACATGTGAAAATAAGTTAATTGTGAAAATTAAAGCATGCATTACATGTGAAAATAAGTTAATTGTGAAAATAGATGGATCATGTTGCAGCATGTGGCATGTGATGAATGAATCGTGTGAAAGAAAATCACATGTAAATGAATCATGTAAAAAATCACATGTAAATAAATCATGCAAAAAAATCACATGTAAATAAATCATGTAAAAAATCACATGTAAATAAATCATGTAAAAAAAATCATGTGTAAATGAATCATGTGAAAAAATCCCATGTAAATAAATGACTTGTGAATCATGTGAAAAAAGAAATCGTGGTAAATGAATGAATCGTGAAAAAATCACACGAAATATTTAAAATATATAAACATGCACTACTGAAAAAAAAAATCACATGAAAATAATGTGTATAATTCATGAAGTAAAAATATTAAAAATGCACTAAAGGAACAATCACATATGAAAATAAATGAATCGTGTGAAAAATAATATGTGAGAGTATAAGCATGCATAATGTGAAAAATCACATTTGAAAACAAATCAAAAGTTCATGTGCATTATATGAACCATCACAAGTGAAAATAAAAACACGTGCAATACTATATGTGGAAAAATCACGTAGGAATATAAATGAATAATGTTGGGAAAAAATCATATGAAAACTGTATGAATCATAACATGTGAAGTGTCTAAACAAATGTGTAAATTTCACGAGTCATGTCATTATTCACGTGTGAAGGTCATGTGCATTCCTTTTCTGTAAGGATAGTTCAAGGATAGTTCAGCTGTTAGTTTTCCTTTTGCAGCTGGAAATACACGACTGCCAGAGCGCCACTCTTGGGCTTTAAGCGTCTGCTTAGTGCTGAGTTTGGATTTCAACTTGTAAGTAGCTTTGGATAGAAAAATCTGCCAAATGAATGTATATTAGTTTTAAATGTGAAGCCACACCTTCAAAAATGGTGGACTGAAATTTGATGAGTTACTGAAATCTGGAATTGTGTCCTCATCAGAAATATTTGCATGAATATCAGTGTATTCCGCTGACTTTCCTCCTTACCACAGTCATCTCTGGCATCTTGGTCAATAAAGATTTAGGTTTCTCAGCTTTCTTAAAGTTGCTTTGTGACAATGTTAAACACAATAAACTTGAACTTCTTTTTGGTTCTGTTCATAAAACATGTTTAAAAACATCTGTGAGGAGCATTAATACTAAGTTTAGCTCAATGGTTTTTACATTTAACTAGATAACCTAAACATTAGGTACTAGACCTTTGATTAAACCTGGGTCAAACAGGTTTCATTCATTCATTCATTCATCTTCAGTAACGTCTCTATCCTCTTGGCCACGGCAGTGAGAGCACTGTGGCCTAACCACTAGTCCTCCAGGGACCCAAGATAAAGCCCTAGTATGTTATCGAAAAAAAAAAAAGTAATATTTTTGGTCAAAACCATAGTTTTGTCATATTTTTCAGTTTTACAGAATTCAGCAGCAGTGAATTCAGCAGGGTTTTCCAGACCGCCGCATATATTGTATGTTGATCTAGACCTGGTATAGTCAAAACAGATTCTGTTGTCTTGTACACATGTGTACACAGAGTTTTTGTGATTTTGCCTTTATACACCACCACAATGGATTTGAAATAAAACAATCAAGATGTGATCGAAGTGTAGACTTTCAGCTTTATTTTAAGAGGTTCCACAAAAATATGGCATTTACCATTTAGGAATTACAGCCATTTTCAGCAAAGTACTTCCATTTTCAGGGGCTCAAAGTTATTTGGATAAAGTGACATAATTGTAAATATAACCATAATTTTAATACTTGGATGAAAATCCTTTGCAGCCAATGACTGCCTGAAGTCTGGAGCCCATGTTCTCAAAACTCAAATTCTGAGTTTCCTCCCTGGAGATGCTTTGCCAGGCTTCACTGCAGCCACCTTCAGTCGCTGCTTGTTTGTGGGTCTCTTCTGCCTTCAGTCTTGTCTTCAGTAAGTGAAAAGCAGCTCTATTGGGTTGAGATCAGGCGACTGACTTGGCCATTGAAGAATATACCATTTCTTTGCCTTCAGAAAGTCTTGAGTTGCTTTCGCAGTATGTTTAGGGTCATTATCCACCTGCACTGTGAAGCGGCGTCTTATCAGTTTTGTAGCATTTGGCTGAATGTGAGCAGAGAATATAGCCCTATACACCTCAGAATTCATCTTACTACTTCTGTCAGTCACATCATCAGTAAACACCAGTGAGCCCGTTCCATTGGCAGCCATACATGCCCATGCCATAACACCTCCTCCACCATGTTTGACACATGATGTGATATACTTTGGATCATGAGCTGTTCCTTTCTTTCACCATACTTTTCTCTTCCCATCATTCTGGTTCAAGTTAATCTTGGTTTCATCAGTCCAAAGAATCTTATTCCAAAACATGGGAGGCTTTTTTAGATGTTTTCTGGCAAAGTCTAATCTGGCTTTCCTGTTCTTGAATGTTACCAGTGGTTTGCACCTTGTTGTAAACCCTCTGTATTTACATTCATGAAGCTGTCTCTTGATTGTAGACTTTGACAATGATACGCCTACCTTCTCCAGAGTATTCTTGACTTCTTGACATTCTTGTAAGTCATTGGCCGTTTTATTAAGTACTCATGTAGTACCACGTAGGTCAGTTCATCATAGCTCATCTGTTGTTGTATACAGTACATCAGTCCCCCTCTACCCTGTTTGTTAGCGAAAAGGGACTACCATAGGACCACCACTGAGGAGATATCAGGGATGTTAAGCAACAATGGCTGCCCAACCGGAACTAAATCTGTGTTCACAACCTAAGCTGTGGAAATCACTAAGCAACAACTGTAACATTACGACAGAATGGAGTGTGTGATAATCTTTATTGTTTAAGAAAATGTCATTTATTTGTACTGTTGTACAATGCCAACAGGTCATGGGCGTAGCTAAGGGGTGGTCAGGGGTGGCCAGTGCCACCCTAGCATGACGCACCCCAGTAAGACATTAATATTATTAGTCAGTGAGGTTACCAATGCATTTAAATAATAACGGAAATCGCACTACTATTACTCAGGAAAATTAGAAAGTTCATTTCCTTATTTTCCAATTGATGAGGATTAGTGTCTTGCAGGAAGAAGCAAGCTAGCTAACATGGAAGCAAACTATTTCTTTGCCCCACTGAGCACATTGAACAAACATGTGAGCAAAGATTGGCTAAACTCTTTTACGTTAATGATACTGAAAGGGATTTTAGCAACCATTAGGTAATAATATTGAAATTATAATGCCAGTGTTCTTTATTTTTTATTTATATTTACTCTAATGTTATTTTAGCTATAAACAAATGTTGCTTAAGTGTGTGCCTTTTATCGCACAAATTATTACCCACATTATATCATTTTCTGTGGATGGGGATTAGTATTTTGCCCACCCTAGATTGCCACCCCAGTGAAATTATTGGGTCTAACCTGGCCACCCCGTTGTAAAGAGTCTGGCTATGCCCCTGCTACAAGTCCATTAACTTCATCTGCTACTAACAATCTGACATGTCTTCAGAAAAATGATTAAATTGTGTGTGTGACCAAATTTGACCATTTATTTTCTGAAATCATTGAAGGAACAGTGTCATTTTCTAGTATAAATATAATTCTAATTCAACACACAATAAAAACTTGAAATTAACTGATTCAAACCTCACATTTTTGCGAGTATGCTAAACCAGCGGCTTTTTTTTTTTTGCCGCAGTAGGATCGCAGGCTACGTTGACAGGAAGCAGCGAGTACGGCTTTTTTTCTGGCCACATAGCCATTTCTGCCATCATCGTTACTTAAAGGTGCATTAGGTAGGATTTCTTTTTTTACTCTTTGAGCTCACTCCCCCATTCCTGCCATGTTCACAAGGCTCCACCCCAGGATCTTAGATGGCTTGTAGAATGTCTATAAAATGACAGGAAGCCCATTCCAAACACAAATAAGCGTTCCCGACTGGAAGACAGTTTTCCAAATTGTTTTTTTCACTGACTTAATAAACTTTTGCTAAGGCCACAGTTTAATCCTTTGTTGTTGTTGTTTTAATTATGTTGTACATATATTCCAGGTTATTTGTAGGAAATAAAAAATATCGACTATTGCGAATTAAATTTGCTCTTATTTGGGTGAAGGATTATTCTCAGCTGAGCACCGATACTGACATGATAGCAGTGTTCCCAAGGTTTTTAATGCCAGGATGTGGTACTTCAAGAGGAAGGTGGATAGGATATGTTGAAGACAACACACATCCACGTCCACACACACACACACACACACACACACACATATAAACACCTCTCTTGGCACGTGGGCAAACGTCGAGGAAGCAAAAGCAAACACACACACACAAACACACACTTCTTTCTGCAAATGGGGCAGGCCTGGTGCACCTAGTGGCTCCTCTCTCAGGCGACAGGCCCCATCTGCCACCTGCTCCTCCTTCTCCTGTGTGTGTGTGTGTGTGTCCCAGTCCCGGTGACAACTGTCGAGCAGCCCACGCAAGATTGATTATCAGTCAAAGCCCATGGCACTAGTGGCAGATTTCACTGGGTTAAGCTTGCTGATCCAGCAAAGAGCGAGAACGCACGGCTATGCCAGGCCGTGCCAACCGCGCACGATGCTCACAGAACAGCCATGCGTGTCACCATGAAAGCGAGCCAAGGAAACACAGCTGCGGCACAGAAGTTCCGGCCTGCAAAACTTGGCGCTCATCGACGGGCTCATAAATAAACATGGCTGCTGGATGGCACTGTTTTCCACCGTCTCCTGGGCCAGGATAAATAGCATGTGAACTCTTGCACTGCCCTTTCCAGGAGGGACATCTCAATACAGAGCCCACTCGGAAGGAAGCGGTGAAAGCAGGTACA
>CM040981.1:24359862-24425501 GCA_022985145.1 Pangasius djambal
TATTTAAAGCTGCTCACCCTCTCCACTTCAAGCTCTCGGATAAACAGTGGCTGATGAGTTCTCCTCTCTTTCTTCATGTCCACTATCATCTCCTTTGTCTTGTCCGTGTTGAGGGAGAGGTTGTTGTCCTCACACCATGTCACAAGACTGGCCACCTCCCTTCTGTAGGCCGCTTCATCTCCGCCAGTGATCCGTCCTATCACAGCGGTGTCGTCAGCGAACTTCACGATGATATTGTCCTTGAGGGATGCGACACAGTCATGTGTGAACAGTGTGTAGAGGACGGGACTGAGAACACACCCCTGTGGGGTGCCAGTGTTTGTAATGATGGTGTCTGAGGTCCTCTTTCCAATCCTGACAATCTACCAGTCAGGAAATCTAGGAGCCAGTCGCAGAGTGTGGGGTGTAGTCCAAGTGCAAACAGTTTGTGGGTGAGTTTAAGGGGGATGACTGTGTTGAAGGCGGAACTGTAGTCGATAAAGAGCATCCTGATGTAGGTGTCCTTATCTTCCAGGTGAGAGAGGGAAATATGGAGGGCAGCAGCAATGGCGTCTGTGGTTCTTCTGCAAACTGTTGCCACAAAGTGGGAAGCACACAATTGTGTAGAATGTCTTTGTATGATTAGGCACTAAGATTTCCCTTCACTGGAGCTAAAAGGCCCAAACCTTTTCCAGCATGACAATGCCCCTGTGCACAAAGCGAGCTCCGTGAAGACTTGGTTTGCCAAGTTTGGCATGGAAGAACTCGAGTGTCCTGCACAGATCCCTGACCTCAACCACACTGAACACTTTTGGGATGAACTGGAACACCGACTGCACCCCAGACCTCCTCACCCAACATCAGCGCCTGACCTCACTAATGCTCTTGTGGCTGAATGAACACAAATCCCCACAGCCACACTCCAAAATCTAGTGGAAAGCTTCACAGAAGAGTGGAGCTTATTATAACAGCAAAGAGGGACCAACTCTGGAATGGGATGTTCAAACAAGCACATATGGGTTTAATGGTCAGGTGTCCACAAGATTTTGGTCATATAGTGTATCTCAATCAGAAGTAGAGGTCCACCATTTTAAAAATGAGATACTCCAAAAAGTGCAAAGGGAGAAAATCGTATTTAAAGATTTAAAGACATTGGAAAACTGGTATCTGATTACAAACTGAACATTCAGTGTGTGAAGAAATTACACTTAGGTAGTAAGGTTTTAGTCATCTTTAGGTAGTCTGACCTTATACAACATGATCTTTGCAGGACAATAACCTAAGCAAGATTAAAAAGTACATAAAATCCACATTTGTTTGGTGAAATGTATTTATGGATCTTAAAGATGAGGTGCCAAAGAATGGTATAGGCAGAAAAACCCAATTTTGGTCAAAAACTTGTGTATGGTAAGATATAAACAATAAAACAGTATAAATCATATTTATTTAACTATATAAATCTGGACTTTTATTCTTCTAGCTTTTAGGACTTTTCAGGATTTTTGGATTTTCCTTTCTTTCTTTCTTTTTTTTTTTAGAGCTATTTTACTCATATGCCTTGGCATTGCCTTGGTGTCTATGTATCTTAGACTTTAAACATTATAAATATGTGCAATATGTTAATAAATATTCATTTTACAGATATACTGTATACAGATACATGTTTTCTTGTTTAGGTCTTATGATAGCAGTTTTCATGACTGACGTCTCTTGACTGATCACAGGAAGTTAGTTAAGGAATTTTTCCTACTTTACATCCTGACTATTTTAATTAATTACACACCTTTGACTTTTTTAAAATTAATTAGACACCTTCATGATATCACATGCAAATAAATCAGCTGGAGCGTGTTAATGTGTTGATCCAAACCTCTGGTCTTGCTCTAAAAGATAAATGCTGATTTAGATGTAATTATTATAGCAGGTTCTAAACATAAATACACCATTATATGATAATGGAATTGTGTTTTGTAGAAAAACTTTAAACAGAGGATTAAAAAAACATTTATTTATTGTGACTTATGACTTTCTTTCTTTCTTTCTTTATTTATTTTTCACTCACAAACCATCACTCAAACTGTGTCATTGGCCTGTGGTTTATGCCATGACGTAATCACTTCGTTTCCATGGAAACCGCGTGCTCGCGCTGTATGGTGTATTCCTCTCTACGTCAGCCGGGTAGAAACTGAAATTAAACGCTTTTATTTTTGTTGAATTGTGTAGAAAATGTATATAATAACAGTGAATAAATGGATATTATTCCTAAACGAATATTTACTCGCTGCGTACCATACTGCGACAGCTAAAGAAGTGTGTTTTATATTAAAGTACTCCGTGTTTCTACCGAGGCGGAAATAGTGGGACAACCGAGAAGCTAAGCTGCTGGTTAGCCTGTGCAGTTTGAGCCTGAGCAGAAAGACAGGAACATTGTCCTGACATGAGCTTCACCTTTTCTCATTCTCATTTTGAGTCTGAGTTCACTGTCACGGTGTGTATAATGCCGCTTTAAGTGTTTTTTTTTTTTAAACTGCTGTATGGGTTGTTCCTTTAGCTACTGCGCTAGCTAGTTAGCCTGCTAATCACTTCAGCTAGCAGGAGCATGTATCTGGAGCTTCTTATATTTTAGCATTCTTTGAATAACTAATTGCTTGACAAACTGTCCGAATGAAGTATTTTAATTACCACAGAAGAACCTTGCTTAGCTTTCATGCTGCCTTGTTTACATGATTAAGTTTTCTTTTAAAAGTTATGCAAATCAGCAGTTCAGTATCTGTCAAAGAAAACATATTTCTGACTGCCATCAAGTCAATAAAAATGTGGTTTTAGCTCCTGTATGTGTTCATTTATATATAAAGTTTATACAGTATTTTTGGAAGGAATCTCCAGTGTCAGCACTTTGTAACAGTCAGAGGGAAAGCTGTAACTTTAAGTTTGCTACATTTTCAGACATTTTGTATGTAAAATCATTAATAGCTCAACTAGGGTCATATCATTAGTGTTTTCTTTTTTGTGCATCACACTTAGGAAAACTCCTCCTGCTGATTTCAGTGACCTTTTAAGTTTTAATTATAATGTTTGCCTATTTACATATAACTAAGATTACATTTTGTGTTATATACTATAGTTTTATGTGTCTTGTATGCGCTTATGAGTGTTGATGTGAAAATATTACTGTTCTTAAACATTCAGTTAGACATGGGCGATCATATCAAGACAAAAAAAATCATATCAAGACATTGCTGTGATACATGACATGTATCAGGATAACAAACTGCCAGCCAAACTGTAGGGTTTATTGAAGAAAAAAAAACAACACTTTGTTCAATAATATTTAATGGTTACAAAAATGAATAACAATCAAGTGCCGTAAAAAAAAAAAAAACTATTCGAAACTGTTTCGTTTCACAATTTGAAAGATTCAGTAAAAAATCTAACATTTAATTTGCTGCTTTCAGAGTTTGCATTCAGTCCTACATCCACCAGAGACTGGTGATAGAAATGATCTAAATCATAAACCATCGTAAAAATAAGGTTTATTAAAAGGTTTTGTCCCTGGATCCCTGTAAGACTAGTGGTTAGTCCTCGGCGCTTTCACCGCCGCGGCCAGGGAACCGATCCCAGCCTCTTGGGTTGCACACGACGGGAGCACTCCCAGTGCCGGTCCCAAGCCCGGATAAAATTGTGGAGTTGCATCCGGCGTTAAGAACTGTGCCAAATCAAATATACAGGCCAACGATCCACTGTGGCGACCCTTAACGGGAAAAGAAGAAGAACAACAAAGGGTTTTGTCCCTGTTAAACATATAAAGAGTGATAGTGTTAATAATATTGTGTTAAAGCCAGAAGATCACCACACTGTGCTTCAGACCACTTCAGTAAATCCTTTAAGCTGCTCTAAATAACCCTCAGACATGACGATAAATAAATAGAAGGTCCTTATTTGTTCTGCAGGAGTATGTCAAATGCTCGGGATCTAGAGAAGAACTGGTACTCCATACTCGGTGCGACTCCCGCTGACGATTTACAAGAGCTGAAACAGAAGTATCAGAGACTGGTGCTTATGGTACGTTGCATTCTTTTCTGACTTTCTGTTTGAACGAATCAAAGATAGCTACTTGATTTCAAATGTTTAGTTCGGTGGCATTGGTTTAAGCCTACCTCTATCTATGGAGATGATTTGATAAATATATATATATATATACCATATGGAGTTTTTCAGCATCTCGGATAGTCTTGTTTATATGGTTTCTGACACTGTATGAGACTCTGTATATAAATGGACTAATTGATACCTAAAAACAGTAGCAGCTGGAATCTCTGGTATTGGAACCACTTTCATTGGTTGCATGAAAGCATGAGACAAGGCCGACGTACAGGGGTGGAATAGTCAGTAGCCCGAATTCCCAGATTTCATGTCCGGGTTTTAGTACATTATATGGCCAAAAGTGTGTGGACACCTGACCATCACATGCATATGTGCTTGTTGAACATCCCATTCCAGAGTTGGTACCTCTTTGCTGTTATAATAAGCTCCACTCTTCTGGGAAGGCTTTCCTCTAGATTTTGGAGCGTGGCTGTAGGGATTTTTGGCCGTTCAGCCACAAGAGCATTAGTGAGGTCAGGCACTGATGTTGAGTGAAGAGGCCTGAGGTGCAGTCGGTGTTCCAGTTCATCCCAAAGGTGTTGAGGTCAGGGCTCTGTGCAGGACACTCGAGTTCTTCCACTCCAACCTTAACACACCATGTCTTCATGGAGCTTGCTTTGTGCACAGGGATACTGTCATGCTGGAACCGGTTTGAGCCTCTTAGTTCCATTGAAGGGAAGTTGTAATGCTTCAGCATACAGAGACATTCTATGGTCCGGTATCCACATACTTTTGGCCATGTAGTGTAGCTGACCATATGTTATTACTTTACATCTTCTACTAGTTTTTTTCACCTGATCGGTTAGGTTGCCAGACAACCAAAACTTGGGACTGGTCAGAACATTACAGCTTCTACTTACCTCATGTGCTAGCTAATGATTTATCATTTGTCCAGCCCTGGTAAAATGGGGAAAATAAATCTTCCAAGTGAGTTGTTTCTGCTAATAGGTCTATTACATGGAGGGGCAGATCACAGGAAGGTGGAGGCTGCGATGGCAAACACAATGGCTTTGTCAGTGAAATGGACCTGATTGACTGCACTGGACAGAAACCAGCAGTTTCCTCTCCACATGAGTTCCCAGAGATGCAGTGGACATCAGGGCAGCATGGAAAACATAGCAGAAGTGTAAAGGCGGTGCTTTTAAAGATGATCTTAATATTTTACGATGGCCTGTTATATCAGCGTTTCACAAATGACCCGCCTTCACTGAATTCCGCACAGAGCTACTGTTTATAGAGAGCTGATTTTTAATTGAAATTCATTTCGTTAAGACGAGAAATACAATTCACACTGAGATTTTACATTTCTCTGTTATCACACAATTGTGCAATGGTAGTAGTGTTTTCCATCCGTGTCTGTAGTGTTTTGTATAACATTACAACACACAAGAAAAGGCCAGAAGATAACGATTTCTTAGAGGAAGTACATTTTTGTTAATAAACCTTAAAAATATTACATGAATTGAAAGCTGCTACAATTACGTTGCCCTTAGGATATGATATATGTGAGGAAAAAGTCGTATCAAGTTTAGTGTTTTGGTGCTTTATCCAACTTTTTGACACTATTTTGACAAATTACTGAATGGCAAAGTGATTTTTCTTACCAGCTCCATTTAAAAGCAGACAGCTGAAGTGTACTGTCACTGTGGAGCTAAATGGTATTTATTGTGTCCTCTTTAAAAATGTGGCAGCTTTTCTAGGAACATCAGAACACGTGGTGCAAAAACACCACCAACTCCCTTACAGAGAGAGTGTGTGTGTGTGTGTGTGTGTGTGTGTGTATACTGTGTATATGCAGTGTGTGTGTATGTATGGGCTGACATTAGGTGGCAGTAGCGTGATGCTGCTGGCCTTTACCGTGGCCCCCGAGCAGCGTGTGAGTGTGTTTCCCTGCCGTGTGATGATGTATGGGCCGCGCCGGCGAGCGCTCCAAATTGGCCAGCCCTTTATATTGTGCTTCTGCTCTCCAAGCTCCATTAGGCCCGGTAAATGAATATTTTACAACGCGTGCAAAGGGACAGCAATTAAAGCGTGTAACTCCGGAGAGGAAGCAAGGAAGGAGAGAGAGAGAGAGAGAGAGAGAGAGAGAGAGAGAGAGAGAGGGAGGGTGAGAGGGCAGAAGCGACATCTCCCGTTCAGCACTGTATTTATGGTGAGCACCTGGACTGCGTCAGGTGAAGGTGCGAGAGCAGCGGAGTGGAAAACGTGGGGTGGGGATGAGGGGGGAATTGACACATCACATGTCTTGACTCTAATATAAGGCTGTATAGTACCCATTTCTGCCCTAACATATGTTAAACTGTACGCACGAGTGGATATGAATCTTATTTTCACGGATCCATCATGCATAATTGATGTCACTGTTATTACTAGTTTCTTTAACAACTTACTTTGAATTTCTTTAAATAGCATTTCACGATGACAATATGCTCGTATTTTCGATATAACGACGACTAAAAGAGCCGTTAAAAATATTCTGTATAGCTTCCTGTCTGGCCACAGAGGAGAGCAGGGACGCATGGCTTGTCCTCTCCTGCTGGACAGAAAGCACCCAGGGAGATGTTTGTGTTTCTGTATCCCTTCTCTGCACTGCAGGGGAATCTCTGACTGCAGAGAGAGTCAGGAACTTTCAGCCTGAAGACTTCACCTCCTCACCGAGCGAGCCGAGAGTCATGCTGCTAGTGTTGCTGTGCCGCTTCCCACTGTTCGTGGCCTTTAACACGGATGCCTTTTCCTCTCAGGATGTTGCGTTGTGCCTTTAGTAGGTGTGACACGAGCACCGCTGTGGATCTAAAGATGTGTGTTTATGGAATAGCAACTTTATTCAGGAGTAACATTTGTTTTTTTTTTTTGTTTTTTTTTTAAACCAAATAACAAAATAGGTTATGCAGCTTTTTTATGATGTGAGACTGTTGGGTTCTAACGATTCTCTCAGACTGCTGAGAATATGAGTTTTGAGGAAATAGGTAGCAGAATTCTGGAGAGAAAAAAACATGTCTTTATCGTCTGGGCTCTTCAAATCTGGACGTGATGATCGATACGTTGTTTGGTTGATAAAATCCGCTTCCGACAGGATTATCAGCAGAAAGCACGCAAATTAGTAAGGAATAAAACACTTGGGGTTGTGCTGTTATAGGAAAATAATCAGTAACTGAGCCAGAGGTTAAGCGGAGCTACTGTCATAACCCTGAAGTTGATTATTTTCCAGTAGTATATTCAAAAGTGTTTTATTTGCCAAAGATGCACATTTTTGATTTTTTTTAAATAACGTAGTTTTTATCATTTTACAGTTAAATTTAATGTTGTGCAGAATCCACAAAACAAATTAGTCCCTGTTCTAACGGCAAAGTCCACTGTCCCTAAGACTTTCCTGTGGCTGAAAGCTTCACTTTACAGCTTTACCTCTGACTGTTACAAAGCGCTGGCACTGGAGACTCCTTCCGTAAATTCTAAATAAATGTCTCCTCACAAAGAAATCTTCACCATATCAATGATTACACACATTTTAAACTCTGTTTATGGGCAATGTCCGGCACAGAGAGCCACATAGAAGTGAAAGTTGTTTCTATAGAAACGATAACGTTTTAGAACAAGCACATGAATAGAAACTTTGCAGCCGTTGTCGGAGTTGCTGTTACGGAAAATTAATCAACACCAATCTGAAGAATTCCACTATATAACTCAGAATTATAACTTTAAATTGTAAAAAAAAAAAAAAGATTCAATATTTAACATGATTAATTTTTGATTGAGTTTGATCGATACAAAAATACCACCAATACCTGTGATATCTCAGCAAATGAAAAATAAATAAAATAAATATTTATATTATATTATCCTATTGCCCAGCTGTAACTGTGGGTTAGTCAGTGTTAAAGAAATACTTACAATACCAACGATTCTCTCTGAATTAACATATTTATTGCAATTTCAGTATCATCGTCCAGCCTTAATGTGACCAATGTCGTATGACTGGAGTTTTTTTTCCCCCTTGTTTTTGTGTAACCAACTTAAAAGCTGCTCACAGATAACACTTACAATAATTCTCCTGAACCAGGACTTGAATTCTTCCTGCCTTTTGGCCTATAGCTTGCTCCGTGTCTCTGATCTGCGAGCAGGTTCCCACACCCAGCATAAGTCAGTGTAATCCTCTCTGCAGGGACCCCGTGTATCCGAGATCAGCGGAATCAAAGGTGCTTGTGATCGGACCATTCTCGTAGCTTTAATTAAGAAGAGCTTTGAGTGAGGCAGAGACGGAAACTTTTAACTCAAGACCTGAATTCTGCTGCGCTCAATGCAGCTCTAGTTCAAAAGAAGATTGCGCGCTGATGGAGAGATTAAAGGCCGAGGATGTCCCTTTAAGAAGCTGACCAATAGATGTCTAAATTAGTGGACGCTGTTAGAATAATTAAGGAAATGAGGACAATATCGATGTTGCGTCTGTGTTGATGGATTGTTCCCAATATAGTATATTGTGGTTTTATTGCTACACATCGTTTTTGCGATATGTCCTATGATATATTTAAATGAAATAGATAACCTATGATGGCACAGTTAAAGGACTAGTTTGGTGAAAATTCAAACTCATGGCATATGGCATTTATTTCATTGGCGCACCTTAATCGTTGCATTACAATGGTGCATCACAAGCCGCAAAAATAGCGTCAATTCATCTTGGCATCAAGCGATGAACACCGTTCTTCCAGAAGATTTTCTCTCAGTTGGTGTTTTGATGATGGTGGTGGAGAGCACTGTCCAATACATCACTCCAAACTCTCTCATAACTGCTCAGTTTGGTTTTAGTGACTGTGAAGGAAATAGCATATGATTTATCTTCATTTTCATCCTCACTCACTGACTCCTTGTGCATGAATGGAGGCGGAGTCATCTTGGAAGAGACCACGCCCCATCAGGATAGAAATCGTAGGATCGTAGTATAAAGGTGATCCCTCTAAGAGAACAAGTGGAGGCACAGCATAATACAGACTCTTATGATGGATTTAATTCACCACCATTTTGTTTATTGGCCTAAATAATATGGAAAAAATAATATGAGGAAAAAGAAAAAAGATTGGGAACCCCTGATAGAGGCTAAATCTGCATGAAGTAATTGGGTGGTGTGTGCATCACTGGGGCAGGTATCGACATGGAAATATCGATTGTCTCGTCGCTCCAGAAGGTTCATATCAGTTCATCCCTAAATACAGCGTCATGTGACTGCAGCGATGGAGCTTCCTGTTCCGCAATGTGGCATGTGAAATATGTAGCACAGGGAAAGATCTCTTCTCTTCTCTTCTCTTCTCCTCTCTCCTTGTTTCTTTATCTTTCTTCTTGTGTCTTCTCATCTTGTCTCTTCTGGTCTTTTCTTCTCTTCACATCTCAGCTAATCTCTTCTAGTCATCTCTTGTGTCTTCTCGTCTCGTCTCATTGCTCATGCTCTTCTCTTCTCTTCTCTTCTCTTCTCTTCTCTTCTCTTCTCTTCTCTTCTCTTCTCTTCTCACGTCCCTCTTTTTTATTTCCTTCTTGCTCTTTTAGGCTGTATCGCTGTGATCCCTGAGATGGTTTGAAATAGACGGGCGAGCGCTTGGCAGAGGCAGCAGGGAGCAAACACACCCCCTCTATTCTCGTTCAGCCACAACGCAAAAATGCTGCTTCAGACTTGACGCTGCGCAGCCCTCGTTCATTATTCAGCGAGGAAGTTAGAATTTCGGCTTGTTGTCATTTCTGTCATGGAAGTCTATGCACGTGGACAGCTTGTCCATTAAAGACTGAAAAATCCATCATATATTTCACCGAAAGATACAGTGAGGTAGTGGAGAAAGAAAATCATTAGAATGCACAGCCACTCTTAAAATTTTAATTAGTTTTTTTTTTTTTTTTAAAGTAATTACTCAAAATGGTTAGTTGAATTCCCGGTTACTTAAAATGAGAAATATAATTGCGACAGACAGTAATTGGCCAGTCTGAGACTGATGGTTATTCTAGTCCACTGTAGTTGCCATGCATCTTTGTTTGACTTTGGCAGTGGTTCAGCTTCTAAACTACAGCAAACACACACACACACACACACACACACACACACACACACACAAGCAATGCTCTGTTCGCCACATTGTAATCAGTGGCCATTTGAATGCCTGGTAGAAACGATCAGTTTGTCCTCTTCACCCTCTTCAAACCTCTCATGAACCAGAGAAAAACCATGACCATCAGGAGCAAAACTTCCACCCCAACCTGCTAACAGGAACCTCGAAAACACTCTACACCTCTATCTTCTGACATAGCACTAGTAGATAAATATCGTAGTAACAGCCATGGTATAACACACAAAGGCAATCTGTTACAGTATTTAGATCTTAATCATCTTATTGTTTTTGGATCTGAAGAAGCTGCTCTCTTTTTTTTTTTCTTCTTTATTTTTGTGGACAGAATGTGTTTACTTTGACTCAGCTTCCTCCTCCAGTCAGTTTTTAACGATTTTTTCAGAGGTTGTACGCTCACGAAGGTTAAAACTACCTCCCATTTATTAAAACTCTAGTGTGACTTTGTGTTTTTCACATCCACAAAGTGATTTAACAAATACGGTGTTGCTTTACATAGCTATATAGCTAGTTACATGGTCATAATATTGGTATATACCGGCTTCACAATATTAAGGGCTGCATAAAATTAGAACATCAACTCTGCATATTAATCTACAACCCCAAGTAAGTGTGAACTGAATGTGTGAATAATAATCAACAAATGTCTTATGCGGAGCACACGTGAAATTTGTGTTACAGGTTAAAGATAGACACGATTGTCTATAGATTTGTAATTCTTGAAATCTGGCATTGCGTACATGTTTACATTATTCAAGAAATTCTTGTTTCTAGTTTAGAAACGAAACAGTTTTTCTTTAAGCATGACGAGTTAGCCATTTTCTTCAGAGAGCTGCCGATTTGGTTACGTTAATCCCGTAAAGACTGGGACGCTATTGTAATATATTATCATTCCTATTGCTAATCGGTTGTGTCTCTCCAGAATAGTTTTTGAACGCTGCCACTTTTGTCATTGGTAGTTTCACCCAGATAAACAGAAGCCTGGCCTATCAGAAGAAGAGGCGGGGCTGCGGCTGCAGAGGTTCATAGACGTGGATCGGGCCTGGAAGATCCTGAGCAACGAGGAGAGCAGGAGAGAATTTGACCTACAGCTGCGTGGTAGGTTCCTTCTACTGCTTAAACAAGGACACACGGCGTCATCAGCGGCCCACTGTAATGACGGTATACTGTTTGAAGCTCCTTTATAGTAAGGAGCGCTTTTCAGACCAGACAGGAATCAACCTGAGCTACACTGAGCATGAGAGGCTGAGAATCTGCTTTGTTTTCCAGGGATAAGCCAACAAAGAGGTGGCAGTTGTGCAGTTATGGGAAAATAATCATCATTGGGGTAGCAATATGTCCCAAAGTGCTCTATGCCTCTTATATCACAGTAATTTGCCAACAGGATGACACATCATACTTTTTATCCATCTATAGTTATGTTTAATGTTGTGGATCACCCGTAAAACAAGTAAGTTCATGTTATCACTTAAATGATAACCGCTATAAACATTTCCTCACTTCCTCTTAAAATTTAAGACAGAAGAAAATGCCTCTGGCCTGAAGACTTACCTGTGACACTAGAGACTCCTGATGATCCGCGCTGGGTGGAGTTATGAGTCACTCGTTCAGAAAGGTCGGATGAGAAAGGCCAGGCGGTTAACTAGGCCAATTCAAATAACGTAATTATTTTGCATCTAAGTTTTTGTCGTTGTTATTAAAGCAGCAACAATATAAGCAATATTATCAGCTTTCGTGTCTTCAAAGTTGAGTTAGTGAAGCACTGGACACGAAATTGACTTAAAGCTAAAGACTTTAGAGCTAAAGACTGCAAAAGACAGAAATGAGGAATTAGAGGTTATGGGAAACATAGCACATTTAAAGATGTGCAGCATAACAGTCGAAAAGAGAAAGAGACAGGGAGGGGGAACGAGAGAGAGAGAGAGAGAGAGAGAGAGAGAGGAAATGTAGGTCAGGTCTATCACACATGGCCTATTCTTATATGAAGTGATAGGCTGTGTCTCTCCCCACTTGCCTGAGGAAAGAGCTCCCCTAGTCCTCCATTACGAGCTTCAATAAATGTACACGCCGGGCCTGGTGCACCGTTAGGGTGGGGGCCGTCTTTAGGGACAGCCATATTCCAAGTGCCCTATTTTTATTTATTTTTAATCTAGCTTTATGAGAGGTTATTGAAATTTGTTGAGAAATTTTTATAAGAAGATTTGAACGAAATTTTTTTAAAATTATTAAATAGTTATTAATACATATTATATAATGTATCTGATAAATATTATATAGCAAATAATAATAACAATAATAATAATAATAATAATAATAATAATAATAATAATAATAATAAATTATTTTCATGTTTTATAATAATTAAAATATTTTTAAAAAAGTCAATGCATTTTTTATACCCATTTATTATTATTATTATTATTATTATTATTATTAAGTTACTCTGTGCCACTCTGAGGTATTAGTCTGAAGGTTACAGGTAGTAACTACTCTGACTGAAGCTCCTGCAGCTCTGGGACTGTGATGGATTCGGCTGTAATTAACGCTCAGATTGATTCGAGCTCAAAGCGTGTGCTAATCCGGTCCTAACTGAAGCCTGCAGTGGTTTGCAGCTCCACAGCTAAATGTGAGTAGTTATTGACTGGCTGCAGTTTGATCTCAGCTTCAGTGGCTCGAGTGGAACAGCACAGTGTTGTTGTTTAAGCCCGACACTGTTTACCATGCTAAGGATATTCAGCTGCTTTAATATTCACTCAGTTATGCAAGTAGGGTGCAGTCATGAATATTTAAATGAGCTGTTCTTTATAGATGAATATGAAGGAGTGAGATGTTAGTTATATACTAATATATACAAATAACCTCCCTTTCCGTATACTAATAACAGTCACGCTGCATTAAAACAGCCTGTTTGATTACAATGTATTTAACATCTAGATATTTTTTTTATTTTTTATATCTATAATAAATGGGGGGAAAAAATGTAAAAGGCTGTGAAAAATTGTAAAAGTTTACAATTTTAAAGATTAAGTCCAACATTTTAACATCTGCGTTCGGTGAGTTTGTAATTATTACAATAAAAGATCAAATTTGAATTAAAAAAAAAAATCACAATATCATAATGGGTATCAAAATACCTCAGAGGAATTTATCACGATATTGATATTATATTATCATATCGCCCAGCCCTTCTATGTATATTGGGTGTAGGAGATACATATCATTATTAACTATTTACACAACAGTTAGTTCCGGTCCATTAATTTGATTGGTTGTGAGGGGTTCCAAGAGTGCTGATATTTACTACAACCTCGCTCCACTCGTCTGTGTTCGCCACGTAAAATTCCACTTCCTTGTTCAAAACGGTTCCTACAGTAGAGTTAGTGACATCATCACCTTTTCAGGAATATAACTTTTGACGTATAAATATGAAAGCTCTCCAGATGAAGTCGAAGAGGAAGAAGAGGTGCCACTTTTACAGGAAGCACCTGTACAAAATCAGCTAGCTAGCTTGCTGACGTGCTATAAAGTGAATGTGGCTTCTTTGGGGTCTGTTTCCACTAGCGGAGCAAAAATAAACCAAACATTTGGCCATATTGTGTGTGAAACGTCACTTACTCGATATTAATTTCTTGTTTATAGAACTGTTGTGTTAAAGCAATATCGCCCGAGCAAGAGTGCGGTTATACTGAATATCGGCATGGGCTTGTGCCTGCAGCCAAATCACAGCCGTGCTCATGTTCAGTATAACCACGCTCTTCTGGGAAGAAGCGACATTAAGCAACCTACCCTCAACCTACCCTCTTATTTCCCTTTTATGCGAATTGGCTTATTCAGTGCAAATTTCGTCTGCGTTTTGGTTTAACCAATCCTTACTATCTGAAATTATACTTCTCTTCAATAAAAACACACTGTTAGCCTTGTGCAAAAAAGATTTGCTCGTCGAACATCCCATTCCAGATTTAGTCCCCTTTTGTTGTTGTAAGGAAGGCTTTCCACTAGATGTTGGAGCGTGGCTGTGGGGATTTGTGTTCATTCAGCTACAAGAGCATTAACGAGGTCAGGCACTGATGTTGGGATGTGAGGAGGTTTGGTGTTCAGTCGGCGTTCCAGTTCATCTCAAAGGTGTTCAGTGGGGTTGAGGTCAGGGCTCTGTGCAGGACACTCGAGTTCTTCCACTCCAAACCTAACACATCATGTTTGCATGGAGCTCGCTTTGTGCACAGGGGCGTCGTCATGCTGGAACAGGTTTGGGCCTCTTAGTTCCAGTGAAGGGAAACTGTAATGCTACAGCGTACAAAGACGTTCTATACAATTGTGTGCTTCCATCTTTGTGGCAACAGTTTGGGGAAGAACCACATATAGGTGTGATGAGTTGTCCACTGACCACACTTTTGGCCATATAGCGTATTTTGAAATAAGTAGTGACTTTGAAATTTAGTACTGACTCTGATTTCTGATCGCTAGTACTGCATATATAATGATGTGAGGTCAGTGTGTGTCAACATCTGTCTGTCTTTTATTTATTTCTGTATTTGTGTGCATGTGTTTGGTTTGCGTTTGGTTTGAATGGATTGCTCGGCCAAGCCCTTCTTTCTTTCTCTCTTTTTATCTCGGGCGATTGCGCACTCATTCTTCGTAATTACTCATCGTTTTAGCTGTCAGCATCGTCTCATCGCTAAATAAACACTGGCTGTGACAGCGCTGCGCTTCGGGCCCATTTCTTATGATCGCTCTCATCCAGAACCAGAACTCACTGACCCGCGTGGACCCGCGCCGACACCGATGTACCATCAAACCTCTTATTGGATTTTAATGGTCTCTCTCTTGTCCTCAGATCTGTCACGTTTAGCTTACAAACCTGTCTTGATTGATACACGCTCATATGCCGAACATGTACTGCATTCTCATTTATTCTAACGACTTTACAATGAATGAATTTACAATATGAATTCTGTTAGGCTGAACAGTCAAGGCTGGATTAGAGTTCACCCTGATGTTCTGTTGAGTTCTGACGTTTACGTCATCCAAGACTTTTACTTCTGTTTTTTAAAAAATAACTAAGCATTATTCCAAAACAGATTTTGTAATATTTTGCTTATTAGGTTATTTGCTAATGCTAGCTAGAGGGTTTGCTAGCGAGATTATGCAAGTTAGCCAGCAAAGAAAAAGTAAAACTCCTCCACGTCTATCGTTTATTGTTTTGTCATTCTGAATTTTTACTTTAAAGGCATGTTCAACACCACTGCTGATGTCTTGAATCTGACTGGTCCGAAGGCGTTGATTTCTTTTCTGTAACAGAAGCTCTGACAGTAGTGCAGGCTGGAATTCAAGTCACGCGTTTATATGAACGCGCTTGTCCTAACACGTCATTAAAAAGCGGATGTAATCATTGTTATGGTGATGTTATCTGCGAAGAGCTGTTTATTTAATATTTATGGAAGGAGTCTCCAGTGTCAGCGCTTTGCTAAAGTCAGATATTAGAGCTGTTTTCAGACGCATGAAGTCTTCAGGACTTTGTGGTTTCTCAGTAATATGACAAAATGCATTTTTATATCTGTAACTAACTTGCTTGCAGATGTTCAGATGTAACTATAAATGGATAAACATGCATCTTGGTATTTAATAAGTAAAACGATAGAAAATTGCTCTGGGATAAGAGCAAGAAAACACGTTGGCATGTGCTCTAATTGGAAATGAATCAACTTCAGGACGGTAACAGTACCTCTGCTTTGTGTTTGGCCGTATCACACCACCACGTCATTGATTATTTTCCCGTAATAGCATACTCCAAAGTGTTTTTCCTTACATATTGTTTACATTGTCTTCATAACGGCACCCATAGTCAAACCCGCGGAAATATCCAGCGATGGTGCGGTGGCGTGTGACGAAAATTTTGTTAGTGGATGTGTACCATAAGCTGCTATAGGAGCCAGCATAAGGTATAGCACCTGCTAGAGTTACTATTAAATGTGTCTTACAGTAAAGAAAATATGGCAAATAAAGTTTATTTGAGACAATTCAGACCAGATGAGACGTGAACTTGTACAGTTGAACATTTTTAACCATTTTAGAGTGTTCAGAAAAGACTGCCCAATACCCTGTAGCGTATATTAATCATTATGTTCTTCATTTATCCACGGTGATAAATATGCGCGGTGCCTTGACGGGTTAACGAGTACGTTTCACTAATTCGAGCGCTGTACATGTGAAATACGTTTCCGACGAGCCTTTTGTTCGACACATTTTTTTCATCTGCACCTCAAACCTTTTTTTTTTTTTTTTTTTTTTTAACGGCCCAGGAATTAATGGTGCAAATTTCTTTGCCATACTTTAAAAATGATATGCAGCCCAAACTGTAATGGTGCGCGCTCAGGGCACTCTCCGGGCTAATTAAAGGCAAACATGTTGAAAAGTGGCACAGGACGTGCTAATTACCGTTCTCTCACAACGGCTGAGGGTTTTTTTTTTCTTTCTGGGACGTGTTACATCTTGGGCTTTCATTCCTTCTCGTTTTTGCTCCTGTGACAATTAATTGTCATGTTTCATATTTTCATATTCAAGACGCTATCTTTCACACCAGTAATATATATTCAGATTTTGTGACAGCTCTTTTTTGGCGGCGCTTTTCGAGATTGTGTATAGGCTTCTGCTTCTGTGCGCTCTTTCTCTCTCTATCCTGTGGCTTCTTTCTTCTCTTTGTTTTTAGTATGTTCAGATTAATGGCAGAAGCACAGGATGATGTTTCACAACGGTTTTCTCTCAGTAAAGTGGTCCGGTTGTTCCTCTCCTGGTCTTCATTGACGCATTTTTTTCCCAAGATTTCAGAAGCTTTTGAGGAACTAAAGAATTTCAGAAGGAGAACTACTCAGTTCCTCTGTCCACTCCAGCTACACAAGGATTATTTACGTGTTAAAGTTTTTCAGTTGCCCCTAATGCAAATCCATATGTAGCAGAAACATTTTGTCAGCTGTGCCACGGTGACTCTGATATAAAACAAGTAATGATACATAAACACGATGGTGTGGTTTGATGCGTTACTACCCTGAAGGGGATTAGTTTCCTATGACAGCATGTCCTGAAGTGTTGCGCTTTAATGCCGTGGAACGTATGTATTTTTTTTAAAGTAATCAAGTCGCTTTCTTCTCTAATATAATTATACGTGCAGTCTTTTTGTGCTCTTACCTAAGCTTTAATCAGCAGATTGAGTTCTAGCAATGGTTCCGTCTTATAGTCCTGTGTGTTCTCTCTCTGTGTGTGTGTGTGTGTGTGTGTGTGTGTGTGTGTGTGTGTGTGTGTGTGTGTGTGTGTGTTTAGCACATGAACTGAAACAAAGCTGGCCGGTGGATGCCTGCGTCACACTGGAGGACATGAACTGGGACAGCGGTGAGTACAGTTACATGGGGAATTCAAGATCCAGCTCTTCTAGCTACAGTCCAGAATTACACTTGTGCACACTAGAGCTGCATAATATGGACAGAAAATGAATGTTGGACCTGTGACGGACAGGAATATTGGTCCCGAATCCCAAATGACTTTCTGTTCACTACTTATCCCTACTCACTCCCTTATCACTACGTAAATCCCGGCACCGCCAAGCTGCCACTGCTGGGCCCTTGAGCAAGGCCCTTAACCCCCAACTGCTCAGTTGTATAAATGAGATAATTGTAAGTCGCTCTGGATAAGGACGTCTGCCAAATGCCATAAATGTAAATGTAAATGTACTTATGCCGTCTAAATAGGATATACTGAATAACATAATCCCTACATAGTGGACTTCATTTAATATTCACTACGGAAAAAAATACGGAGGAAAAACAGCTGCATATATAAAGGGTGTCCCAAAAGTCTCCACACATAGGGGACTATGTATGCCAGAACCACGTCAGTTGTGCCTTCGTCAGTGGATGTTCGTGGACATCCACTTCTCGGTTGGTGTTGGTCCGCAACACTTCCAGGCTTTTTGAATTTGTGAATACGTTTGGCAACAGTGTTGTGTGTGATGTGCTTTGCCATGTTTCCTGCTAAAGTCCATTGCAGCCTTGTGGCAGCTTCCCGATCCAGCCATGAGAATGATTCCGATACGTTCTTCGTTTGTCAAAGGCATTCTTAAAGCCTAGCTGAAAAAAATATAACATAAACTAAGTATGAAAAATTTTGGGAGACATTTTGCTAAAACGGATTCATTTCCCCTATGTATGGAGACTTTTGGGACACCCTGTAGAATCTAATAATAATCTAATAGCTAACAGTAGCAGTGTGTCCAGCTGTTCACGTGTGTTTTCCCACTCTAATGATGTCACCTGCGCACACATTATCCACACGTTAGTCCTACGGCTCATGAGTAAAGCAATTTCAACAGTGTTGTTGTTTTTTTTTCCCCTCACTTTTAAGTCATTCTGTTATCGCAGACTTTCACCATGTGTCCGTTGTCGAAACTCATATTGCCACAATGATAAAAGAACCTTTATTCATGCTGTAAATGTTCTGCCTAGATGTAGCTCAGGTCTGCACCGCTCTCAGGAACATCTCAAAGCCCACACCTGGACCAAAGTTCTCAGGGAACACGCTATATCCAGTTAAACATTTGAGTGGGGGAAAAAAAAAAAGTCTCAGAAGCAGTGTTTTTATACTCTCCCACTGGTGGGGTGGGCTGTCAGATATGAAGCTTGCAGGGGGAAGTGGAGATAACCGAGATAGCCTTTAAACTGCAATGCTGCACATGCAGGACATACTCAAGGATGGATTCATTTCTGTGCTTCCATTCATTGGTTTAATATCTGACCAGCAGATTATTATATACGTATAGTGCTGCTATGATCACTATGTTATTCTTCCTTATAATAACGTTCTTCATTACAATAAAGTTATTCATTATTATACTTCGTCAATGAGATTTTCATTCTAACAGTGTGTGGCAGTTAACTGAAGACAGAGTACGAATACATGTTCGTTTGTTTCTTGGTACTCGCCGAAACCGATACTGAAATGAGTAACCTACTTAGTGTTGATCAATCAGACGCATCCTGGAACATTTAATTTATCTCTGTTTGTTTAAAAAGTGGTCATGAAAAAATTCATTGTTCATGTTACTAGGCTTATTCTTTATAACGTTAGCTAGTTAATTTTAAAGGAAGTGCATTAGCTAGCTGCATTAGTTAGCTTGGATTGAGTAGGGTTGCGGTGGAGAGCAGCGGGGTTTTTTTTTTTTTTTCACTTCAGAAAAACGCTTCTGTACATCTATAAGTAAAGTACGTTTTTGTTTTCATCGTGACAATCCCTCACTGTTAATGACAGGTGGTGGCTGATTGTCAAGAACAACATACAGGGTAAGAGCTGTTACTGTCACTCACATTGATTGATTGATTATTTTGATTACGCCACATTAAAAACACACCCATTCATTAACTCTTACAGATATTAGAATGCACATGCCTGGCCTCCTAACACAGTCATAGCAGACCACATTTCCAGTGTAGCCCTACAGTGGATAAAGAAGTGCTCTCGGCAGACCTGAGCTACACGCAATGCTTTGACATTGACTTTCGCCACCCAGTGAAGTCTTCAGTGCTCTAATCAATATCGCACCCCTGTTCCAGAGAATGAGTGTTACGTGTACAGCTGCCGCTGTGGTGGCGAGTTTCTTCTGGAGAAGGAGGATGCAGAGGGGGACGAGGATGCTGTCGTGTGCTGCGACACGTGCTCGCTCAGCATCGAGGTGAAGAGAGCTACATGATGGAAGCATAAGCTTCCATCTTCCTCAACGAGGTGAACTCATCAACCTGGTGTTTCAGTGTCGTTCTTAATTCAGAGCTCATTATTGGGTACACCAAAGTAGTGCCTAATAATTGGCACCTCCGTATATGCCAATTATAGGACATTATTTTGTTTTGTTTTTATTTGACAAAATAGCAGAATGATAAATGGTGTTCATATAAACTCGAAAACATTTAGTGGTGAATATTCACACACTATTTTTTTATGGACAACGATGCCCCGTATTGTAAAACATATTTCATACACTGTGTATTTATTAAAAATTAAAATTTGTATACTTTTGTGTCCTTTCTCACTCTTTTTTTGAAATTCTGTCATATTGCTGTTGAAACCCTGGGCAACCCGCTCCTTCAAACATAGTTCAAAAGTGAAGTATATAAAAAAAATTTCTTATTTACAGCTACTTAGACTAAAGGGAAAAGAAACTTTTTTGTTTTTGGCTGAACCGTCACTTTAATTCTCATATATCCCTACTTCGCAGCAACTCTTTTAGGAAGTGGGTCATGTTATTCTCTTTCCTAAAAGCCCTCAGGTTATTTCCTCCAAGCTTCTTGTGCTCTTTTTCTCAGAACAACATGGCGTCCTTCCCCCAGCTTTTTAAAGACGCAGCTCACTAACTCCTCTTAACTTTACTTGTAAATAAATACGTTTTGGAATAAAATCACAAACTGCCTCAGCACTTTGTTTGCAAAAAAAACAACAATTTGTTTTGTCTTGTCTCTCATTTTTCCCCCCCAATAGTCAGGAATCCATGGAGTTTCGAAGGAACAAGGTCATGGGTTGATTAAGACTTCAAACGCAGTCATTAGGCTTTTCGGTAAAAATCTGTCCTCTCTCGGAAAAAGCGGCTTGAGCAGAGCAAAAAGCGCGCTTTTCATCAGCGTCCCCTCCTGAAGCCGGACCTGCCAGTGGGCCTGCAGCGGACCGAACCCTAATCCATACTGACATCAATTAGGGATAATCTCATCACTTTTAGAGAGTGGGCTTGTCAAAGCTCTAATTAAGTGCGCTGTCCACCCAGCAGCCCCAACACCACCACCACCACCCCCCCAATATATGTGCAGACAGGATCAACAACACATTGTAGGCCAGCGATGGACATCTTTGTGCTATTTTTGTGAAAGTCTCAGATTTTCACCTGGTCTTGATATCAATATGATATTTACTACTGCAATTAAAATAATCATATTTCTGTATCATATTGGCTAAAATGTTTGGTTTACAGATTATTGCACAAGTTTTTGATCAAGACTCAGTGGCAGGGTGACACAAAGAAGCACGATCGAGAGGATCAAGACTCAAGAAGTTGTCATTTTGCCAGCACCAGGTAGTGAAATTATAGTTTACAAAAGAGGGTTGAATAAAATAGAGGCAACCAGGGATGGCTGGTACAAATGGGCTAGCAGGGCTAAGTCATTCAAAGATAAAAAGACATGAATATAAGGTTTCGTTTTTGGCATTGATTGGATCTTTGCTGTTCACAGATGTTGGAGTATTTTGGATTTTTGTGGAATCAAGCGTCACCAATGGCCACACAGAATGGTATGAAGAAGTGAGAAGCGAGGCTGGGGCTGATTTCTTTCTAGACCAGACTGTAGCGTCATGCACCGTATAAGTGACAGTCGTGTCAGGTGATCACACAAAGTAGAACTCTAGATTTGATCTCCATTTGGGCTGATATTTCTCAAACATCCGTAACACGTCATCAGCAGTGATTGAGAAGCCGTGTGTGGAATCCATTTTTCTAAGAAAAAAACCTTTTGAGGAGAAATAAGAGTAGTTAATCTAAACACATATTGTCCCATAAAAGTACAGATTACACAATCAGACAGACGATAGACCTGGGTTACTAAAAACTGGCTTACTAATTGATTTTCATCTTTCATCTTTAATGTGGCGTAATCTCTTACAATACAGTTTACGTCAGCCTTTTCCTTCTGAGCTCGTTTAGCAGGTGTTACTGTTAACGTTAATGTTAAGCTTTCATAATTTTTCAGTGAAAATAGTAGCAAAGTGTAATACTGTACATCGGCAGGTGAATGTAACCTGGTGTGACCTCGATGCTCGACACCTTTTCTCACGTCAGTCCCGGTGTGCCATGGTGTGTGTGAGAGCGAAAGAATAGCAGCAGTAACCTTAAACTCCCGTCAAGTGAGAACTGGTGGATTTCACTGATCTCCCACTCACTTCACAGGTTGCCCTGAGAAGCGTTTCCTTCAAAGCAAGCCTGATGCTCGGAGAAGGAGGGGGAGGAGGGGCAGAAAGCCACTCTTTTTCTTTTAATGAACTTTTTCTTTACATTCTCCCTCCTCCTGCTCTCTCCTTGAACTCGACCATAATCTCAGGCAGACAAAAGCATGGCCCTCCTCCCGCTTCCAGTTCATATTCCAGCTCAAATCTTTTAAAATGGCTTCCCTGTTTTAGGCTGAGACTACAAATGTAATTGTGTTCCCGGGATCATGGGTGTTAGTCTCACAAAAGTTGGTCGTCACAGGAACCAGCAGGTGCTGCTTTCCTAATCACAAACTAGAAAGAGGAGATCTTAAATCAAAAATGTTGTTTTTATTTTGATTGTGTTACTTTTTTTAATTTGGACAGATTGTGATGGAGTAAATTTGTATGTAGGAAAGTTCAGCGAGTTTAGCATCATTTAGCAGATCTTTACTTGCTTCATGCAAAATATCATTCCAGCCTCTTCTTCATCAATCCATTCAATTAGCTGGCAAGAATCAAGAGTCAAAGGCATGTTGGTTTGGCTCCATACATATGGAGGGCTTTCCCTTTGTACCACTGTTTCAAAAGACGACGTGTCCTCTGTTCACCCAAGCATCAGTTTGCCCTGAAGATCAGAAGGAGTCTCCAACATCCCAATTCAAACTTCCTCGCTGATTCCTGAGAGCAAACTGAGAATCATATGGCCATTTAATGGCTGTTGGAGTATCAAGGAAATAGGCTTAAAGTACTTCTGGACTTCTAAAATCCTCTTGGATAGCTGATTCTGATTATGTAGGTTAAATTTGGGTCAAAGTTGTTAAGGTATTAACATCATAGATTTCTATTTAAAACAGAGACATTCTCATTGACATATTTGGGGTTGGGATTGGGCTATATTAAGTATAAGTGCAGTTTGTGATGTCACAAAATATGCTTGAACCTATCTCAGCCAATATGGATTAGAGTGTTATTAGAGTATTGCTTTTGATGACACAGATCCTGAATCCCACTCATGTCTACATGCAACAAATGTAAACTAGCTGACTAGCTACTGAGTAGCTAGCTGGAGGTTAGCGATGGAGAACATGGGTTTCCAGTGGTATTTTTTTTTAATATATATATATATATATATATATATATATATATATATATATATATATATATATATATATATATATATGATGGAAACATTGAGATTTTTAGTAATTCCTAGGCCATTGTTTGTATTTTCTCCATTAAAAACAAATTAAATTATTTATTATTTGTGGGTAGATGTGTGCTACATGTAAGTATAGTCCTGTGTTCTGAGAAGTGTATGTGTATTTGTATGCATGTTTGTGTGATGGGGGCTGAGGGATTGCAGGCGGCCCTGTGCCTGCACTCTCATTGTTTCTTTGTTTATGTTAGACACTGTGTCAGAGAGCCAGAGGTTTACTGCCCAACCCATCATCTGACTCACTCAACTGGCACTAACACTAACAGCCCTCAGTGCAATCCTGTACCTGTGTGTATGTGTGTGTGTGTGTATGTGTGTGTGTGAGCCAAAGCTGGAGAGGGGGATCGGTTTGATTCAATATCATTAAATCAAACCATCACCTTGCAACCCTCATCTTCAACCCAGAGACAATTTTAACTTCTTCTAAACGTGAGCAGGGTTGCCAAGGTTGCAGTTTTTACAGCAAATTGAGCTAGTTTTGGAAAAAGGTTGTGGGCAGAAAAAGCAAGTCGAGAGGTATCATTTGTTTGGGATTATATCTAATCAATCATTGGCTATGCCAAAAGGAATGTGTAAAGTCTACTTATGAGAACATGTTCAAATGAAGTATCGAGGCTAGTAAAATTCATTCTGTGTGTTTCTTTAGATATACCACCAGAGTGGCAGGTTTAAAAGACAAGAAGAAGAACATACCGCGAAAACTGAAAAAGGGAAAATGAGATTATGGAGCGAATAATGGCCTTACCGGGGCAGTGGTCACTCAGTGGTTATGATGTTGGACTGCTGCTCGGAAAGTTGAGTTCAAATCCCAGCACTGCCAAGTCGCCACTGTTGGGCCCTTACCGCTAAGCTGTATAAATAAGATAACTGTAAATCACGCTGGATAAGGGTGTCTGCCAAATGCCATAAATAAAGGCATATTGTAGATACTGTAAAGCAGAAATGCGCCTGCTGTGCAGTGAACTAGTTTACTATGCAAAGAAAGTAGCACTTCCAGTGTCTGACCATTCTGGGCTAGTTTCAGTTTTTTGTGCTGTTTTCGAGATGTGGTTGGGCTGTAGATTTTGCTGAAACCTGGCAACCCTGTACTTGAAATATTTGAAACCCACTCACTCTACAGCCTGGAGGCACATTTATCTTTCTCTTAAAACCACCATCACTGCTGTCCTAGCAAACTCTTCAATGCTGCCATATAAAATGATGCCTTGTTACCAAGTGAAAGTCGTCTACAACGTTCGGGTTTAAGAGCCTATTTACACGTTTGTTGTGAAAGCAGTTGCCAGAGGGGAGTCTCACTGTGACTGTGTCCCCATTGTAAGCAACGTCACTAGAGCCCAGAGATGCCCACAGGCCCTGGAGTGCCCCCTTCCCCCTACCCACACCCTGCAAGCCCAGACCTGCCCGGACCTGACTTAAAAATAACCCCAGATTGTTAATCATGCAGACGCTTCCCCTCCCTCCTTCTGCATACACACCCACCCTACACCCTCCCTTGTGTTCATTATGTTGACCCCATCACTAGAAAAGCCCCCATGTGTCTGCTTCTAAATGTTCTCATGTCATTCAGAATGGCACACATAGGCTTCCTTCGACTTGCGAGGCCAAGGTTGTTTTGTAGCCTCACATCCCAGGGGGCCGCTAGCGCATTATCAGCCATTAACTGTAAATCTGAAGGATGGTTACTCTGAGGTTTATTCTGACTAAGACTTGCAGATCCAGATTTTATGGTGAGACAGCCTTGGCTACTGGCCATCCAGCTGATTGGTGGTTTATGGAATGGGATGCAGTGGTTGTTGTGATTATTGAGTTGTGTATCATTTATGAAACAATAGGTTGGGCTGTTACAAGAAAATAATTGGTGATGGTGTGGTGTGATGTGGCCTGGCATGACTGAGTTACAGCTACCACCCTGAAGTTGATTGTTTTCCTATAACTGCACAAAAATTATGTTTGGTTGTTTGGTATTGGACGTCAGTTTGTTTAAGTCATATTTGATGAAGTTGGAAGACAAAAACAATTAAAGTTCCATTGCGTTCCCATGATTGGTATTTACTGTTATTTGAGAGTACTCCAATACCTGTGCTGGACTGAACCACAATAGTAATGTTACAACGGTGCTTGTATGACATATTTTTAGAGACAAACAAGTTCTTTTCACTAGTGCCACTAGTTAATTTGTAATTAATTAGTACTAAATGGTGGAACTAATTATTTTTTCATTCTCTAGTAATGACAAGAATGTCATATCATTTTAAGGTTTTAAAATACATACAAATGGGAACGCTTCATCTGGAACACTGGTTGGAATCAATCAGCTAGCATGATTGCATTGTTTTAATTTATTATTAATTCTAGACAATGAATCCTAACCCCTTTGAACTTTGGAATGACATCTCGTCTGTGGGTTTTTGGGGGTTTGGTTATGGATAATGAGCTCTACCTTTTATTTTCCCTCCACTCTCTCTCTCTCTTGTCTCGCCTGGTGATGGAATTAACTAGAGGCTCGCAGAGCGGAAATCACTTGCGGCCTTTCTGAATGATGTCCCAGAGATGGGAACGGATTAGTGCCCTCTCTTTCTCCGCCCGTAACAGCACCAGGTGGCTTTTTTCACTAGCAAAGGTGTTACACTTAATCTCATTACATTGCTGCTAAACCTCACAGACCTCAAAATTATCACCCCCACCACTCTTTCTCTTTCTTGCTCTCTCTCCTCAATTTCTCTTCACCCCTCCTGCTCTTCCCATCCTCTCTCTTTCCAAGTCACTGGAGGTGGCTCCACCTGAAAGGAGAGAGAAATTGGTGAGGCGGCTGCTGTTTTAGCTGCCACCGCTGACTCACAGCGAACACCAATCCTGATCCAATTTCGCCACGCTGGTGGCCTCTTATTCCCCTGTCCAATAATGTGTCTGCTGAAAAAATCCCACTGCTTCAAATCAAGTCTAATCCTTGCTGGAGACAGTGTGTCAATCTCATCCTTCAAAAAAACATACAGCAGGTCTCCACCCGCTATCTCTCTTTCTGTATCTCTCTTTCTATTTCTCAGTCCAGTTCGTAAGGCTCTTGGGACTGTCCTCTAAGTCCCTCATCTCCTCAAAAGAATAGAAAAGGGATCACACAACATGACCTCCTAGCACCTTGATATCACAATATTGCAACCCTTGGGGCATTGGGACGTAGGTACGGATTAATACTTTGCATAATAAGATTACACGCTGGCTGAATGATATCAAGGGAGGATCCATATGTGGCAGGCTGGCGCTCTGTTGCCCGAACGCTAGTGGATGGTATAAATTGCGGATTGGGTGGGGGACCTTGGAGGGGATAGAAATCAAACAGGATTCAGATCAGATGAACATGCTGGCCATTTGCAGCCAAGGCTTTATTGCTTGCTGGACCTGGATCTGCCCACATGTTTCCACGTATGATTCCACTGCTCTGGTTGTGTTTTGAAAGTGCCCCAAGGATTCACATTTTTACTAGGACTTTACTTCATTATTTGTGAACCTACAGATCACAAATAGAGTATAGATGCTAGATGAAGACCACTCACTGATCTGTGAAATACAAGAAAACCCTCAAAGAAAGGGGAAACTTTGGATGGTAGAGTTGTTGGAATGCCAGGATTTGCTCGCAAACAAAAGTCCCATCACTGACATTGTGGTCTTTGGAAAGAGATGTCAGTGAGAAACTTTCCAATATCCAGTTTCCTTGCTTAGGAATGACTGAACGGGGCCTTGCAGAGAAAGCTAGAGTGATAGGTGGTCTGAAAGGCTAGTGGAAGAGCTTTTTTGTTCGTGGAATACCTCAGATGCCAACTGTGATGCATCCTGCTGAGAGGCTCCTGCCTTTCACTCAGGAATCCCATCATCCACCTCTCTCCATTCCAGATCTAGCTCCATATTCCAATGTAGTGCTCAGAAAGGACTTTGGGTCAGGAATGGGTAGCAGAGGCTTTTGGCTCATTGCAGTTTGACAGAAAATGGCTGAGTCAGTAAGTGGGATAGGATCAATAAACAGGGGCAGGATTGCAGAGCCGAGGCTCTGCTAAATGACTGTGAGTCTGAGTACAGTGCGAGCTCGTTGGCCACTCCAGCACTGTGGGAAACCTGGGGAACTGTAAAAGCTTAGCAGCAGGGGGTCCCGAATTGAAAACACACCTACTGGCATTAAACAATGCCCTACTCAGTGGCGTTCAAGCACTAACCTCTCCGTTTGGTACCATGGGCTTTAATGCTGGTCAGAGAGAAGGTTATTGTTGCTGTGTTAACATTCGTTTTGGCCCTCTTGGATTTGAAGCAAATTTGAGCAAAGACTAGGGCAAGTAGACCCAGTGCACAAAGATGTCTTGAGTGTTTAGAAAGGAACAAAAAGGACAAAAGTGACCCAGCTGGGAAATTGTTGTGCTAATTCATTATCCTCTGCTGAGCAAAAATCTTTAATCATGTAGTTGATCATTAACAGCATTTATTTGGTGATGGGTTTGATATCCACCCAAGAGGGTTACCTCACATATAAAACACCCGTCTAATCCGTTTGTCTAATAAACATCTTATCTTTTATAGATGCTGATCAACACCCCTGTTCCCCACAAACGCACCCTTGATTAAGGTCACGGCCTGTGATCGCAAAATGTGCGTCACCTGCTTATCTTATATCAGAGCCCCCTGCCTCTTATGCAAATATGCCAAGATAGGACTTGGATCCATGTACCAGGCTCCCCCCTCAGATCGGTTCCATTTCCCCCAGTGTTTGAGCTGCTGATAACAATCAGTGCTGAACAAGTGTACCACATCACAGACCCAAATTAGCAAAACATGGGAAGAGAGGTCCAGGCAGCTGCCAGCCAAAGAGGATTAGAGGAGTCCCTCAGTCCCTCAGCCCCAACTCACAAATTACATATGATAATCAAGCAGCAGCTTCACAAATGCAGTTGAAGACAGTGATTGAAAAATACTGATCTGTGTGATCAGTGCTGGGTGGCGTCGCCAAATCGGGAATTCTTTGCAGTTTGGTCATTTGTGGGCTTGTGCAAAGCCTACGAGCCTTAATTGAGGTTATCTAATAATTCAGGGTGGGTTGTAATGAACTATCCACTTTATCTTGTCGAGACCGTATTGATATTTGAGTGTCATTCATTCAGTTCTAGGGAATGATTTGTGTTTTCGTTGCGACTTTTTTCTCCTGACAGTGTTTACCGACTGATGAGTCAGACCTTCACACAGCACTAGAACAACTGGTGGAAAAAATAACTGTCAGAGTGCATTTCCTTCTTTACAGCTTGTCATTTAGTGGCATAAAGTTATTGAAATCTCTAATAAAACTTACATAATTTCAACCTCCAGCTGATTGACAGGTGGGCCACAAGCTGTAAAGACTGGCAACATGGACTTCTCTCCATGCTGCTGCCCTCACATTCATTTTAAATAGAATTAGCTAAAAATATCAGCATCAGCTATCAACTAATCAAAGTCAACACAACAACAATAGGAATAAACACTGATTGAAACTTAGAAATAAAGGCAGGAAACTAACAAGGTGGTATGGAACTTTTTCTTAGAATTTTCTTATATTTTCCTTGGAACAAACCAGATCTCTGAATTTATACAGATGTACCAATTGGATGCTATACAGTAATTTTTTTTTTTTTTTTAAATTAACACAATTTTTTGCTAAAGCAGACAATCTCTGTACTAATTTTATGCCAAGAATTACTTTAGCATTCGGTTCTAACAAAGAGCTGTCAAACAATCTTCATCAAAATCATTTATAATCAAACCCAGCTGGCACCCAAATGAACTTGCTTGCTAATTTCCTCTGAGGTAGCTTTGACTTCTCTCCCACCTGTCAACAGGTGAGAAGAAAAGGTGGAGGCTCCTTCCCTGGTGGCCACCTACACAAACAGCCTAATTCAATAAGGTGATGTCAGGGTTAGCCTAAGCTTATCTGCTGAGCTCACACGGCCAACAGTCTGGGAGTTTGCACTTAGATCTGGGTGGATGAGGTGGAAAGCTGACACCTGCCTTTCCTGTCCCTTAAGGAAACGCGGTTGAGGCTTTACCTGCCCAAGGTCTGGCGAGACAAGATGAAAATGATGCTACGTTCAGCAAAATGAAAAAGCGCACCACGGCGATAGCGCCCTTCTTGAACAGGCCGGTATGGACACCTCAGAGATCGTTCAGGACAGCACGAAGAGTCCTAAAAAGGCATCAATAAAAGACATTTTATTATGGTGGAGAGTCGTTATTTCTGAATACACCATCATGAAGTCCATTTGCACTTCATGTGTTGGTTAATGATTCGCATGGAGTTTGAATATTCCCTGAATTGGTGCACGCAGTCACAGTTCGAAGCTGGAGGAGCAGATTGTTTGTACTGTCACCACAGCTTACCAAACTTGCAACATCTTGGCTGTCCATTGTGAACCTAACCAGGAGTTTATTCCCAGTGAAAAGCAATGGCAAAAGAAGAGAAGCCAAAGCCTCTTGTCTTAAGAAAGGGCCTTCGCTGCAATTGTTGAGATGACTGATCTGTGGCCTGCACTGTCATCATTACCCCCCATGAGAGGGGCACCCAGCCCATAAAACAATCCACTGAGGGCTAATGGCTCCTGCGCATTTCATTTGTAAGACACTATAGAAAGTCTGCGACAATAGGCTCCTTCTTGAGCTGGCCCATCTGGGTGCCTTTTAGATCCTTTGAAAAGCACTCAGGGTCGCTGACCTAGAAAGTCATCAATAAAAGACAATCCTTGGAAGGACAAATTGAAGAGCGGGGGGATCTCTCGTCCCTGCGTGGCTCGGGTCTGGGTGTGTGGGTGCGGCGGGCCTACAGTGGGTGGTGTCCTGACTCTTCTAGTAGTGAGCACAGGTGCTTTTTACTTTGCTGGCACAGTGAATACTTAACATACTGGAGCCATTTTGAAAGCAAAGAGTCATTTCAGCAATGCGAATGATTCTTTCAAAAACAATATCTAGCATTAGATGTACAGATAAAGTGCCGTATTACAAATATTACAGTGTTTTATCAAACTGTAATTTGTGTATTCTGAGTAAAAGCATTATACCACAGTGCCATTGAGTGCTGGATTCTGATTGGTCAGAAGGTGTTGATTAATTTTCTGTAACATAAGCTCAGCCAGTAGTACTGGCTGCAAGGTTTATATTAACAGGCTCATTCTAAGAAGTTATCATTTCTATAGTAACAACTTACACAGAGACTTGTATAGTGGACAATCCATATAAATGAAATAAAAAATGTGTGTAGTTGTTGATATGGTGACATTTTCTGTGAGGAGATGTTTATCATTATTGGAAGGAGTCTCCAGTGTCAGTGCTTTGTAATAGTCAGATGTAAAGCTGCAACTTTAAGTTTTCCAAGAAAAGAGAAGCTAATGAGCTGTTTATAACTGTTATAATGTATGTGATAACAGAAACTAACTTGTTTTGTGGATGTTCCACAATGTTATATGTGACTATATACAGATAAAGAAGTATGGCATGCCATAATAAATTCAAAAAAAATGCAATGACTGACAAATTGCTGTGGTGTAAGTGGATTAAAACACATTGGGGTGGTATATTAACTCCACTTTGCATCAGGCCACACTACACCACCCTGTCGTTGATTATTTTCCCATAACAGCATGCCCCAAGTGTTTTATTCCTTAAATAATGACAGTTCCTGGATAGGCTGTTTACCCCACTCTCTGAGGCTCAGTTTGCCACCTAAACATCATTCTTGAATCACCTGTGCATCAGATGCTATATGGAATGAATTCTCTCTTTATTGGCCTGCCTTGATTTTAGTCTTTCTGCTTTGTTTTGGTACAGTACATGGTAACAAAATGGAATAGATCAAGTGAAAATATTGATCATTTAGAATAAACAGCACATTCCAGTCCGTCATTCATTTTTCACTCAAAATCAAGTACAAGCACAGAGACAACGATATGCAGTATTATCAAGTACAGAGACAATGATATGCAGTACAGAGACAACGATATGCAGTATTATCAGTGTTGTAGCCATTGGAATGTGAGTTTAGACGGACAGTTAATTATGGGACTTTTTTTTAGGTCAATAATCAGAAAAAGGTCACTGATGGGGCTTGTCACTGCCTTTGAAAATGCCAGTCTGGCAACAGATGTTAATTGGAACCATTACTGTCCTATTGCTCCTGTAGATGAGCTGGTGACAAACAGCAGAGGCTTCTCCCATGCCGAGAAGGAGAGTGAGAGAGACAGACTAACAGACTATAATTACCTCAGCTGCCATGAGACTGATGGAGAGAGCGACGCTGTAGACGGTGCCCCATCACCTACCTTAGATATAATATTTTACTACCCAGCAATTTATCCATCATTGCTGAAAGCATTCATGGGCTATTGTTGTCAGAGCAGGAGATGAAGCCACAAGCAACGACTTCAATCTCTGAAATTACACCATTTCGGAGACAAAAGAAGGAGATCGTGGGAGAAACGGGGGAGCCGTGCTTTCGGGTGGCACTTTTTATCATTGAGTGGCAGACAGTTGAGCAATCAATGAGTTTGAGGGCAAAGTGCCGCTGGGGCAGACAGAGGTTTTTTTGTTTTTCAAGGAGACGTCAAATTGAGATCTCTCTTTTTTGGCTTAGAATGAAAAAGCATAGATTTAGGGCTTATCACAATATAATTTAGCTGTAATTGATTATACTATTTGTGCATCTTGAGTTATAGCTGTATAGCTTATATCATAGCTGTTGCGATAAGGATCATATTAGATATTGATTGCGTATTGACATGCAGTACCTGTTCGTTTTCATTTTTCAGGACAGCTAATGTTTCTACATTTATTGAGTTTCCATAGAAGCAGACTGAAAGTTTGCCTACTTCACCTACTTTATCCATGTTAATCATCTGACAACAGACTGACAATTTAACAATGAATTGCCACTCGGATTGTTCTATTCGCCTTTTTTTTTTCACAATGTCGTCTTTGATTCCTCCCACGCCCGACTGCTGAAGATACAACGTTTTGTTTGCTGTTATCCCCCAGATTGGCGTCTGGGGGCTGTGAAGGTCATGGCGTGGGGTTACTGAGGAAGCGGTGGAGATCTGTGCAGCGCCGGTGTCACACAGAGATGCATAAAGGATCACGGCGTTAAAAAGAGAGAGGAAGTGGATCTTCTGCTCGTCATTACTGCTTGGTGATGTTGCTGATTTTAATGGCCCCCCTGAGCATTAGCCACCGATGGAAGGGGGTGGAGGGGGGTGTTGCTGGGGACTTGGCTCTCTGCTTTGGCCCTCTCATTCACAGGAGGCAGGATGGAGGGGCAATGCTGCTGCGGACCAGCAGACAGATGGAGGAGCATTGTGAGTGTTTTGATTGATAGAGGGTGGGGTCAAGGCGTAACCTCTGTTTTCCATACAAATAGGCCTGGGAGGGCATTGCTGTAGGATGCTGGGGCATCTCTGACAGGAGCTTCATTCCTTTGCATGGATGAGGAAGGAGAGGCTGTATAGATATGGGCCTGGAAAAGGTCACATTGTTGGAAAGGGAATGCATCGAATGGTTATGTGAATAGCCGAGGATTCTTCTCCTTATTACTGAGCAAAGGCATTGGCAAAACTGTATTTTAAGTAGCAGACTTTTTCCCCAGTGTAGCGTAAAAATCAGGCGATTGTGTGTGATATTTTTAGCATAGCTAGTTAGCTAGTTTGGTATGAGCAACAAATGACATTAATAATTTTTTTTTTTTTTTTTTTTTTTTACTACAGAAGAGACCACAGATTGCCCCCTTGCTTTCAATAGGTCACCTCCAAAGTTTGCAAATTCGCATGGGTAAAGTTCACATCATTATTTAATAAATAAAAAAAAATTAATCATGTAGTGTGATCATTTTCTTATAAAACCACACCCTCATACATGATGAAGGACAAACACTATCTGCATTATATGCCTGAAATTTTATTTATCATTTATTCATCTGCTTAAATTAGTTAGTTTAGATAGGAGTAGAAATGGCAAATGTAGAAAACAGAATAAACTGCATAAACTCCTTAACAAATTTGAAGCACATTATCTGAAGTATCTGACATATTTAGCGTCATGTTAATGAAATTACCAAAAGGGGTTCAGTTACTGGAAAGCAGTCATTATCAACTCAGCATCAATGGACTTGTGTGTGTGTGTGCGTGTGTGTGCGTGTGTGTGTGTGTGTGTGTGTGTGTATGAAAGGTCATAAGTGTGTATCTCTTTTGACCTCTCCCTTGCTACAGCAGAAATCTACCTGAGGGATTCACCTGCTTGTTTTGCCACATTAGTCCTGACCAGAATGAGAAGTGTTGTATTCCCCTAAGAGACGCCATCATACGCCCGCTGGCCTCAGGGGGAGGGGGCAGCTACAGCAACAGGTGAATATACACACACACACACACACACACACACAGGCTAGTATTAGTATCATTATGAGGATTCCCATCTTACATTCCTTAAAATAATTATTTATAGAACATTAGCGCTTTATGAAGCAATATTAGAGTTTTTAAAGATGCATACAAGGAATCATGTTACTAATTATAATGATTTATGAATATGGAAAGTGTTACCAACACACAAACTAAAACGTAAAATGTATTTCGGTCAGCTAGACCAGAGATCAGGGGAAAGGTTTTTTTTTGTTGAAAAAGACATTGTTTTTTTTTTTCTTTCTCATTCATCACAGCACAATGTCCGGCGCCACATCAGAATTTGTTTTCACATCAGTATGCGAACATTTCGCACACACACACACACACACACACACACACACAAATACTGTACACACATACTGTACACACACACACTTACCGCCCTTCCACTGCTGTTAGCCAGGGTGAGAGTGTAACAGTGTCCAGGCAAATGAGGCAAATGTTCCCTCCACACACACATTACCTTAATCATGTCAGACCGGGACACCCCAAGGCCAAAGCTGCTGATTGGCCCTTGGTCTCTCACGGTTCTAATGAGGAAAAGCTGGTGTTGGGAAATGTGGCTGCGCTAATTAAAGGTGCTATCTGCGAGACAATTGCTTATTTTGTTATTGCCGTAGAAAGGTGAATGTCCCAGAGGCTCTGACACCACCATGTCCCTCACGCACCGGCCAATTAAAGGCCCGGAGGAGCGGGAAACATCTTTTAAGCATGTATAGAAAAGATGTTTGCAAAGGAGAGGAGTCCAAAACTAGAAAGCTCTTGGAATTAATAAAAACATTACATTTTCTTTAAATTATTCTTTGGTGTAGACATACACACATACATATATATACAGTTAGGTCCAGAAGTATTTGGACAGTGACAGAGTTTTTGTGATTTTGCCTTTATACACCACCACAATGGATTTGAAATAAAACAATCAAGATATGATCGAAGTGTAGACTTTCAGCTTTATTTTAAGAGGTTCCACAAAAATAGGGCATTTACCATTTAGGAATTACAGCCATTTTCAGCAAAGTACCGCCATTTTCAGGGGCTCAAAGGTTTTTCGACAAAGTGACATAATTGTAAATATAACCGTAATTTTATTACTTGGATGAAAATCCTTTGCAGTTAATGACTGCCTGAATGCTACAAAACTGATAGGACGACACTTCACAGTGCAGGTGGATAATGACCCTAAACATACTGCGACAGCAACTCAAGACTTTTTGAAGGCAGAGAAATGGAATATTCTTCAATGGCCAAGTCAGTCACCTGATCTCAACCCAATAGAGCTGCTTTTCACTTACTGAAGACAAGACTGAAGGCAGAAAGACCCACAAACAAGCAGCAACTGAAGGTGGCTGCAGTGAAAGCCTGGCAAAGCATCTCCAGGGAGGAAACTCAGAATTTGAGTTTTGAGAACATGGGCTCCAGACTTCAGGCAGACAGTGACAAGTCATTGTCTTGATTGTTTTATTTCAAATCCATTGTGGTGGTGTATAAAGGCAAAATCACAAAAACTCTGTCATAGTCCAAATACTTCTGAACCTGACTACTGTATATAAAAATCCAGTTCATTGAAGTTACCTCACAGGACAGATAACGTTACAGTAGTGAGAATGGCAAAATGTAAAGGAAACATGCTAATAGACCGAAAAAAAATGTCTTCAAGCTTATTTTGAACAATGTTTGTGTTTGTCTTGTTTTCAGCACGAGCCTGGATCACTGTTATTGATGATGTAAGCAGAATCACAGGTCTATCGTTAGAGGATCTTCATCATATAATCTGACGATGAATATCTCATGGTATCACACGGTATCACGCTTATCACATTTGGCCCATATTTTATTGGGATTATCTGTTACAGTGTGACAAGTTATAATCTTAAAATACTGCTGAAATCATACAGCCTCAAACCATCCTTCAGTGTTCCCTTCAAAACCATGCTCCCTAAGGGTTCTTTCACAAATGCAGTGTTTAGTCGGTTTGACTCAAACCCTGGTGTGCTTTCCTTCTCGGTGAAAGTCGTTTGTGCAGGTGAGACACAGCAGTCACACTCAGGTGTGAAACAAAACAACCAGTCCAAGAACATTTGAGTGAAGGGGTCTCCGTCCGCTTCCCAGTGAAATCTAGCATGGTTCGATCATGGTGGAAAAAAAAAAAAAAAAAGATTTCAATCTGAAGCGACTTGAATGCAGGAAATGAGTCAAACATGCGACATATTTTTGGGTTGCAGGGTTTTTTTTTTTTTTGTAGATGTGAGCTACTAAACTGAGCCCTGAGGCACAGACTGAGCCAAGGGAGACAGGTGCTGCGCTGCAGAAATACCGTGAGTTCTGGAGATTTGGACTATTGAACAAAAAAGAGAAAGTAAACTCTGATGCGATACATGAAATACTTTTAAACTAGTTATTTATATAACTATCTAATCATTAATTTAGCACCGAGTCCATGTTCTCCATGCTTGTTCGAATTTTGTGGTTTATTTTATGATCAAATACGGAATGATATTTTATGATTTCTTTTTTTTGCTGTTTCGTTTGTTTAATTATAACCAAGAAGTATCAACATCGGTGTGATTCGGACTCGGCAAACGGACTAATAGGTGTAAAAGCAGCCTAAATCACATGACTAGGCTACACAGTCTGAATGCTGGTGCAAGAGGAGGAGCCATGTGATTGACATGTGAGTACAGTTGTATCCTTGTTCAGATTGGTTGAATGTTGGTGGTCCATGTTATTTTTTTTATAGAGCTTTGGATACCACAGATACCAGAGTTTTTGCTCTGATCAGATATTTAATTGACAGGTGCTGGGCCTTATTTTACACTGTTGTATGACATTTTACATTGTTATATGACATTGTGATTGAAACAGTATTAGATATTGGAATTTTATTTGTCATAAAATTACAACTAGCAGTGTGTGAATGAGCTGATTTTACAAGTTCAGTCCTCTACACTGAATCATGTATCCCAGGTCCTGATTGTATTTCAGTCTCATAAACACTGCAGTTGGATGTGAATCAGTGTTTATAGACGAAGATGTCTCATTTGTCAAAACCCTGGCATATACACTTTACATAAGGATTAAGTGTCAGTCTCCTTCGCGCTCTCTTTTACACATGAAAGGAGGCTCTCATAAAGATGATTGAAAGCTCTGTACACACATTTGTCCGTGTGTTCGCTCAAATTATACATAATGACTCACACACACATAACTTCACAGTCAATTGAATTTCAGTCAGTGCTTATTGCAGGAGATTGTTTGTGAACATGCCGTATATTTGTGGGATTTAAATTGATGTTGTAGCCATGTTTTGTTTGGGGTGATTGGGTTACGGTTGTTTGTTGCTCAGTAGTCAGGCAATTCCATAACTGGGGCACCATTTAGTCCTTGTGACTCTTAAAAATTAATCACTTTCACCACTGAATCTAAGAAACATGCATTTAACCATCCAGAAATGTGTTTCCTTGCTCACAGGTTGCATATCACTTTTAAATGTAATTTTCACTTTTAAAGTAACAGTTCAGTTTTTTTTTTAGCATAGAATTAGCAATTATACAAAAACAAAAAACTAACAAGCATTCATGCTAATGGCATGACCACCTAATAATTTACTTAAAATTATTTTCATTTAAATTAATTTGTACCTATAATTTGGGTAACATCATCTGACCTCATCGCTATTGCCATTTTGCAATATTATGTTTTTCTTATTTTCTTATTTTTCTTCCACTCACAATCTTTATTTTTCTTCCTCTCACAATTCATATGATGCAGCTTCCTGCTGAACATGTGACTTGTGGCATTAACACACACTAATGCAAAAATAATACTATTTTATTTCAAGGTAAAGTGTAGTTATAATGTACCGGGACAGGTAAAAATGCTGTTTTCTGAGTGCTCTAAAGCTATTTATCTAAAACATGCACATAGTTTATTGTGATATTGTGTGTCTTTTACTTTCTATACATATTTGTAAATGTAATATCAGTGGGGCACGAATGGCTCCCCAAGCTACAAGGATATAAACGCATGGGCTTAGAAAGGTCCAATTTACTCTCAACTAAACCATCACAGCTGCAATCTGAGCAAGTACACTTGGACATTGTCTCATGGCACGCCCCGATCTGTTTCTTGGTACCTCTTAGACTAAAAAAAAAAAAAGAGAGAGAGAGAGAATCAGACGTGGTGCAGGCAAGTGGTAGGCTGAATGGAGCTAATAAAATTGTTTGTCCATGTGCTGAAGGGTGTGTGAGATTTGTCCCAAACCACTGCACCCTTTGTAGCTGCTCGAGTGGGTGTGAGCGTCCGCTAACAAAGCTCATCGGAGCTCGTAGCACTTATTTCGCTGGCCCGGCCCCCGTTTAACTCACATGTCATTACAACCTGTTAAATGGACAAAGCCTTCGTCTTGCGACGTCAGTGGTCGATTAGTGGAATTTTGCTTTGTTTAATCCTGAGAAATATTGCTGCGTGACTTTTCTACCCCGACCAAATGTAACCAAGCAAATATTTTCTTCCTCTCGCCACCAAACAAAATTAGAAGGTACAGTTCTCATTCAGCGGGCCACTTGTCTTCTGGCAGCAATATATAAACTGTCACAGCATGAAATCAATTTTCTGCCTTGGTTCATTTCAAATCAGAGGTTTCGAGCGCATTAGTATTGCAATTAGAAGGCCCATTGCTATGGGAGCCTAGTCCTGGAGTGAGGGAAGAGAAATTAAGAGACACCAAAAAAAAGAGACTCCTTCTTCACACTGCCACTTGCGATCCTTTCTTTCCTTTCTTCTTCTATTTTTTTTGCTCTCAGACCTGTCAGCTTCGAGGAGGTGATGGGGGCCAGCGGCCCTAATCGCCACAGATAATAAATTTATCAACTCTTAAAGTTCGGTGAGGGCTGAATGGAGCTGGCCCTGGCCATTGAACGCGAGCAGATTACTCACGCTTAGTTGGCTCTAGGTAGGCTTTGGCAAGGCTCCCTGCCAAGCCAAGGAATGGGCCTCCATTGAGCTCCATTCACCAGCTCCTGACACAGAGCATGCTTTTATGGCATGCTGCTTTATTATAAGAGGATCCCCCCCTACCACCCCACCCACCCCGGCGGCCCACCCCAGGCTCGTCCGCACTATACTCTTTCTTCTGCGTTAAGAAAAGGTTATCCCCTACCTTAATCTATACTGCCGAGCGGATCAGAGAGAACGAAAAGGGGTGTTGGAGGGGCGCGAGAGCTTCGTTCAGGAATCCCTCCGAAGCCCACCTCCTAGGGATTCCCCCTTCTCTCTCTAGCTCTCTTGCAAAGTGCCAATAGGCTCTGGTGGAGGATTTGCATCCTAAATAGGTAACCTGCAGATCTCCTCTATGAAGACATCAGATCAAAGATCAGCCAGTCAGGGAGCTGCTAAAACGTTAAGGAGGCCGGCTTGTAGACAAAGCAAAGGGATGAGTGCTGACCGCGGCCTCAAGAGTGAGGGGAAAAAAACACACTGGGATTCCTAATCCAGATTAGGAGTGGATTAGGGCGTTCACAATGGCTCTGAATTAATTCGAAAGTCACACAGACTCCATTTTTTATTTTTGTGTCTTAAAACTTTTCTTTGAAATAAAAAAAAAACCAATCCCTAAATCCCTACCCAAACACTTTTTCAATCCCCCTGCCTACAGTTTGTCCACTTTCGTTTCTCTGAATGTTTCTAATCAAACTTTGGGAGGCTGTACCATAAAAAAAGGCAACTCTTTTATAATGCATAACGCTTGATCATAAAATCAAATTGATGTATAATGAGTGTCAGGGTCTATTGTTCGTTATATAAACATTTGCTTAAAGGTTTTAAGGGGTTGTGGAGTTTTGGATGGAGCCGTTTAACCACCAAAAAAACCCTTTTCCACCTTGAATGAATTCTGAGAACACAATAATAGACAGAGAAAATGACTGCAGTGACATTTGGAGATTCATGAAGCAGTTGTGCAACTATGACTTATCATCATGCACTGCAAGTGCTTTTCCAACTTAAAGCCATTTGCACTAAGGGAGCTGTCTATTTAGTGGAGTGTAAAAGTCTAGAAAATTGATCCACCTGAAAATGGGAGACTTGGAAAAAGTGAAGTCGGACGAAGTCTTCTATTTTTGAAAAGGTTTTCACCTTCTGAGGTAAGCGTCGAATAATGCGATTGGTTGTACTTTTTATGGGCTTGGAAAAATGTGGTATGAGTATTGCACATCTTGCAGCAGAATGCATGGCTAAAAAATCACATCATTTACAGATCCTCTAGCAAAAAAACAAAGGAACAAGACCAAAAAACTGCTGTTCATCATAGCACCAAAGGAACAGGACCAATGAACCATTCATTCATCTTCGTTAACTGCTTTATCCTGCTCGGGGTCATGGTGGATCATAGCGTCTATACTGGGAACTGGATGTGGGGTAGGAATACACCCTAGAGGGGATACCAATTCACCCAGGGCATCATACACCCACACATTCACACCTATGGGGCAATTTAGCATGATCCTAGGTTGGAGGGACCAGGACAACCCTGAGGAAACCTACACAGTCAAGGGGAGAACATGTGATACTCCATATAGTCAATAACCAAAGCTCAGGATCAAACCTGGGACCCTGGGACCTGGATTTCATTTGATTTCATGTGAAAGGTACGAATGTTAAGCATGTGAAGTATTCTTAATGGTCGTAATCATAACCTTTGTAAACTCGGGAACACAATGCGTGTAAAACTACATATACTTTATTTTGTATTTATTATTTATAACATAAGTTCTACATTTTCACCCTTATACTCTATGTATTTTCTCAGCCTCTCTATGATGTTTTTACAGATTTTGCTCAACACATTCAGACTGACATATTTGCTCAATATATTCCCATTGGTTCCTGACTTTTCAGACACCCTGTATAATGAAACTGTCTATTGATTGCCTGTGAGCACTGGGTGTAGGAGCATAGAAAACCAGGTGAAACCACTGCTTAGTCATTGCAATCCCCCATTTGTGCATTTCTAGTATCAGGTGCCAAATGACCCTTTATCCCCTGCCTTTGGTGATGCTTGGACCCCTAGTTTTAAGCAGCTTTTATCAGGAAGACATGGTGACAGAAATGAACCCTTTAGCTACTGGCGCTAACGCCTGGGGCAGGAGCCCCATGTTGATTCCCTGACGATTAAATTGAGGTATTTTATGATATGATATAATTGGTATCAATTGCTCTCCAGGTGATGCGGACCCGTGTTGCTCAAGCCATGCGCAGCTATGGCGGCGCCTTGCCGTGCATACTCTACACCCCGGCGCCTCTAATGGCACTCATATTCTTAATTAGCTCACTCGTCAGCGCTCGCTGATATCCTCCTAGCTCTTGTCATTATCTATATGAAATACGCTCAGTAGGAAGAACGTGATACAATGTATTTCACACAAAAGCTACTGCATGTAATGTGTGCTTTTCTCCTCTCAGGACGCAACGCCGAACAAAAGCACCGCGCTCCGGATCTCCCCCGGTCTAATTTGCGGCCTCGGAGTGGTGTTTAGCCCAGCGGGCACGGAGAGCGCTTTTTTGTTTATCCAAAGTTTCAAATGCTTCTCTCTGACAGCCCCTTAAATACAGGTTTGCAATGGTGCGTCCCAGCCTGGTTCTAAAGGTGAATTTAATTTAGGTCTCAAAAGGAAGAAAAAAAGCTTCACATGTTCCTTAATTGATGGCTTTCTGGGGAACAGGTCTCCTTTGAATTAGGACCTTTAGCCCTTGTATGCTTAATGGGTTTGGTTAAGAGCACTGAGGGTTCAAACATAACCAGTATAAGACAGAATGTTAACAGTCGGAAAGCTGCATTGGTAGCGCAGACATGGAGTTGTGTGTGAACAGGGTTGTGTAGGGCCTGAGGACGACACCGGAAGTGTAAGACAGCGGCCATATGTTCAGGGATACGACTGACATTCAAAAAATGTCACTTGTCAATACAATTCATCATCTGCACTTCAGCATGCACTGAGGACCCGTCGCCCGGGAAGTGACTCACGAGCGTGGCCTTTTGGAGAAGCGCTGATTCAAATCACTTAATGATGAGGGTCGGGGTGAATAATCAGACATCCAGAAAATATAAACCATTTACATTGTAGTGTTAAATCACATCACGCAGTTGATTTTGTTCAGTTTGATGTATCAGTAACATAAGCTGTACTAACAACCTGCATTATTCATGTGTTTGTTAGCTCTTGTTTTCTGTCTGCCCTTTTGCCTGTCTATCTATCTATCTATCTATCTATCTATCTATCTATCTATCTATCTATCTATCTGTTTAGCTATATGTCTGTCTGAATTTCTGTCTGTCTCTGTCTGTCTGACTGTCATTCTGTCTGTCTTTCTAACTTTCTGTCTGTCTGTATTTCTTTCTTTCTGTCAGTCTCTCTCTCAGTCTGTCTGTCGGTCTGTCAGTATTTCTGTCTGCTTGTCTGTCTGCCTGTATCTTTGTGTCTGTGTTTCTGTCCACCTGTGTCTGACTTTCTGTATGTGTTCGTCTTACAGTCTGTCTTTGTGTCTGTCTGTCTGCAAATCTGTCTTTTGGTCTGTCTACCTTTCTGTCTCAGACTGTCTTTTTGTCTGAGTGTCTGTCATTCTGTCTGTCTTTCTGTCTCTCTGTCTGCAGTATTTCTGTTTTCCTCTCTGTCTCGGTCTTTGCATGCGTGTCTGTGTATAAACAGTGTTTGCGTGTGTGTGCGTGTGCTCTGTGGTAGATGGGCTTCATAGTGACAGATAGCATGTCTTGAACGTGTGTGTGTGTGTGTGTGTGTGTGTGTGTGTGTGTGTGTGTGTGTGAGAGAGAGCAGTGTAACAGACAGCAGTTCAGTGGGACAAAAGGGTTATTTCCCAGGTGAAGTGGTGAGTGTGCATGTGTGTGTGAGAGACAGAGAGCTTCAGTGTTTGCGAGGCAGCTTGTCTCTCAGGTGAAGATGCTGCGCTGACTCAGCTGTGTGCTATTTATTAGCAAGAGAGAGAGAGAGAGAGAGAGGGAAGAGGGAGGAGGGAGGAGGGGAGATGCAGATCAGGTGTGCTCTGACTGAAGCCCTCATTAATGGGCCTTCATTATCTCTGATTTAAAGCTGAAGTGCCGAGGAGGTGTCATCTCGTAACGGACTTCATTAAAGCTTTAATTTTTTCCAGAAGGTAAGAGAGGCTGGCGTAATGAAGCCATCACAGGCTCAGCACTATTCACCCCTTGTTAGGCACTATACACACACCGAGCATGAATGGCAGACACACACAGTCCCTGCCGCATTTATCATGGGAATTAACAATATTGCTGTTCCTAATATTAATACACACCTCAACACTGCTGCTAATATTATATGATCTGTGAATTTAGCTGACTTATTAATGTGGACAGAGCGATATGAATATTTTATTCAGAGAGTTAGATCATTAAAGTTTTCCCCATTAGTCTATGATAATATGAACCGCAGAGAGCAGCATAACATATCTTTATCTATGCCTTCTGATTTCTGTGACTATATAGACTTTTATACATTGTGGTTATTGGGCAAATACACCAAAACATTTACAAATTTATGTAAACTTATTGATGATTTATGCAACATTTAAACAGGCTGTCACTAATTTTGGATTAGTGGTCATGTGATTTTGCCGTGCACTGATGATGAGCGAGTCCCAAGTGCCAAAACTTTGTTTAATCAGCCAGGAACCCATTTCAATATAAAACAAATTCCAAATGATCAAAGCACTGAGTTATTTAAGGAACATAAGCCATAATATTTAAATATTAGGCATGCTAGGCAAATATGTACCACCATAATTATTTAGTTGAGCCATTAGAAATGTTTCTTCCAAAACATTTCACTATACTTGTTTTAGCTTATTATGTTTTAGATTAGAACACGGAAAAAATAAAAATAAATGGATAAAAAATAAATAGTGATGCTGGCTCATTCATTTCATGTGACCTTAGGCATGTAATGATTATGTAATACCTAATTTGATATCAGTTGGTCTCCACACCTTGCATTTTCTCTTTTGATATCTAATAAAACACTTGTTAACACTTTGTTATAAAACTCAAATTTTAAATATCATTCATTCTTTAGAATGCGGTTTTGTCGGTACCTTAAAGATAAATAATAAGCACATAATAACCATGATTATAGCTCCAACCACTGTTTTATCATCATCATCATCATCATCATCATCATCATCATTTACCCTGCGCCTGCCTCTCTAATCTCCTCCAACGTTTATCTCTTCTGCCTGGCTTGTCACGTCCAGCCGAGTGTAAGCGTTTACTGTGTTAGCTGTTTGAGGTCAGAAAGCGTGCTGAACGCTCACCTCTGCACTTCTCCTCTTAGGAGTGTTTTGGTTTTTCCGCTGCACTCTGGTGCTCCGGGAAACCTCCAGAGGCCTTGAGCAGCAGCAGTGGCAAGCTGTGGCCAAGCAGCACACCGGTAAACAAGCCAAATCATCATCCTCTCCTTTCCTCTCTTCTGGTTATGCTAATGTTCCTGACTGGGATCTGTAATAACAGTACACACACCCACACACACACACACACACACACACACACACACTCATAAACCAGTCATTTAGCTCATTTGCTAGGGGAAGGCCACATGGACGAACGCTCATTATCATTACTGCAGGAAATTATGTCACAACACGCTGAGCATGTAGTGAGTATCATGAGTAAGTGAAAAAAGTCTGCGTAAAGTGTTGGTTTAAGAAAAATAAGATTCAACATCAACCGATTAAGTAAGGAATAAAACATTCAGGGGCGTGCTGTTATAGGAAAATGATCACATGATGGGCTGGAGAAATGTGCCCTGACATGAAGCAGATTTACTTTTACCACTGTAAAGTTGACTGTTTTCCAATAACAGCACCTCCTGAAGTGTTTTCTTCTTTTTATACCACAGCAACAAGTCTCCACTGTCTGTGTGTTGTTACAGTGAGTATGTTTTCTGCCACGGGAAAGGCTTCAGGACAGAAAGGTTTGTGCCTTCTAGGTTCTCAGTAACACAAGTGTGTTTTTTTTGTCTTATTAACTTCAGAATGAGAAAAATAGAGAGGCCGGTGAGGAAAGAACCTCATATATAGCTGCTATAGTAACTTGTTTCATGGATGTTAAACGAATAACAAGTATGACTCGTTCATTAACAAATAAAAATCGCTGTTGTATAAGAGGCATAAAACTATGTTATAGAAAAATAATCAACTTCAGGGTAGTTATAGTACCATCACACCTCCTGTCGTTGATCATTTTAACATCACGGCTTGTCATGTTTATGTTTTAACCGGTATGCTCCCAGTACCTTTTTTTTTTTTTGTTTTGTTTTAAATCAACACTGTGCAAAAGAAGTGTATTTGCCTGTTTATGACTGAAATTAATGCAGCGTAATTGTAAATGTAAAATTTTGTTCTGTTTGCCAGAACAGTTATTGTCCTTTTCTGTCTTTTATATGATTAAATTATTTTAAAGGTCACACACCCAATTAAATATAATCTGTCCATGAGTATAATCACGAAATATCAACTCAAAAATGAAAGTGATTATTAAAGTTGCAAGCTTTTATTTAACACAGCAGTGGAAAATGGTGGAATGTGTAGATCATATACTTGTTCCTAATTCCTCTTTAGGAATTAGGAACAAGTATACGAGAAAGAATGACGCTGTAATCCAATACCGTGTGTCACATGACTTTAAAGAAGTGATCGATTTTCAGTATGAGCGTGAAAACAGGGAAATGAGTTCTTTTCCTGTTAGCGTGTTAATCGTATCTACATTTAGTACATGGGAACAAGAAAAGTCATGAGCACTGCTCTTACATCAGGTAAAAAAAAATAAAGTTAATGTTAAATTTTTTTTTTTTGTTTACAAAATTGCCATTACACTTAAGAAATGATCTTAAGGTTACATGATGCTGTACATAAACAGTGTATTCCAACATGCATCAGCTGTTATAAAGACTACATTTGTCTATTTTGATCTCAGGTTGTGACACATGGCAGTTTTTTATTCATGAACAGTAACACTGTTTATGAACTGAATGAGAGCTTGTGGGAAAAAATGGCATGCTACAATTCAGAATCAGGGGCTTAATCCTGAACCACGTACTGTACTACCGTACTAAATACGATACAAAATACAACATCGTCATCATTTCTCAGTGAAAAATCTACCTCCCAAGTTCCCCAGTGTCACAACAGACAAGTGCTCGTCCAATTTTGGGACATCATGAGTTCGAATCCCGATGATGCCACAACTATATGGAGTCCAAGAGAGCAAAACCGGCGGTGTTCTCTGGGTCGGAGCAATGGCAAACTCTCTCCACTGTCAATCACTGAGACACAAGTGGATGGCTGTAAGCTCATGTATGTGGAAGAGGGTAGATAGCGCTTTCTTCCAAGGGTATTATGCTGCCCTGTGATGCAGCGTAACTGAAAAAATGCAATAGGCTGGCTTCATGTATCTTGAAGGAAGCACGTGTTAGCCTTCACCCTCTCCTGGTGTGTGGGAATTGGCAGATGACCAAATTAGGGAGAAAATGGGGACAAAATGTGATATAACCCAAGTGTCATAAATATATCTAGGAACCAGGGGTGGATAATAATTGTGTAATTGTACTTTGTTACTCTACTACTTTGTAAGAGTTGGACTTTGCTTTAAAGTATTATTGAAATGAAATGCTTGTTTTCTTACTTAAGGAAATTTACAAGAGAAAAAATTGTAAAAGTTTTGAAACATAAAAGACTGTTAAGCATTTATTAATCATTAGTTAACCAGCAAGCCAAGCGCTAGCTAGCCCGAGTTAGCATAACAAACAAAGAAATAAATAATGTCTGGACTGTTATTTTTTGATCAGCTAAAATATTTACGTTTACTCTTGAATATTTGAGTGTGTTTAAATGTAGATTAAGTTTTGACTTTTACTAAGTAGATGATAATAACTAAGAAATAGATTTTAACTTTTAATTGAGTAAAAATTTGACACAGTACCCACACTTTTCTATGGTTTCTCTGAACTGTTTTCACTCCTGCTGGGAACTGCTCTATGTTTTCTATTCACATTACTGACTAAGCTCAGTAATAATCTTGGCTGTGGATGGACGTGATGGCCATCAGCATGGCGTGTTTTTGGCATCTCTCTTCGTTTTCGTTCTCATGCAGACCCCTCTGCTGCCCTACCAGCCTGGCGTGCCAAACAAACAAAAAGTTGTGACTTGCTTTTGTAAAGGGGCCAGCCTTTGTAAAAGAGGTCTAGACAGTCGATTACTTTCTCAACCAGGCTTTGTCTTGCAGCTCCTCGCGTGGGCCGATTTTAAACAACAGATGATGGTGTTTGCCAAGTGTCACAAAGCACACTCACGCGGTGCGCTTGTTTGCAGAGCAAACACGAGTTAAAACGCCATTTCAGAGTAAAGCAAGAGGAGCTTGGCGTCTTTAAATCTTCCCTTTAAACAAACAAGTTCAGTTTGTGACAGTGGTAAAGACATGCTGAGTGCTGATCAGACAGGATTTGTTTGCACAAAAGCAGCACTTGGGTGCTACTTAGGTGATGTATTTTCCCTCAGCAGAGGGACATATAACCACCACCGCCATTTATGTACCTTTCACCATTTATGTATAGCAATAATGTGCAGCGGTGGCACCATTTATGTTTTAGCTGTAGCATTTATCTAAGACACCTGAAAACTACACTATTCTGCTTTCAAATAATATTTGAAACACGAATAAAATTCACCAAACAGAAAAAGTAATTCACTGAAGGGGAAAGGACGTGGGACGTAAAAGAAACCTATTTGCATATGATAGCACGTACTTTCACTTCACATCAACTTTGCCTTGGGAATTCAGAAATCATTGTCTTGTGAGCCAATAGGAAACAAGTGGGCAGGACTGTGGTCTCTGCACTGTAAAAAAATGGAGGAGCTGCTAATTATTAATGCAATATTGGCATGTGTTAACGTAGCATGTGGTTCAGAAGTCTTAAAGAGGACATGCATGTCGTCATCAACCAAGAGCCTCCCTATGTGTGTGTGTGTGTGTGTGTGTGTGTGTGTGTGTAAACCCCTCTCCCTTTAACACTTGCGCAATGAAAAGTCAGCAGGATGTAACTTACTTAGCTTCTCTCATGAGGGCTAACGAGCCTCCGTTATTTTCCATATTCCATTTGACGGAGTTAAATATTAATCTTCTGCAGTATTAATGTGCCGGGGCTCATCAGTGGTGTGCATTGTGAAAGCAGGACCTTTCACAATGTACTACGTATATTGACAATATTTACCAGGAAAAAATAAAGTGTGGGGCATTGGGCAGTTCTTCCACTAACCTGTCACATCTTGAATCACAGAACAAAAAACGGGAGTGGCTTGGAGCAGATAATGGACAGATACAACATGGCTAAGGATGATGGTGGGACAGACTTTCTGTCTGTCTCTTAGAACTGAAATTGTTAATGAACTGTGTGTTGAAATGAAAAATACATGCAGTACGGTGAAAGCCAAAGTCAGGAAGCATTCATCTTCAGTAAGCATTTTATCACAACCAGGGTCTCAGTGGATCCAAAGTCTATCTGTGGAACACTGTGTATGTGGTGGGAATACACCCTCAGTAGGATGCCAGTCCATCCCAGGACGCCATGAACACACATTCATACACTTGACACACATTCACGCAATTTAGAGACACCAGTCCACCTACTGTCATGTTTTTTAGATGTTCCTGTATGACTAGTATACAGTAAATTAGTACATAGTGGGTCAAAGTAAACAATTTAAGACTTAAAAATCAGTAAATCGTATTCTATTGATGCTAGCATTAAGTCAAACCCTTTTGGTCCGTGTTAATAAACATGTCACTGTTCATTATTTATTAAAATAAATATATATATCATGTTCATGTCTGTGTTTGCAAAGTTAGAGCTGATTCTCTTTTTTTTTTTTAGCCTGTAGTGTATGTGTGCATCTGTGAACCTGATCTCATGCAAAAGGTTCATAGAAATTGACCTAGCGAGGAAGATTCAGGGCAATATTTTTGGATTTTATGCAAAAAATAAATAAATAAATAAATAAATATAACCACAAACCTCACCCACAACCCTAACCATAACCTTCAAAATTTCCATACAACTTGAGTCATGCAAAAAATTATTTTAAAAAAGTACTATCATTATATCATTACTATCATTAAGTAATGATAGTATGTAAATAAATAAATAAGTACTATCATTATCATTTAAAAAATGCCTTACATATCACATTTCATACTAGCTGGGAATATGTCTGTATTGTTATGTGTAGTCTTGAGGAACGACAAGCGAGTAATATGAATTTCACCGTACTTTGGTGCACATGATAATAAAGTGACATGACATGACACCAACATAATCAAAAGCTTATTCATTCCGCTTTAGTAACTGCGTCATTCTGGTCAGGGTCACTGTTGGCCAAAGGTTCTAAAACGAAAAATGGCAAACGACGATTCGTATGCAGGCGACATGGCGGTGTAATAATAGAACGAACCGAAATTAAACTGCAAACATGTTATCAAATAAGAAATTACAGACCACAAAGTTAACAACTTGATCAGCAGCTGTGATAAATGTCCTAGCGCATTCATAACACCTGCAAAACTGCATTAGGAATGCTCATGGTGACACTGTGATGTCAACGTTTATAAAAACATCTGTTTTTCAAGTCCATATGAAAACAGTGAAAAGGGAGTTTTAGAAATTCTCCATCGTGAAGGGTGGTTTTGAAAAACCTTTAGAAAAACCTTAGAGAAGGAGGTTCATTCAGCACCCTAAAGTGTTTTTTTTGGGGGGTTTTGTTCGTCTGGAGAAATTCTTAAATGTTCTATATAGCAACCGAAACAGTGAGAATCTTTTCTTAAAATGTTCCAACTAGAGCCACTTTTAGGAAGCTAGAACACTTAACCATCTGAAGAACCTCTCCATAATGTTGACTCACAGTTGATCACTAGCATTTCAGCTTCGATAACTGTAAAGGTAATCACGATAATGTTTGATAATGTTTGTCATCATGTTCCACATAGTTTTGTGTCACTGATTTTCAGCACATGCATAATGTAGACATATGAATATCAACTTTGGCTATCCTCTATAGGTTAGCATGAACAATCGAGTCCAAACGCATATGTGCGTGCGTATGTTGTTTTTCTGGACGGCTGTTTTGCGAGTGGATGTCGCTGTACATTGGGGTCAAGGGGCGATGGAGATGAAGAGTCAGCTGGAGAGGCATATGGACGTGTTTGGCTCAGAGCACGGACACACTGCGCACGGCTCCGGCTCCAAATGCACCCACAACTGTGCTATAGGCAGGAGGCATGGGGAAGCCCTGCACTGAGCGCGCTCCGAGGACCCGGGACGGCGCCCCGAGCAGATGCTTTAAATGACAAAACATCCTGGAGCTCAGTACTAATCAAGAAAAAAAAATTAATTTTAAAACACAAACAATTGGCTGTGTTGTGTAACATAAACAAAATTCGAAGTCTTTCCAAAAAGATGTTGATTTCTGTTTAGCTCGTTTTACTCCCGGTTTATTATTAAGGTCTTTATTTTAAAGCATATTATTCAGTTATGCACTAGCTACATTTAAGCCACTAGGAAAGGTGTGTAGTTATGAGTGTGAAGGATGTAAGTTTGGACGCACATGTACTGTAGGTCCTGCATCAATGCGTTCTGGGTAATATCATGTTCTAAATTTTAAACATTTTTGGTTTTTGGTTAGCATGTCACTCTTGTAACAACTGAAGTAAGTGTAATAATTAATAACTGATTATTTAGGCATGAATAGGCCTTAATAAACACGTGTGTATCAAGCTGACCTGGCGAACTGTAGTGGTGAAAGGAGAGCCCTTAACTAGACACACTAATAATGAAAAGGGAAGCAAAAAAAAAAAAAAAAGCTTGTGACTCTTGAGGTATTAATGTTTCATGAGCTGTGTTGCTGCAGCGCTATGCTGCTGAAAGCCTGCATCTCAGCCTCTACTGCCATAATTCACCTTAAATTTTAATCATAGCTCACTTATGAGTTGTGTGTGTGTGTGTGTGTGGATACGGGAGTGTGTGTTGTTGGAGGGACCTTGTGTAACATCTTATATGAGAGAAACAGAGTGAGCATATGTGTGAGTGTGTGTGTGTTTGTGTGTGTGGTTATGTGAGTGTGTGTTGTTGGAGGGACCTTGTGTAACATCTTATATGAGAGAAACAGAGCAAGCGTGTGTGTGCGCGTTCAAGAGGGCAGTTGGGTGGTATACGAACATGCCCGAGTGTATGTGTGTGTGTGTGTGTGTGTGTGTGTGTGTGTGTGTGTGTGGAGAATAGCCAGCCACATGGCGGGCTGAGTGTGGTGTGCTTTGGGCAGGGCCGTATGGAAGGGGGGGATTGGGGGCAGCAGCCTGCACACACAGAGTAACAGTGGGGAGACCAGAGCGCTCGGCATGCTGGGTAGAAGCCAGCATGTCCAGACCCACACACAATTTCTTACTTTCCTTTTTTTCTCCCTGTCTTTCTCTATCTTATATACTCCTCAAGCCTCAGAAGCATGTTGATTCAACAAGTTCGTCTGAAATGTCCTGTTTCTCTTTTATAAAATTTTTAACAGAGTAGAATACTTTATTTACATGCAGCTCCCCATATAATAAAGAAAAAGAAATTTATTTATATAAGAAAGAGACAAATATCAAAAATATACAAAAGAAAGACATCAAATCTATATACATAAGAACAAAGCAAGTGTACAGATTTACCATACATTTCCAACATATGGAAAGTACTGCGTACAGTATATCCATATATAGTATAATAAATCATATTAGTGATGAAAGTAAATTAATAAATAATGGTGAATCAGGTGTACAAATATTTATATGTACATGAGAAGGCCATAGTATGAGCCTCAGACCAACCCTTTACTCTGATTTTGAGCTCATGCCTACTGTACAATGTTTTAGGGTGCCAATATTTAAGATATGTACGTAAAAATACATAAAACATACAGAAATCTCTGTGTTATTTAGTCTGTCTTTTCTGAGTTAAGATCCAGTAAATGCCACTCTTTTGGCATTCACAAATTTTGCGATTGATGTCTGTCTGGAACTACGGAAAGCTTGCGATTTATGCTAAGTGTAATTCCAGTGTAATTTTATACAAAAAGAGTCTTTCTTCACAATTTAGCCACACTTCTGAGGAAACTGTTGTCATTTCCTAAGGTTTTGCCTCTTTTCTGCTGTCATTCTTCCTTTACACTGTCCATATAAAAGATTTCATGTCTATGTGCTAGCTAGCACATTTATTAGCCATGGTTATTAGCTAGGTTTTTCTCAGCATTCACGCATCTAACAACTTTAACCGCTTGAACAGCGAGTGTATCGTGTGTTCACATTTCGAAAGCACCATTAGTCAGTGTGAATTCCAGATTTAGAATAACCACACATGAACTCACATCAGAGCTGAATATTATTTGTTGTCTAGCAAGGTTTTGGCGAAGATACGATTTTCTGGTATATAGTCATTTCCCCACTGCATCTCTCACAATGTCTTTTCTATGTGTGTGTTGTGGTGAATTTCGGTTTAGCCAGGCTTAACCTCACCACCCATCCTCATTCCATGACTCGATGCTTTCTTTTCTCTCCCAAACCCATCTCTCTCTTTTTTTACGAAACCCACCAGCTCGGGGCTAGAGATACCCCATCACACTGCCCCAGCTCGGACTGTGCTTTAAAGTAGGACAAAAACATTTTTTGTCATGAAAATTGCATTAGGCCGGGGCAACAAACATGGATCAGGGAGAAAAAGAGGAGCCATGTGAAATATTGAAAAGGGTGAATAATTCAAGGTGCTCGTTCATGTGTTAAGAACAGGATTTTTGGAGGCCGTGTTGGGGGGGGAAGCCGACCCTCCTCTCCCATCTGCAGGCCGACGTGTCTCTCGTCTGGAGAGGAATAGGATTAACGCCGGTCAGGCCTCTCCACGCCACCTCACGGTGAGAAAAGATGGACAAATGGCTGGACAAATGAGTGAGTGAGTGAGCAAATGAGTGAATGAGTGTACACGTAGCTGCCAGTATGCTCGCAACAATAAATATTTATAATAAATGTTAATAATTGCCTGATTATCATGTCTTACGATATTCCAATATTTCTCTTACGATACTACCAATAAGTAAGGAATAAAACACTTGGGGGTGTGCTGTTATAGAAAAATAATCAAGAACTATAATCCACGAGTTACTCTTAGAGTTTTATTCCTCTTATGCCACAGCAATTTGCCAATAATTACACTACTTTTATGAATTACACAACGACATGCCACACTTTTTATCCATTTTTAGTTACATTGAATCTTATGGAACATCCACAAATCAAGTTAGTCCTTGTTATCACTTATGTTGTAATCATGATAAACAGTCATTTCTCACCAGCCTCTCTTTTTAATAAAACAAAAAAATATATATTAGGTTGTCATGTTGCCAAGAAACCGCAAAAAGTGCAAACTTCTCTATGAGGAAAGTTTTGCAGCATCTGAAAACTGCTTCAAAGCACTGACGCTGGAGGATCCTAGGAAAATTGTCGTTTATGGAAATTGTTTTTATGGAAAACCTCACCATCAACAATTACACACCTCTTTTGTAATGAACGAGTGCATTAGCATTAATATAAACCCCTGATTTGGCTAACAACCAGAACCACTGTCAGAGCTGCTGTTATAGAAAATTAATCAACACCTTCTGACCAATCAGATTTGAGAATTCAACAGCACTGGGGTATATAACTGTGTTGTTGTTGTTGTTGTTTTTTTTAATGCGATTCCGTTTTATCATGAGTCATCATTTCTAGCATGTGTATGCAACATTTGCTTACTTGGAATACTTTTAATCTCCTCTTTGATAAAACATAGTTCCTGTAGCTAAGAGCCAACTGACAATACAGTTAGCTATGGATTGGATAACTAATGGATCCAAATGGATGAAGGCATAGAAACGATATTTTGAAATGTCAATATTATAACAATATTCTACATTTTAAATATTGTGGAATGTTGTGTAGTTCGTGGTCCTACATTTTTTCCTCGTCACTTGCTTTTGAACAATCTCTCATACATTTATTCGTTATTCTTTCTCTTCCTATTTCTCTTATTTATTCGTGAATTTCTTGTTTGGGTTTGGTCTGACTGCTACTTATACAGTATAATCTACTATACATTGTGATATTTAGCGCACAATGCACAAATAAAACCGCAATTTAAGAAAAGACGATAGAAAAATGTTCGTAAAATAAATGTAACAAAATTTTATCTGGACATTACAGCAGAATGTATTTAAACATTTGGAATGTAGCAATTTGATAAAGCTCCAGAGGTTTAATCAAACAACTGGTGAAATTATAAAAAAAGTTACGGTGTATCATCCAATCAGCTGCATGGTTAATATAATGGACAGCAGTATGTGATACCTGTACCTGTGATATGGATGGAAAAGTATATTGTGATAGTAATTATTATGATTTATATCATTGTTATTATCAGCTACCCTAGTTGGACCAACTAAAAAATTTTTTCAGCAATCCCGTCCTCACTCTTCCAGGCTCGTTTTGTTAGTGCAGTGGTGTTTTGCTGATGGTGGCACTTTTGTGGCCGAGCGACACCCGCAACACAGTGTGACTCTCTCTCTCTCTCTCTCTCTCTCAGTCCATTTGCCTTCTTTTTCAGCCCCCCTCCTTCCCCTTGCTCTTATTATCCACTAAAAAAATAACTGTAAATAACATTCAGAGGCGACCTATTGATTTTTTTCCTCTTTTCCCGTGGGTCTGTGTTTGTGAAAGCTGCTGACCCCCCCAGCCGAAAGTCTGCTGCCTCTCCACTCGTTCTTTCTGGAGCGAATCAAAGTGTGTGTGTGTGGGGGGGTGAGGGGGCTTTTCTCTGCTCCTCTCTTTTCTCTGGCTCCTCTCGCTCACAAAAAAGTGCATTATGGGCTCGGAGGGAGACATGGTAACTGCTTGCGTGCTGTCAGGACACATTAGTGCGACAGGAGTCAATCAGACGTTCAACTCTGCAGCACGGCTCAGGGGAATTTACAGAACGCCACACCAACTCTCCCCCATCCACCCATTCCTGCTCTCTCTCTCTTTCTCTCTCTCTCTCTCTCTCTCTCTCTCTCTCTCTCACCCAAAACACACAGTTGGCGCTTCAGTCTCCCAGCCTTCCACTCCTCCATCCTTTAAGTCCCACAATGAATATATTAATGATATTGACATTGTGCATGTGATGTGTGTTGTGTTTGTGTGTCTGAGAGTGTACGGCTCATTGGTCTTTTTTTGCCTGGTCTGGCTTAGAAACAAGGTTGTGTGAGAGTTTAAGAGTGTGTGTTTGTGAGTGTGGCATACTCCTTCTCTGTTTATGTATAAAATCATGGTGCTGCATTACATCATAAGTATTGGACAATCATGAAGTCATCCCTCGTTCCTTAACATGCTGCTTTACAGTGAACATTATTATTGTGAACATAAAATCAATATCACTTTTAAGTTGTCCACACAGGTATTTATTTCACTAATTTATATATATATATATATATATATATATATATATATATATATATATATATATATATATATATATATATATTACCATGTAGTCATTTTTAATACCATAAATTTTTTTGAAAACATGAAAGTATAGAGTTGAAAGTATATTTTATTTTATTTTTATTTATCTTTGATTACTACTTACTGGCTACTGACTATTAAATAAGATTTAAAATCTACAGTTACATCTACAGTGTGTCTGAAAAGTCAGAAACCAATGAGAGTAAGGAACAAATGAATATAAAAATAAGTGTAAATGAATAAAGAAAGAAATAATAAATACAAAATCATGTATATTTAGTTTAACTCCCAGTGGTTCGTGGCTTTTCAGACAATCGGTAGATTATTTATCACAAATATTTCTCAGTTCACTTAGACCTGGGTATGTATACTCAAATAACATGAAAAACACTACATGCAGTGAATGTGTGATTTCAGACACAACTTACTGATAGACTTTTCCAGTTAGAGTTAGATCTTTTCTAATAACATAAAAAAACCACAACCAGTTTTCAGTTCACTTCTAATTAGTTATTATTTAGATTTTCTAAGTCTAGGATTTTCTTGAAGTTTAACCAAAAACTCATTTAAAACAACTTGCAGTGACCAAAGTGCTGTACATCGAATAAAATGGTATAAGAAATAAAACAGCAATAAGAAATATATGGGAAAAAATAATAAAACATAAATAAAACAGCCAGACAATCAAATACCAGCACACACCAAAAAAAAAAAATCTAAATATCAAATTCAAATTCAGATATCTCATGTTTGAATTCTGATATGTCCATTCAGTTTATATAGTATGTGAAACACGTTCCCTAAAACACTCCATATACACATGATGTCACTAATAAGAACATGTATGTGCAGTCCATCTGAAAGGTCACATGACCAGACTGAAAGGTCACATGACCACGCAGACACTTTGCAGCTCAATTTGTCACATGTTGAAGTGATCGATGATTGTTTTCAATTTACTATATTGCAAAATAATTTGTACCTTTTTTTTTTATGGTACTGTGAATTACAGTCGCATAGTTCTAGGCATTAGTGCTGTGTGTGTATGTGTGTGTGTGTGTGTGTGTGTGTGTCGTTCTCAGTTCTCCTGAGCTGCAGTGGTGGAGAGCTGGCCTCACTGTCACATGCTATCAGGCTGAGGAAATCTGGAGGGATCTCGGTCTGTCTCTCCTCTTTCTTTCTTCTCCTCTGTCACTTTTCTCACTCTGTCCTGCACTTCGTCTCTTGCTCCCTTTATGTTCTGCTTTTTTTGAATGCTGCTTCCTATTTTTAACAGCACAGAAAGAGTGAGGGAGAAGGAGAGCAAGAGAGAGAGAGAGAGAGAGAGCGAGCGAGCGAGAGGAGCACTATTATTGGTGTGGCAACTCTCTCCTCTTTTCTCTCTCCTCCCTCCCACTGACCTCATTTTCCCCTTCCTCCTTCCCTCTCTCTCTCTCTCTCTCTCTCTCTCTCTCTCTCTCTCTCTCTCTCCACCCCTCTACCCCCAGCCCTGTTTTGGTAGCTGCCCACTGGTGCAGTTAATAAAATAAAGACGCATGAGGCGTGCCATGGGCCGCGTGCAAGGTGATAGCCTGATATGCTTACTATAAATACTGAGGAGGAAACACACACTCTCTGTGTCAGACACACGCACACATAAGTGAACACACAAAAGTGTGTGTGTGTGTGTGTGTGTGAGAGAGAGAGAGAGAGAGACAGAGAGACAGAGACGTGCCAGAGATGTCACTAAAGAGCCAGGAATCCAGTTATTTATTCATTTTTTTGTCTGGCAAGAACTGCTGTTTGTCTTGTTCTGCTTAGTTGCATGTGCATAATCACGTCTTTGCCTCATTGCTTCAAGTGTCAAACATTCTGCATGACAAGTGTGTGTGTGTGTGTGTGTGTGTGTGTGTGTGTGTGTGGCAAAACAGCTAGCAAAACAAACATGTTGAATACACCCCCTCTGCATTTACTCACACACACAGGCCTTTCATGGGTTTGTTACCCTCCTGCTCTGAGGCAACAGCAAAAATATTGGGTCAGAGGTCACAAGGGTAATGACTGGAATATAAGCGGATAGATAGATAGATTTACATTATTGCTCTTTAATGATATTGATTTATATTAATATATCCTTTACTATTATTTTTTATTCCATCCACAAACTTGAAACAGACTTGTGTTATTATAATTTCAATGTGAATGCTCAAGCTGAGAGGCTCTTATATAAGAACAAACATTTTTCCTTGACTGCTGCTGAGATGCTCCTGAAAGTTGGACATCCGCCTCATCAGCTCTGCATTATGAGGTTTAATGGCTCGTAAATATCTGGTTAGAGTTTCAAGAGGCCAAACTCTCAAACTCTTGCCGATTTGTTTGCCCGCTCCTCCTTGCTGTAAAGGGGGCGACGGGTTGAGTTCGTTCGGCCCAATTGTATTCACTCTCAATCAGTAATCTCTCTTTTATTGTAGCATTAAGGGCTTTGGATGGCTCCTGAGATTGTGTGGGTGGTCAGGGGTAGCATCTTAAAAGCTGGGGTTTCTCCATGGCACCTTTTTTTTTGGGGGGGGGCATAGCTGTCCCTGATTGAGTCCCCTAGACTGGAGCGGCCGAGCGCGAAAGATCAAACGTGCCAGGACACAGGAGGCTCCCTTCAGTGACGTGGTAGTGATCAATGTAGCCGAGACGAGATAATGGGGCGCGCGCGAAACCAAAGGCCAGCACTGACGACTCCGACCCATTTGATCGTCCTCAGGGAGCAAAGAGGCTTAAGGCCGGGCCCTGTTTCACATAAGAATGGGCTTCTATTCGTGCGTAATTAGCATACTCTCTCTCTCTCTCTTCACACCCTCCTCCTTCTTTTCACTTGCTGGTGGCTGTATTGGCTTGGCACTACTTTGGTGTTTGGGACTTCACCCTCAAATGACTGTTTTGGCCCTGCACTGACCTGATGGCCTCTTGAGCTGACCACTTGATTAACAGACTTTAAGTCCACCTCTTAAAGGCCAGTCTCCTGCCACCGGTGGAGCCATACTAACCCTACAAACCTTCAAAACTTGTGGTCTGCTGCTCTGTTTAAATACTTTTCAGTACAAATATGAATGCTTTGTTTGAACCATCTCTGTGTGGTGGAGTGTCCAACCTGGTAGGGTTGTCATTTAGCAATTAACAAACATTATAATCTTAATGTATTTAAAGAGTCATTTTGTTCCTGTTACATCCTGGATAGAAGCACTAAACTTCTATAAGGCTTCACTAAAGCACTAAACAAAAGTTTCCTCTTTGGTTTTGGCCATAAAATGAACCTCCATTACTTCCATGATATAGAAGGTTTTTACTGGTTTACAGTGCATAGTAATTCTATGACTTATTGTCTGTTGGCTTAAACAGGTCATTTAATTCTCCCTAATGTTATAAACATGACCTTCTGTCTCCTGTTGAATTTTATGATGCATCATTAGCCACTGAATGAAAAAGCTCTACTAGGATTAATGGTTTACCGAATGACTTATTAAGTGGTGTTGCTTTAGGAGTCACAGTGAACCTTATGTTAAGTTAGTTCCTCTTAGCATGGTTTTGTTTTTTTTGTCTCACTTATTCTTTATTTATCTATAAATCTAGCTAGTTACAGTAAATGTCAGATGCTTAAGGGTTCTTTGGTTTGTCTCTCTACAGGAACCCGTAAAAATTTTCTACGTTGAGTAGAAAGACACACAAAAAAAAAAAACATTAACCATCCAAAGAACCATTAAGAAACCTTTTTTTTTCTAGAAGTATGAAAATTAACAAACTATTTATTTGTATATTTCTTTTGTCATTACACTGACATGGTAAGCCTTCATTTCTTCAGTTGTTGGATAATAATGCACTGAAATTTGTCTGTTTTTTTTTTATTATTACAAAAGTGCCATGAAGGTCATTATGGAGGTTTCTTAGCTAAAACATGTCATTTATAGAACTCATAGCATTCTATCTTACTTTGGAAGTTAGATAAATTATGAATGTTTAATGTTTGAGTTATATTGGAATATATTCTACAGAGAATCAATCTTAGCTAGTTAAATATCTATTTAATGTTATAAGGATTTCACGAGACATTTCAGCTAACGGAAAATGTTATTCAAGTGTTCAGTAAGTATCCAACAGGTTCAATGAAGATTAAGGCATAATGTTCCAAAAATAACATTGCTGCAATGTTTTAAAAACATCTGCTGTAATAATGGTTTGCTTCATAATTTTCTCACACAGCTAAACTAACATGGAATTAGAACAAATGTTCTCCTAAACCTAAAATTGTTCTTTAGGCTCTGTTATTGAGTCATTTTATACTACTTTCCTCTGCATACATGCATCTGACTTGATATTTTTATTTAAGCCATTGGGTAAACAGCTCTCTAAAATACTTGCCCCAAGTGTGTTGGGAATCAAAATGCTAAAAAAGAATCCCCTTTCTAATCCCATCATGTACAGAAAAAGAGCGTAGGAATCTTAATGAGCGAGAGATAAAGAGGCCCATTTGACTAAATGATTGTCCCGAATCTGAGGGTATAATCCTCAATTGGGCCAATTAGTGTGAGCACGGGTTCTCCACGTACAGACAGGCTAGCTGATTAGAGCTGACAGCGCACTGGTTCTCATTGCTGCAATGCCAGGTATGATGGAGCCACTTCAAAGCGCCTGCAGGCATGGGCAGAGGCGAAGGACCGGAGGCCGAGTCTGCTAATCTCCCTCCCGCCAAAGCCACAGTGTTCCTGAGCGCTCACAAAAAAACAGCTTTGGGCCCACAATCAGGGGCATTAAGGACTCCAGTCAGGCCCATCGCCTTTGATTCTCTCATCAGTTCACTGAGAAGATGCTCACGTGTCTTGGCGTATGTTTTTAGAGGGTAGTGCCCATGGTTATGTGAGTGAAATGGAGGAAATGCTCAGGAGTTTAACCTTTCACTTGGATGAGTTTGGTTGATATGAAATAGTTAAAAAGGAAAACGTAGTAATGAGAATTATATCTTGAAGTGTTTATTCCTCATATACTGCAGCAAGTTTTTAGCCATTTTATCGCTTAAAGAATGACATCATCCTTTGTATCCATTTATAGCTCGTGCTAACATTTAAATTATAGCAGCTATAAACAGTTGTTCCCTCACCAGACTCTCTTTTTTCTGTCTTGAAGAAATGAGACACAACAAAATAAGTGTTGTGACTAAGTGAAATAAGACACAAATACGACACATAAGTTTAAAAAAAAAAAAAAAACACACAACTTGTCATGTAGCTGAGAAACTGGAAAGTGCAAACTCCTCAAGCCTGAAAACTTACTGACTGTTACAAAGCACTGACACTGGAGATGTCCTCCAAAAAATGTTTAATAAACGTCTCCTTACAGTTATAGATTTATTACTGTTATAAAAACACGAATCAACAGTTTCTGACCAATCAGATTTGAGAAATCAACAATGCTGTGGTATAAAGCAACAAAACTGTTTTATTGTCCAGTTACCTACATCCTGCAAAATTGAAAAAATGAAAAATACCAATTTCACAGTGACTCTTGAAAAAATGTAATTAGTTTGGGATTTCAAGGTGACACAAGATTGACAGTTGCAGTATGTGAGCGAGGTCAGTCTGAGGCTTTTTTTTTCTGCTAAAGGCAATCGTGCATGCTCAGTGCTAATTGCTGAATTCTTGTGGGATCTAGCCTGAAGGCACTTACATGGAAGTGCTGCATCAGTCATCCTCTCTGTTGCTGTTTTAAAGACTTTTAATTAGGGCTTGTTTTAGAGCTGTATACTCTGTCACTCAAACGGAGGAGAAAGACAGTCATGGGTGACTCTACCGAAGGCACCATAGCATTAGGATTGTCTTTACATGTAAAACAGAGCCTGTTAAAATGCCCTTTTTTGTACAAGGTAATGGTGATCCTGCTAATAGTAAAGGTGGCTAAATCTGTTAACAGATCCAACTGTGAAACTCTTAGCCAGCTGGCTAACTTTCATGGGGAAAACTTGCTGCTTATGTAAGGTGCTATACGTGTTCCATCAGGTCTCATTATTCCAAAGTAGTCTAACTTGAAGTCATGCAAAAAAAAAATTACGAGAATCATAATAGGCAAGAGTGATTTTGCTAGGTTTGAATGAAGTCCTCAGAAAAGCTACGACATCACCGCTAACTCCAATGTTCAGCCTGAACTTTTAGATCATGTGAATTGTCATGAAGAATAGAATCAGGAGACTGTTGATTAGGGATAGGCAGTATTACTATGTGAACTGGAAAAAAAAAATCTATTTCTGTTTGAAATAAGAAGAAACAGAAGCAGACCAAGAAGAAGAAGAAGCACAAAAAAGAAATACAAAATGTAACTTTATAATTCATGTTTAATGCTCTTTAAATGTCATTTCCATATCATTTCTAACAAAATACAGCTACTTCACCAAAGACTCACAAAAAACTAGCATGGTCTAGTTATTCACGACCAGCACAACAGCTTCCACATGCCTTATTGACTCATCAGGAAGGACATGTTGACGTGACTGACTCATTTCTGTCCAGAAAAAAAGAGAATGTTGTTCTTGGATGTCACGCTACCTTTTAAGCTGAATGCTAACTAGCAGGAACAGCTGCTATGACCTTGTAGCTATGTTAAACCGTCGCTGAAAAATATAACAGCAGGTTAATATTTGTGCTACAGTAAAAACTTTAGGACCCAAAAGGGAGCATATAATTGACTGACCCTACATGGTGTAGTGCAGACCATCAGTGTGATGTCTGAAGTATGCGTAGCGTTAGCTTTAATATCATCAACCAGACAGCTAGCATTATTATTATAAACTAAATTGCCGTTATTGATCACGGGCTATTTTTCGAAAATGTATTTTAGGTTGCAGTATTTTGTAATTTATTTTGTACTACAGTGCTGTGGAATACTAGGATTCTGATTGGTCAGAAGGCGTTGATTAATTTTCTATAACAGCAGCTCTGACAGTAGTTCCAGCTACAAGGTAAATCACCAAGGACTTGTATAACAGACTTTCCACATTAACTAAGACTAATAATAAACAGTTTAAGTGAAGATTTCTGTAGGGAGACATTTAGGAAAGCAGTGCCAGCGCTTTGTAAGAGTCAGTAAGTTTTGGAGCTGAGAACTTTGCGTCTTCAAGTTTCTCAGTAACATGACTGTTTTTTTTTGTCTTATTATCTTCAAGATAAGCAAAAAAGAGAGGCTGGTGAGGGAAAGACTGTTTATAAATGCTACAACGTAAGCAATAACAGGAACATGTTTCACAGACGTTCCAGCTTATATAACTATAAATGGATAAAAATATAATGTGTTCTTCTGTAATAAATTAAATCAAGTTTAGCATTGGCAAATTGCTCTGATACAAGAGGAATAAAACACTTAATAATGACAAGTTATTGAAAAATAATCAACTTCAGGGTGGTAACAGTAACTATGCCTTACATTAGGATGCATCACATCACCATATTGTTGAAGATTTTCCTATAACAGCACTCCGAGTAGTGTTTTATTCCTTCCTTATTTCGCTAACATCTGCATTTTGGGTGGTTTGTCCTCTGTATCAAAATACACTTTAATATTTTTGGCCAATATTAATCTCTGGATCTGAAGGGCAGCACATGCAAAGTGAGGAAAATGTAAAGCGTATTTAAAATTCTTTTCAATTTTAAATAATCGTGGTTTCTTTAAATCCATGTCATCCATTCCCTTCCTCCTAGTTTCATTGTGTGACTTCAATCTGTCCGTGCAGTCACCTGGAAATTGAGGATGCCATTTGCATGACCTGCGCAGATACCATTGGCGCGATGCTCCTGCTTGGCCCCGTGCACATATTTGTGGCAGACTAGTAGAGTTCAGCTCTAGGTTGACGTGCAGTCTTTGGGCTTCGTGCAAGCGTTCGCCTGAGGACAGTATTAACAGTATTAACCTCAGCTGCCATCAGAAGCCATGTGCTCTGAGGGATTATGCTATCTTTCCTGTCCTTCACACTACAAAGTGGTGCTTCAATTTTAAGCAGGCTAAGATGAAGCTGAGGATGCAGAACTGTCGTGCGTAAATAAGCTGCATTTAAGGTTAAGCTCAGAAAGACAGGTGAGAAGGTCATCTCTGACACCGTCAGCTCCTTAACCTCATGACTGGTGTCACTTGAAAGGTGTGGAATTTATTTTTTTGAAGACTGATGTTAACTTCATGAGGTTTGCATTCCGGCTGTCAAGTAAATATTACAAATATTTAAATTTTTTTTAGATTTGACATCGATGTCTAAAACACAGACGCACATTCTGCTTGCTGTATATTTACAATGCCAGAAAAGTCTAATTTAATAGTCTCGTGTAATATTTTGCGAATTCTAATCTTGAGCAAATTGCCTGCAATTTACACTGTCAGAAGCTCCTGCTCGAAGCCGAGCTGCAGGAGTTTGGGTCGCCAGTTCAGGTTCTTGTCACCTGAAATAGTGCTCTTCGCTGAGCTGTTGTGTCAGGCGCTGTCATGCCACCCTTGCTCCGATCGGTTCCGAGCTAACTTGAAACGTGTTGGCGTCGGCCTGCCAGGATAACGGCAGTGCTGTGAAAGCAGGTAGAGTGGTGAGTCAGGGGGAGACGAGAGGAAGAGTGGGAAGGGAGGGGAGAAAAATGAGAGGAGACGTGGGGGTGAGAGAGGAGAGGAAGGAAGGGGAAAAGAGGGAAGGGATTTAAGTCATAGGTCTACATGCCTGCACTCTTGATACATAACGGTGCCAGGAAAGGTTCTTAAGAGTGACACCACAGGCGAATATGTCAAATATTTATTTATATTTTTAACATGTCAAATATTAGGCTCATTATTTAAATGTGTAATAATATTTTGGTTATTTATTAGATCCATAGAGCACTTTATTCCTGAAACCTCTGCTGGCAGAACACAATTAGGCCCAGGTTGGCATTATTTATAGTCTAATTTCATTTGTTTTTCAGGTTTGGATTAAATTCCTTCAATTTAAGTGACCTGTCAAACAAGCTAATAACGATAAGAACTTAATAATATATGTAATAGCTTTGATAATGATGATTTGTGATTTCCACCAATATAACTAAAAACAAAAGAAATAATGTACCCTCTGGCTAAGCTTCACAGACCCCTGCTTTTGTAAAGATACTTTCAGTCCATGACTCACTCACTTTCAGTAAGCGTTATCCTGGTCGGGGTCTATCCTGGGAACACTGAGCACAAGCTGGGAACACACCTTGGATGTAGGGCATCATGCACACATTCACAGCCGTGGGAAATTTAGAAGAGCCAGTTCACCTACTGGAATGTTTTTCAGAAGTGGGAGGAAACCAGATAACCCAGAGGAAGCCCACATGGACATGGGGAGAACATGCACAGAAACTTTACACTGACAGTAGCCAGAGCTCAGGATCCAACTGGGGACCCAGAGCTGTGAAGCTGCAACGCTACCCAGTGCACCACCATGCTGCCAGTCTAGCCCTCTTTAACCATTTTTAGTTTTGCCTCAATAGAGTGATCGGTCTGCCAATTATTCACTAACAAGATCCATCCATATATCATTGACAATTATAGTAGGATTTTGTTTTGTTTTTTGGTGGCATCAACCACATTGGTTAAAGGTCCATTGATCAGTAGGTTCTTTAGGAAAATAAAAGTGGTTGTTGCATTCACTCTAAAAACTTTTCTGGCCTTTTAAGACGGTACGGGTGTAACCAGCCTTGCTTCTCATTCAGATAATGACGTTTACTATTTCAGGTGGTTAAAGTGCTGTTCAGGTGGTTGATGATCACATCTGGGCTTGCATGAATTGACTCCAGATCTCCTACTGTATTAACTTAAAACTTATTCTGATTTTCTTTGCATACAATTCAAATTAAATAAATTATACATTTAGCTTCAACTTCAACTTCACACCCTAATTTAACCAACATATGCTTCACCTAATGATGCTTTTACACACATCCATAAAAAAGGTCATGTGACTTTACTGAAGTGTATTATGTGTGTGTATGTGTAAAATGGCTTTACAGCTTTATTTGACACTCACTGAATGGAAAGAGTTTAAGCTGTATCAAAACATTAGCTTTATTTAGAATGGATATTGTTCTGGGTTTTCTGTAACTGTGAATATTTCCAAAAAATTCTACCAA
>CM040981.1:24425601-24529694 GCA_022985145.1 Pangasius djambal
CCTTCCTCTTCGCCTCCTGCCTGGCAGCTCCATGTCCAACATTCTCCTACCAATATACTCACTCTCCCTCCTCTGAACATGTCCAAACCATCTTAATCTGGCCTCCCTAACTTTGTCCCCCAAACGTCCAACATGAGCTGTCCCTCTGATGTACTCGTTCCTAATCCTGTCCAACCTCGTCACTCCCAAAGAGAACCTCTTCAGCTCTGCTACCTCTAGCTCTGACTCCTGTCTCTTCCTCAGTGACGCTGTCTCTAAACCATACAGCATGGCCGGTCTCACCACTGTCCTGTACACCTTCCCCTTGATTCTTGCTGATATTTTCTATCACACAGAACTCCCGACACCTTTCTCCACCCATTCCAACCTGCCTGCACTCGCTTCTTTACCTCTTTCCCACACTCTCCATTACTCTGGACTGTTGACCCCAAGTACTTAAACTCCTGTACCTTCTTCACCATCATCTTTTACTAATATACATAAAAAATATGTTGTTAATGATTGAAAGATTTTTATGTATACTAAATCAAATCAATTGTTGTCACATGCAGAGATTAATCAGTACTTGTCAGATATTCCTGCAGCTCCTTTAATGGTGCCAGAGGTCTCTTGGCAGCCTCCCTGGTAAGTTTTTGTCTTGTCCTTTTGTAAATTTTGGAGGGATCTCCTGTTCTTGGTAATGTCACTGTGGTACCCCATTTTCTCTACTTGTTGATGATGGCTTTCACGGTGTTCCATGGTTCATCTAATGTTTTGGAAATTCTTTTACCCCTCTCTTGATCTATACCTTTCGACAAGTGAGATAGCGTACATGTTTTGTAAGCTCTTTGTGGACCATGGCTTCAGCAGCCAGATGAAACAAAGAAGTTGTGAAGAAAATCCTACAGAAACAGCTGGTCTTTATTTGGGGTTAATCAGAATAATTTCATTGATGACAGCTGTATGATAATTACTTTTGAACGAGACTGAATGTGATTGGTTCATTCTGAACACAGCCACACCCCCAGTTATAAAAGGGTGAGCAAGCTTATGCAACTAGGTTATTGTAACTTTTTTTTATTTTTCCTATTTTCCCTAAAATGTTTCTGATTGTTTTTCACTTAATATTTATATGTTGCAATTTCACATTGAGGGTGGAAAAAGTTCTGACATGAATTATCTTGGTTTCATCTTTTCACATCAAAAAAACCTGCCATTTTAACAGGAGTGTGTAGACTTTTTATATCCATTGTATGTATATACTCGTGTCTGATGGAGGGTTAGATATTATTTTGTCTGAATCCTGCCCGGACTAACTGCTAATCTCTGCTCCGTATTCAGAGGGGGGAAGTCCAGAGGTTGGCGTTTTGATCCGGACCCATAGAGCGGCGTAGCCAGGAGCGATTCCTGCTTTGTCTCCGCTGGCATTCCTCTTAAAAATAACTTTCCCACAGCTCGTGTCCTGGCCAAGGCCTTGTCTGTTTTTGTTGAGCAAGAGATTTGGAGCTGAGTCGGGGTGTTCGGGGACGTGGAGCGGTGATAGCATCATCTCACAGGAATGTGAAGAGAAATGTTGGCAAATTAGTCAGATTGACTTGTTGAGGGTTTTTCTGCCTGTAAGTCTGAAAAAAGATGTGTTTGATTCTCTGACTTTCATTTAACCTGGAAGGATTTTATCAGATTTTATGAATGACAGTGAAAGAACAAGACAGTTAAATTTAGAGAATATCAGGCCTATCATTGTGATATTATGGAATTACTAAGTATCTATAAAATGGAATGTAGACTGTCACAACCACAGCAAAGACTAGCTAAACACTAGGCCTTAATTATTTTTATTTTTTTTGCCTATGTAGTGTATCTTTAAAAATGTGTGAATTAACAAAGTTCTGAATTTCACAAATGGGTTAAAAGATGTCATTTTATAATACAAGCATAAATGTTTACTCAATTTTGACCATTTTATTCTGCTATCCAATTCATTCAGTATCTGAAAATAGTGTAAATTTTAAATAAATAAAATTAAATTACAAGAATAAAATTCTGCTCATTTAATTGGTTGTAACTGGAATAGGTTTTAATCAGCAGCTTTTACTAGCAATAATAATAATAATAATAATAATAATAATAATAACTTTACGTTTTGCGACTTTTGTTTAATATCTCTAAGTGTGTTACATCTAAGAAGATCGGAAGGTCAAAAAATTATTTAGAATTAACCACATTTACACATATTAATAATTAATGAACTCACTAGTACACTACAACTGTTGAGTATAGAGCATTTCTAATGGTCTCTGGAACAATATTTGTCAATTTAGGGACATTAGAGGAAAAGTTATTATAATCTCTATAATGTGTCTGTTTTCGTTGTCCTTCTATTATCACACAGCAGAAATAATGCTAATTCACACTTATTTTTGATGTGCAACGGGAAAAAAAACACACTCAAGGTCGACTCCATTATGTTTGCACAACACAGTTTACCAGACTTTAATTAAAGCCCCTGCCATTATAGAAACATCAGGGGCTCCAGTGAAGGACGTGGTATAGATCCCATCGCCTCGGCCTTCTGCCTCACAGGTAGTCATTCAGCTCGGCTTCATAGAGACGTAGTAGAGCACAGATAACGCGTATTGATCACCGAAGAATGTACTTTATTGTCATGAAAAGATTGTTCTTGGTCGGGGGCATAAAGAGTAACACTACTTCAAAAAAGAGCGCCTATGTAAGTAGATCCGCCTTCCATTTTGTGGCAGATTTTTGAGCTCCATTGTAAGCAGAGGATGATTTTAAATGTGTGGCTAAGATAAACTTTCCCATTGTCATTAATGAGACGAGCTAATGCTGAGTGACAAGAGCATTGGGAGAGTGAGAAAAAAAGAGCTGTTAAATTTGTCAAAGCAGATCATTTCTGCTGAGCAAACTCAGGGCCTTTTTTTTTTTTTCAGAAAAGGTGATTTCTTTTTTATTGGCAGGAATTATAGCCTAGAACCATGAAGATATATAAATAAATAAAATCTACGGCCTGGTTTACTGTGCTGAAGTATGTGCATAAAAATATAATGTGTAATTTAAAAAAATTATACACACACACACACACACGCATATATATCCCATAATATTATTATGGGCATAATTTTTTATTATTTGAAAATTACATTCTTATTATTTTATAATAAGCATAGTGGCACTAAATCAATGTACACACACCTTATTATTAGTATTTTAACTGTATAAACTGCAACTTGGCCAAATGCTAAAAAAATAAAAAGTATTATAATAACAATAAAATAACCCTTAAAGCAATAGTTTGGCAATTTTTACCTGGCCCATTAACCAAGACACAATTCATATGTGCTTCTTTTGCTGTGTACTGAAGTTACTAGGCTAACATACTTAACATGTACACTTAAGGGTTCTTCAAATGGTTCTAGTTCAACTGGTTCTAAGGGTTCTTAGTTTTCCAAAAAGAGTTCTTTGTGGATTTTAAGGATTCACTCTTTTGTTCTACATAGAGTTCTACATACAAACGTTATTGATTCCCCCAGAGGGTCAATCGATGATCCCTATAAGTGTTCTAGAAAAGAGATCGTGAGTTTGAATCTGGATGACGCCACAGCCATCCGTGCCTGGTGGGGTGTGGGTGGAACTCTCTCTCTCTCTCTCTCTCTCTCTCTCTCTCTCTCTCTCCTGCCAGTCGGAGCGGCACTAGCCAATCACGGGTGTCTGTGAACTCATGTATGTGGAAGAGGGTAGATAGTGCTTTCCTCCAAGTGTGTTTGGGCCTTTCAGACAGGCCTACAAGGTGGAATGATATCAAACTGCACTAAGGAAGAAAAGGTTCTTGTTTCCAAGATGGCTGCCATCCATACAATATCATGGCGGAGAAACTGCACTAACTGTGTAAATTTATTTTTTTGCTAAACCATTCATTTAATGTGAACAGGGGATTTCATCACAAGGTCATGATGTGATTCTTGTTCTTGTGCTTTGGCTTTTTCATAACTACCCAATGCTCATACTCGTCATTCCCCCCCTTCCCCATCCCCAGGTTCATCTTATGGTAATTATGTTGTATGAACTCACTATATATTTTTCCTCATGGATGCTCCCTTTTTTTCCACCACAGATGTGTAGAGAGTGGATGCTTAATATTAAGTCACATTCGTTACTGCTGTGCTTATGGCCATAACCTTGCACATACAAGTCTTTTTTTAAACACCAGTGCCTTTTAGATGAGAGCACACACACACTTAGGTAGCTGTCTGTAACACAGACACACCACAATTCCTGTCAGACACTGCTTGTAAAAAATTCATCCAACCAGCATTGTACATTTGTGCTCCCACCTCATGCTTCACACACCTGCAGTGACACAAACCAATGAATACCAAACAGATCCTCCTAATGGAGAAAACTTCCACTGTCCGAATCATTTCTGATCCGACTCGAGTTTAAATGAACTCCCAGAGAGAGTTAAATTCACTCCTGTAGAGCTGAATTTCACTTTGACCTCAGCAGGGGGCCATTCAGCCCCAGTGATTTTGACTATAAGGCACATCCAAAAAGCAAGCTTTCAAGTATTATTTTGCTGTTTGCGAAGGCTGTATTGCATCCAGTGGTGTGTATTTTACTCAGATATGCCTTAAGCAGACACCTATCAACTTTATACCTCATTTGTGACTAATCATTCTCTTACTAGTCATCCAGCTGCCAGCCCGAGTTCATCTTATACAGCTGACCAAGTCCCAAAAATAAAGACAAGCAAAAGCAGGTGTCTAAATGTCAACTAGTCTGCTTGAAATGTTTAAATTTACACTGTTTTTAGAGATTAGCAAATGATAAGAAATTAAAAGAAAACCTTTTCAAATAATGAAAAAAGTATAAATAAATAAATAAATAAATAAATAAATAAATAAATAAATAAAAGGCAGCAGCCCAAGTACTGTTTTGGGGTTTAAGACATTTCCCATAGTAAGCAAAGATAAAACATGAGTAATGTGACTCAACGTGAGTTAGTTACCACCATAAAGTTGACTATTTTCCTATAACATCACATCCCCAAAGTGTTTCATTCCTCTTATACGACAGCAATTTGCGACTGATTACAAGTTTCTGTTCATAAACGAACAACGCATTCTACATCATAACCATTTATAGTTATGTTTAATGTTGTGGAAAGTCAGTGAAACAAGTTAGTTCCTGTTATCACTTTCATTATAAAAGCTATAAACAGGCTCAGCTCCTGTTTCTGACCATGTGGAAGTTTGCATTTTCTCCCTGTCTCCACAGGGAATTCGGTTTCCTCTCACTTCCCAAAAACATGCCTGAAGGTAGATTGGCTACTCTAAATTGCCCCTAGGTGTGTATGAAATGGACTGGCGTCCCATCCAGGGTGTATTCCCGCCTTACTCCCCAGCGTTCCTGGAATAGACTCCAGTTTCACAATGACTGTGAGCAGGATAAAGTGCTCCCTGAAGATGAATGAATACATTTCTTTTTTGTTCTGGTTATTTTCCCCTTTGTTCACCACCTAAAGAAAAACATGTGGTTTGGTGTGCGTGAGCCCATCAACTGCTGTTCTGTGAATATTCTAAAGAATGGGCAACAAGATCATCTTGTCAAAAAAGCACAAAGTAATAAGTTATGGAGAAATAGGAACCCACACTCTCCACGTCATCAATTATTCAAAGAATCTGTTTTCTGATTTTGTGTGATGGTGGTGCAGTGGATTGCTGCCTTACAGCTCCCGAGTCCCCGGTTTGAACCTGAGCTCAGGTTAATGGCTGTGTGGAGTTTTGCATGTTCTCCATATCTGTGTGGGTTTTCTCTGGGCTCTCCATTTTCCTCTCAAAAATGGTAGGTGGATTAGTGACTCCAAATTGCTCCTGGCATGAAAGAGTGTGTGCATGGATTCGGATTTCCCCTATGATTTGTTTTTAATCTTACCATTAAGTTCTAAATTTGTTCAAGTTCAAACCCCGCATAAAAAATCAGATGAACAGAAATAAACTTATGAGCATCTCTCACTTCTTAAACACTGCGTCTTCCAACCTGTCCCTTCTTTCTCTCTGTCCACTCTGCGCTTCTGTCTCATGGCTCTCGGCCTGATGCTTCCCGCTGACACTATTGGCTAGTTTACCCCAGTCGAACCGAAACAGATGCTAATGCGAAAGCCGCCGAGACGCTTCCAGTCTCCCTCTGTCACATTTCAGCAGCTCCCGAGTGTCTTTTCTCCACGTCTGTGCTGTCCTCGCATGCCAAATCCTTTATGCGACTTCTGTCTCAAGGCGTTGAGCAGTGAGAGAGCTGCTGCAAGGCATCATGTTTCGCATGGCGTTAATCAGTTCCTCCTGTCTAGACGAATAAACAAACAATGACAGGCACAAAAACAAAAATAAACAAAAAAACCCATTGTTTTGTCTGGATTTTAGAAAGTGAACCGAAATGAACAAACCAGTTCACACCACCAAACCACCACCATGATTTATAGCTACAACTTATTCATTTTCTTTGGATTTAAATCATGTATAGAATGTAAGATGTCTATTATGTAAGAAAAAAAAAATCTGTATTACCTGTAAAAAACTATTCTTCTGTTCTCACATAGAGGACAATTTCATAGACTCAAATAAGGCTTAATCTTAAAAATCCCAAATATGTTAATACCTCCACTTGTAATTTAGACCAGAGACTAGGATTAATGTGTCCTGTTGTGCTTTATGATCTTTATGCCACTTCCTCCACATTCTCCAGGCCTTCCATTTCTCAGCACTGTAAATTGATGCTTGTTTTATGGCAGATGCCAAAGCTCTTAGCCGACACATTGTGCAGGGTAATATGACAGGTCTTAATTAACAGTAATGAAGCAAGAATAAGCTGCTCACTTAGATATAATATGCTAAACGACCTTTTGGGGGCTAGGAGCGATGATTAAAGGTATCTGTTTCATGAATCATGCCTCATTTAGCCGCTAGTCTTTTGTGTGAGCTAATGTTTGGAGGATGAGTTTTAAATTTAGACGCATAAATGGTCGGCGAGTGTATTAAACTGATTTACAATCTTGGGCGCCAGGGAAACATTATTTTAGTGCTAGCGACGTTTGCTAGCTGTCTCTTATCTGAGAGTTCGTATTAGGGTAGATAAGGATGGAATGGAGTGCTGCCGCTGCTGCTAACAGACTAGGATTAGCATACTATTGCACCTGCAAAAGCTTCCTGCGATGACCTGCTTTGTGCTTATTTAATGTCATAATTCAAAGATAAATGATTGTTGAAAGTGATTCACTTTCTTTGCAATTTTTTCTCAAAGCTGTGGAGTGTTACAGATCACAATGAGTGTGATGTTAGCAAACATGGAATCTACAATATTTGACCAAAAATGTCAAATCGATGTTTTCTCAGTTACAGATGTTCTATCCAATCAAAAATTAAACACATTAATGTGATAGAAGTACCATATGCCCAATAAAAGTCAAAGGATATGTTTTGCAGTGAGGATCTGACTTTATGGTGCACTAGTAAAGGTAAGAGGGTCTTGTGTGAATCTAAAATGGCTGAAATGCTACAGAAATGTTCTGCTTATCTGGAGGCCACACAGTTGGTTTGATTTGGACATTTTACTTTTTACATTTCGTCATGTAGCAGATGGTTTTTATACAGGACAACATACAGTAAAGCCAAACAGAATACTTGGAGAATACGTGGAGAATTTGTAAAGGTAGAAGATTAGACACTAATGCTGGTGTGTACTAGAGCGGTTATGTCATTAACTATAAAGGACAAATTCAAAACCTACGTTGGTGAGCAAATGCCACTTCAGAGGAAAGCAAAGAAGTGTTGCCTTAAATGAGGAGGAAAGTCTGTACATGTTTGTAGAAGGAATGGTCTGATGGAAGTTTGTTCCATGACTGTGTATGGAACTGTGTATGACTGTGAGAATGTGTATCTCTGAATCAAAATACGTAGGTAATGTGGTTCTTTCAGGCCTGGAATGCAAGCAGTAAGAGGTCAGTGGAGTGACCCAGGGGAAATCCCATGAGAAAACATTGAATGTTACAAACCATATAGAGGTTATGAATTCACAGAGGTGAGCAATAGCTTTCTGATACCTCCATAGATGAAATTTACACAATATGGCCAGAGGTTTGTGGACGGCTGACCATCACAGCCATACATTATATGGTTCTTCCCCAAACTGTTGGCATGAAGTTGGAAGCACACAATCGTATAGAATGTCTTCGTAGGCTGTAGCATTACAATTTCCCTTCACTGGAACTAAGGGACCCAAATATGCGACATGCATTGCATGACAGTGTATGACAATGCCCATGTGCACGAAGCGAGCTCCATGAAGACATGGTGTACCAAGGTTGGAGTGGAAGTTTCAATTTTCAAGTGGAGTTTATTGTCATTTCAACCATATACAAGTACATAGTGAAACGAAACAACGTTTCTCCAGGACCAAGGTGCTACATAAGACAAACACAGAACTACAAGGGACTACATAATTTGTACATAACGTGCACAAGTGCAAACATGTGCAGACAGCACAAGACAGTACAAGACAGTACAATGACTACTGGGACAGACAATGGGCATAGTAAGTCCCAGTGCAGCGCCGACCAGTACCCAGTTCTGTTTAACAGTGAACCTAGTGACAATAGTGCAAAGAGTATAATACAAGTAGCTGAAATAGTGTAATCAAGAACTCGAGTGTCCTGCACAGAGCCGTGACCTCAACCCCACTGAACACCTTTGGGGTGAACTGGAACACCGACTGCACCAGCTCTGCCTGTGGGTAATGAAAAAAAACTTACAGTACTCAAAAGACCCGGTTACTCCTATGACTGCATACTGACTTACTGAGTACCGGCCCACTTCACGAACTGACTGGCATTAAAAAGAGAGCTTATGGCAGATCCTGTATATCTGTAGCACTGCACGGTTCTTTGTTTTCATGCCCTTAAACCACTCATTCGACCTTTTATTAAATAAATCATTTCTTTTATAGCAGGAGAAACACCTTGTCATGGTTTATGACTGGAACTGAGGACTTCTTTCTTTGTTTGCTTTCAGTTTTGGCAGGGAATCACATTTTAAAATGCTCTTTATGCATGGTGTTTCTTTAAACTGTTCTTCATATTGTGGTTTCTGTGGGATTTTTTTATGTTGATGCAATGATCATTTAAGGTCATTCAATGCCACTATTTCTTACAATGTGTGAATAATTTCCATTTGTATCTGGTGAATATTTACAATGCTTGGATTTTAAACCTAAAAAAGAAAAAACGAAGTAACTTTTCTCCAGATAACTCAGTTATATTTTCCTTTTGAATTCCCAACATTTCATTCCCCACTCAATCTTTCACATATTGCTTTGACGCCTACTCATAATAGGATGGCTTGATTAGATCCCCCAGTTGTTGGCTCTGCAGTGATATTCGCCGCATTTAAACAACGCACACAAGCGCAAACAATGAGGGCCGCTTTGATTAAGATGTAAATTCTCTTTAATTAGAATGTAAATTCTTACATTTATATGAAGACATCAACTGTCAGCTGGCCATGTGATATCTGTTTTTTTCAGCCTGGCGCATGAATGAAGCCTTCATCATTCATTTGTGGCGCTAAAACAATTTTGCTCCGGCTTTTGTTGTGTGATTCCGGTAATATTCCCTCCCCATGTTCCCTTTTCATATTCACTTTTGTTTGTGTTGCGTGCCTGGGGACTCGGAGGAAACTCGGAATGAAAATTGAGTTCATTCAGTGCGCACCAATTACTTCAGCTGAATTTTCCTCAATGCAAATCAAGCTGGCGCTCATAAAGGGTCCACGTGTATTTGAAATAATTAATTTTCTCCTCTGTGAAAAGCTAGAAGTTGTTTTATGGTGTTCCCCCCCTCCACCCAGCCCCTATCCGCCTCAAACACTCTTTGGCAGCAATTTAAATACTGCCCTTGTCCGTCTACTTCATTTCCATTTTTAATTGAGGCTGCAGCTCATACACTAAACATTAAACACCGAGGTGAAATTGGCCTGAGCCGTGTCCGAGCTGGCCTGCTTTATCCTGAACTGCTGCATGTGTGCTGTATGTGGGTGAGTTCACTGATGATGTTTGGCCCAGGCCGAGCTTTGTGTGCCTGTGTGTGTGTGTGTGTGTTTGTGTGTGAAGAGTGTGTGCGTACTCGATCTCTTGTTGATCTCTTCATGCCAGAGGAGCAGAGCTGACAGGTCCATCAGGGTTAATCTGGGCCTTCTAGCATCCTAGAGCTGACAGGCTGAACGCTAAATAGCTTCCCTCTCTTGTTTGCTCTTCATTGCTTTCTGTTTTTCTCTTTTGAACATGTAGGTTTCTTCTTTTTCTTTTTGTTGTTGTTTGTATATTTGACCAGTTGTACTACTACAGTGGTCACTATGTCATTCCTTTAGTAATGTTTGATATTATTACAGTATTATTTACAGATGCTGTTTATAAAATTGTGATACTGTGACATAACGTCGCTTTTTGACTAACGTCAGTCGTGAAGGAATTTGAGTGACAAGATGGTGTGATGCGGACCGACACGAAGAAGAGTTACTTAAGGAGTTATCATGCCTAAGTTGATTATTTCCTTATAACAGCACATCTGTAAGTATTTTAATCCTCATATACTCATAAATTATTATACCTCGTATAATTTGCACTAGCATTAGTTATTAAATTATGACGTCGTACTTTTCACCCTTTTTTAATTAACTTTTAATGCTGTGGAATGTCCATGAAACAAGTTACTTCATGTTATCACTTACGCTACAGCACCTATAAACAGTCGTTCCCTCGCCAGTTTCTCTTTTTTCTCTCTCTTCATGTTAATAAGACAAAAAAGATCCAGCTTGCCATGTTACAGAGAAAATGCTAAGCCCTCCATTCTGAAGACTTTCATGTGTCAGGAAATTTACAGTTTTACTTCTGACTGTTACAAGGCACTGACCCCGGAGACTCCTTCCAAAATTGTTAAAGAACTTCAACAATTATACATGTTTTTTAACACAATTATACATGTTTATACATGTTTTTTAACACAATTTTGTGGAGTGTCCTCCATACAAGACCCTGTGAAGGTTGTAACTATAGAAATGACTATGTATTAGAACTTGTGATCTGAACTACAGTCAGAACTACTGTCCGAGCAGCTGTTATAAAAAATGAATCAACACCTTCTGACCAATCAAATTGGAGAATTCAGCAGCACTTTTGTGTAATAATAATTCATTAAACTCCTGGAGTATAATTCGGTTATTTCTCAAAAGACATATGATTCAGTAAGAATAATGAAACAGGATAGGTTAAGGTCTAGATCATTCAGTGTGTGTGTGTGTGTGTGTGTGTGTGTGTTCAACACAATCCCCTCTCCCCACATCCTCTCAAGATCCCGGGTACTCAGAGCTAACTTGTTGACTAACACGTTGTGGCTCTTTTCTCCACTCGGCACTTGGTGCAATGCAGCTACTTCAGTCGAGAGGGGGACATTTATCCTGGAGGCCTCTTGAAGCTACTCGAGCAGAAAGACGCAACCCCTGTCTCACTTTCTCTCTCTCTCTCTCTCTATCTCTCTCTCTCTGTGTCCTGTTCCACATTTTTAATGAGCTCCCTCTCAGTCAGTCTAGGCTGGCCAGCTCTGTCCTCTCTGCTGGCTGAAAGGGGATTTGTCCTCATTAAGAGGCCGCTGAGCTGTATGATAGTCCACTCAGGGTATGTATTAGATTTTAATCACTTTGCACAGGAGCAAAAATCTAAGACCGGGTCAAGATGTGGTGAAGTGGTGGAGACGGAAATAAAAGAAATGTCTCACACTTATCCTATTTCCAGTACCCTAAGAATAACATAAGCCTAAATCCCTGTTGCATGGGAGTTCGTGTGGATTACAGTCTGTGTGGAGTTTCACGTGTTCTCACAGTGTCAACATGGGTTTTCTTCAGGGTTCTCCAGTTTCCTCCGACCTGCCAACATGCATGTATGTGGATTGGTACCTCTAAGTAGCATTTGAAGGCGATGGTGATGGAGTGGTTACTGAAGATGAATGAATGAATAAAGAGTGAAATGTATGCGGGTTTTTTTCCCCCATAAGGTTACTTTCGGCTCAAAACTATAACTCGGTGCAAACTTTAAAAGCAGTTAAAGTAAAAATCTTTAAACATGGCTGCTGACTGTTTGGTCACTTGCTATATCTGACCCTAGACCCTAAATCCTCTGCTATCTATTGTGCTATTCTCTCTCTCTCTCTCTCTCTCTCTCTCTCTCTCTCTCTCTCTCTCTCTCTCTTCCCTTCATACACGCTCTGAAACGCGCTCATTTTTAAGATTTCATGTGCGTGTTTCCAAAAGCTGTCCATTCTTTCTACAGATCAGTGCTTGATCACACACGGACGTTGTCCTTGTTCCGTCTTTGTTCTCCAGCATTCAAAGTGTTGAGGGTTTTTTTGTTGTTGTTGTTTGTGTTTTGAAGGCTACTGAAGTGAGACATGGGTCCTTGTTTGTATTCGTCTGTCTCTGTCTCACTCTTTTTCTGCTTCTCCCTCGCTCACTTCTCTCTTCATCATGAAAAGAAGCGACTCCTCCTCTGTCCTCAGCCCCCTTTGCAATTACCCCTTCGCTGCTTCTGTATGCGTTCAAGCGCCTCTGAAAAGGGCCCACTTTTCTTCTCCTTTCAAGCTATATTTCATTGTTGATGCCAGTGGGCTGTGTCTATTTATTCGGAGGGTAATTGGGGAGAGAAACAAGTAGCTGCTGAAGTGCATCCACTTATCTCACTCCTCTTTTTCGAGCGCGCCCGAGCATCTCGGTGGGCTGGACAAAATGCCCATAATGTCTATTTTATACCCAGGTACACAAACACAATGTGGGTGCTGGTTGCGCATTGTGCGTGCCGCTGTTCGAACCCGTCTCCAAACGCAGAGTTTCGCGCCAGGGCTGGCCGAGGGCCCTCTTTTTTTTCTCTTTTCTTCGCTCTTTTTTTTCCTTGAAAAGCCCACCCCTCCCTCGTTTAGCACAGTATAATCTAATGATTTCTCTTACACCTCTCTTATTTAACACTGTCACAGAAAAGCAAAGAATCGGCCATTTATAATTTACATGTCATTTGCTGCCTCATATTGTGTGAAATTTAATTACAGGGCCGGAGGCTCACAATGCGGCATTGATGTGAGCCGGGCGGCCGCTCCTCTTGCCGCCTTCCCTTTTTCATCTCTTCACCTTCTGCTGTACCCATCAATCCCCCCTCCTTTTTCTCCTTCTTTCACGCCTTTGTGAGGAAAATGAGAGAAGTTGACCCCTCATTTTCATTGAAAAATCTAAAAGGGGGGACATCATATAAAAGATTCCCTTCCTTTAGAGGCCATTTCATTCAGCGCTTTTATCTCAATAGAATAAACTGATATCTTTTGGGGCTGGGTTAGCGAATCGGAAAAAGTGAATATTTCTGCTCACCACCAACACGTAGTTTATAAAAACTGAAAAAGAAAGCATTAGCACTAATAGTCACAGGTGGTTCGGCTGCTGATCTTGTTTTTTGTGGCCCTTGATCACTAAACATCTATTGCATCGTAGAAAACGACCGTGAGTGTGTGCATGTGTGTGTATATAGGCAGGGGAGGGGGAATATCTAAAAAGGGAGGGTTTCTTTTCAGCACCGGCCTACAGAATCTCTAATGGCGTATTATTCAACATTTTAGTCAGTTTCTGAAAGTTTCCTTTAAATCAAAGGCGCCGCCGCGGCGTAATTGCAGGCTGCTGTGCCTCCTGTGGCGCGAATCGCAGGACTGTAATCCTCCTGACAACGGCGGCTCGGCTCTCAGCCCGGCACCGGAGTCGGAATTAAGAGGATGAAGAGGATAATTATTAGATTCTGAAACAGTTTCACAGCAAAAAAAAAAAACTGTTGTTATTCACAGCTACAAGATGTGCTTATGACTCTCGTTTAAGACCTGCCTCTGATTAATGAGTTTCTTCTGCTTTTTTTATACTGCGCTGACTAAAAGATGGCAGAAAATATCAACCTGGAGTGCAGCGAGATAAGGATAAGACATTTTGATTACATCGTGTAATGTGGATGAGGAAGCACACCATTCTGTAGATTTTCTCAGACCATGACGTGACATCTGGTGGAGTGAAGGCCTGTTTTGAACAAATGTACTCGCTCGGTGAGCAAAAGATTTTGTTCACTGGCTTTATATAGCCGTGGTGTAGAACACTCGATTCTGATTGGTCAGAAGGTGTTGATTCGTTTTCTGTTAAAGCAGCTCTGAAAGTAGTTCCAGCTGCAAGGCAAATCACGGGTTCATATTAATGTGCTCATTCTAATACATTATTACTTCAATAATAACAATGTACACAAGGACTTCTATGGCCAGCATGCCACATGAACAGATTAAAAAGCATGTATAATCTATCAGTATAATATGTTGAAGTGCATGTATAATCTACATAATATCTGTATAATATGAAGTGTGAAGTGTTTTGTGAGATGTCTATTTAGCATTTTCGAAAGGAGTCTCCAGTGTCAGTGCTTCATAACAGTCTGAGGTAAAGCTGTAACTTAAAAGTCTTTAGGGCTGAAAGCTTTGCAATTTGTCAGTAACGTGACAAGATGCATTTTTAAAGCTTATTAACTTCAAGAGAATGAAAAAGAAAGAGGCTGGTGAGAGGGAAAGAGTATTTATAGCTGTTATAACATAAGTGATAACAGGAACTAACTTGTTTTGTAACATCAGTTCCACATTAATAACAATAAATAAATTTAAAAGTTCAATATGTCGTTCTTTAGTCAATAAAAAGACTGTTGGAGTTTTCAAGTTGTTGTGGTATAAGAGGAATAAAACTTGGGAATGAGGAAAACAATCATTCGTGGCGGTTAAAAATAAGATAGCACTCTTTGTTGTGTATATTTCTATTTTATAATTATGATAAATATGACATGTGATATGATACATCAGTGTATGTGTTCTATATTAAATATTCTTTGAGCTGATTCCTATTTACACTGTACATTAGAATGCAGAATTTCCGATTCCTCGACTGTCCGCTTCTACTCGTCCTCCTCATACCTCTGTGCTGTGTCTCAGTCTCAATCCAAACCACTTACAGTTACACACACACACACACACACACACACACACACACACACACACACACACAAGCATGTCACCAGCAGCTGTAGGCAACAGTCAAGAGCTACTTAGCATAACACTTGATCCTTTTGGAGAGCATGTGAAATTAACGCTGCTCTCACCAGAGCGTCCATCTTCAAAGCTAGCAGGAGAGGAGGAAGAAAAAAATCTGGGCGTTCCACCATTTCAGACCAAGTTTCACTGTTTTTTTAAGGAACATTTGAGCTTGATTAAAGATACATTTATGTACAGAGTTGCTTCAAGGGGAAGGGACCAATTTAAAAAGGCAGACACAAGCCAAAGAAAACACAGAAACAAAAGTTTCATTCTTAGAAGGAAATATTTGAATTGAGAGCATTTAGCTCCTCCCGAAAATGTCTATTAAGGTCTGAATTAATGCAAATACGTCAATCTTCCTGTGATATCTCATATATTTCATTTGTTTCTACTTTTTTCTGATTTTTTACCCCTTCATTATATGTATGTATATATCTATATATCTATCTATCTATATATATATATATATATATATATATATATATATATATATATATATATATATATATATATATATAATATATCACCCCAAACCATGCACTATACATCTTTTAGGCGTTTGGTTTATTATACCAGTCAGATGTGTGCTCCTGATTCAAATAAAAATTATTCAGAGTTGCTGTTTGCGAACTTCTAATAGTGGTAAACAAAAAAGTTTACTCAGGTTACTCTAAAGCCGTGAAGCTTTTGTGCACCACTTTGTGCTTTAGCTTGAAATATGAGCGTTCTTCAGTTGGCCTGCTTGTTAATTATTGGCCTGAATGTGCTGCAGCTTACTCATCACACCCCTGAAATCCCCGTCATACTGCCGAGCAGCATGTGGGCAGAGTGTTTTTTGAGTCATCAGTATGAACAATAAGGTTACCATCTCAAATCCAAAGGAGTCAAACGTAACGATAAAATAAAGCCTAAAAAAGAAACATTCTTGCAGAAAATTAGGATGACAAACAGTTCCAGCATCCATGCTGTTGCTTTCATCAGGTCATGACCAATGTTTCAGCATGTCATGACCTATTTCTGTTGGGCAGACCCTTCTGCCATTTGAGCAGAAATACTCCATGAGCTGCAAAGATTGGGGCTGCAGTGCCCCTGCTAGTCTGGGAAGACGACTGTCGGCAGTACCGCTATGCTAATGAGATTTAATGGATGGCCTTCAAAGGTGTTGAGCGATTAAAATGGCTTGCTAAACTCATGTAACTAATTATGGCCAGTGGTTTAGAGTGGAGTAGTGTGCAGAGTGTACGTGCTGCCTGTTAAAATCTTAAAATGTGCACCCTCATCCCAGCGAATAGCATGAATTGATTTCTTTCTCACAAGCATATCAGTGAGAAATGAGTGAAAGCTCAAGTACATATGTTTGCTTGAGTTATTTGTGCCTTTTGTGGATTATTTGTGCTGCTCACCAGAACGTTTGAAACACTACTAGGTATGCTTCTGCATTCATAATATTCAAGTGTGAAAAAGATCCATTGAGTAACATTTTTATACACAATGCATTCTGTGTGCAATTTAGAGGGAACAGTGGTTGTGATCTTGGTATTATAAAGTTCTATTTAGGTTAAGAATGAACGTGAAATCTTTATAACACTAATGTCACAGAGGTGGAATGCAATGACAGTATCTGTATCTCTTTAGCACTCAAAATATCTGTATCTGTATTTGGAGTCAGATTTAAACCTGAAGTGGGTGTGGCCTGAACCATTTTTAAAAACATGAACGCTACCAATCTGTCTTCTGAAACACTGGACAATACCGGAAAATCCCAGAGGTAGAAATGCCAACCTGGTTTGTGATTTCTAGCTCTGGTAGTTCCTCAATTTCCTGTACGTGCCTGCAATATTTTCTAATGAATTTAATTAGTTCTATTTCCCAAAATATAAACAAACTGGTAGTCTAATTGAAACCACAGCAGCCCTGACCAGGCAGTTACTAAGGATGAATGAACGAAAGCTGTATGTTCATGTAAGTTAATGTGGTCTTTCTTTACCTAACAAGCTTCATATCTGACCGCTCATACTCGTGTTGCATTTTTCTTGCATCCCGTGGAATCACAGTCCTCATACACGCAGCCATTCTCAACCAGATTTCCTGTGAACATTTCTGACAGGTTTTCTAAAAAAAAAAATATTCCTAGGTCACATTGTGTATGTCTCACATTGGAGCCTGAAGTGATGTTGTGAAAGACAAGATGAAGATTGCATGATGACAGTCTACCCTGCAGACAATATGGTGCTAATTGAGTAAACTGGCTGGTTGTCTCTAATGGATTCCAGTTGTTATAATTTTGTTTATTTAATTTGTTTATTATTATTATTATTATTATTATTATTATTATTATTATTATTATTGTTATTTTAAAAAGACATTTTACAAAATTTTGGTTTGTGGATAGATTGTGTGTGTTACCCCATTGAGAGCTTAGAGGAAACTAATCAACACCTTCTGACCAATCAGATTAGAGAATTCAACATTGCTGTGGTTTGTAATTAAGCTAATTTTGGAATATAGCTTATAGTTCATTCTTTCTAGCTAGCTTTCTTCTCCAGCCTAGCTAAATACAACGTTGTTACTTCTATACCACATTGTTATTTATAATATTTGTAAACAAGTGCAATTATTTTGTTACCATACTTTTTAAGAATTGGTACTTTACTCAAGTATTTCTTTCAACTAATGGTGTTAAAATTTGCTTACTACATTTCAATGGAAAAAATCTCTACTTTCTACCCGCTACATTTTCTGGAATCACTACATGGCATCAAGTCATCAGGTGAATTTTTAGCATAGGTCAGCTTCAAGGAGTCTAAATTCCTAACAAATGTAAATTTCAACAGATCTTACAGAACGAGACCTGATCCCCATCACTGTAATCTATCTGCTGCTATATACACTTTGTATTTATCATAACAGTTTGTATTGTGACAGCTAGCTATAAGCATTCAGCTAGTTGGTATCATCAGAGTTATTATCTTGCTAGCTAACATTTCAGAGATTAGGAATAATGCTGTTGTTAGTTATCTTTAGCTTTTTCATGTTTGTTGGTTGCTTGGTGAAATTTACTAAAACCAGTAACTAAAACCAGTGTGTGATTAGTGGCAGACGTCTTTGTTGTACTTTATAACTTTACTACTTTACGTAAATTTAAAAGTTTACTTTTCTATTTTAGCTCGTGTGAAATACTTCAACATTTACCATGATTTATTTGGATTTAATTAGATGCACAATTGCACTTTTACTTGAGTAAACAATTTGGTTACTGGTTAAATGTAAGGTTTTGTGCTTTCTACCTGTACTTCCAGAGTAATTTTTAGATCAGGATTTGTACTTTAACTTGAGCAAGATCTTAATTTTGGTTGCACACTTAACATGAATATTGTGTAAACGCAGCTACAATAGCCTTTGTGTAGCGTTCAAGTGGCGGATCAACTGCTTGCATAAACAAACACCTTAAAGGCAGCCTCTATAGGTCTCTCTGTGTAGAAGCACTGTAACCAAACAAGCTTAGCGCGCCTCACTTCTCATCTTGCTCTTGTGTCACTCTCAGGTCGTCAGAGCTCAGCGGCGACCTCATAAACATTAGATTAGCATTGTGTTTTACGCCCAATTAACCCCAGGCTCAAGTCTGCAGTTTTCAGATACACACACACACACGGTTTGTGGCTTGGGCTTTTACAACTTAGCAGCGCTGTCATTAAAAGCTGTGTTCCTGTTGCTTTCGCATGTTTAACATACATTAGCATTTATGCACACTTCTGCATCAGTGTTCATAGGACAGGCTGCCAAGTAGGACTGGTTGAAGTAATGAATATTCATTTTCCATAAACGGATGCTTGTTAATATTCATGTATTCCATTGAGTATTGGCCATTTTGTGCACCTGTTAAGCCTCATTGACACCCTGCATAAAGTGACGCACGATTATTTACTATGCATTAATAACTATTAGCTAGTTTAATAACTATATTAATGACTCGATATTTTAGACTTTTTAAAAAAATTAACTGTAGCTAGCTAGCCAGCATCCCAGAACTATTTTGGTGTTGTTATAGGAGAATAATCAAGAACGGGGTGGTGTGAGGAGGAGTTACTGTTACTGCAATTTGCCAACAATTATAGTTTTATTTCGTAATGAAAGACTTTTAACATTTATGGTTGTGGAACATCCACAAGACACATTAGTTCCTGTTATCACTTATGTTATAGTAGCTATAAAGCTAAACAGTCATTCCTGCAGTAGTGTCCCTTTTTTTTTCCCTCTCTTGAAATTAATAATAAAATTGCAGCTTGTCATGTTACTGAGAAATCCTGAGAGCTGACACTACAGGCTCCTTCCATAAATGTCAAATAAACGTCTTCTTAAAGGTGCATTATGTAAGATTTGTGGAAAAGTAGGTCTCTCACAGTTAAACAGGTGGAGCTGTATAAGATTTGAATGATTTTTTTTTACTCACTGAGCCCATCCCTATTTCCACCCATGTACCCAAAGCTCCTCCCCCAAAATTTATGGTGGTCCAGCTAGAGTTAGCATTAGCAAAGACTGTCAGGACATCACTTTTAAGCATACTCAGACATTCAACTGCTTGAAAGCCAAGTTACAACTCTATAAACATGCAACTTCTCCTCATAATGATTTAGGAGGATGTGAAGGAGCATTGGGGGCGTGTCTATAAAATGATTGACAAGAGGCCAATCCAAATACGAACAAACATTCTGGACTGAAAGGCGGGTTTCCAAATTATTGGTTTTTTCCCAGCTATGTAATACACTTGTTTTGAAACAATGGCTTAAAAACTATTATTTTTTATCATTTCTACACAAATTTCCACATTATTTGTACTAATAAGAAATGAAAAATATTGACTATTGAACCTTTAATGAAAACTTCACCATATCAATGATTAGATTAGATTTTTGTTAAACAAAAACACGTTTTATTGTTTATTATTAAATTTAGATTCTGTATTTAGATTATTAGATATAGATTGTGTAAATTGTTGCTATAGAAAAGATAATATCACTGTTAGAGCTGCTGCTACAGAAAAACAATTAACATCTTTTGACCAATCAGATTCAAGGATTTGAAAGCAGCTGTGTTTTGGGCTACAGTTTAACTAGCAGTGGTCAGCTACAGTTAGTTTTGTTTATTTCCATTTATTAATGAAATCTGTGTATTTAGTTGCTAGCAGTTAGTAGAAAATCAGGCTCTAATTTCAGCGTTTGTTGTTTTGGAAACTACTTTGAGATTTGTGGAAGTAGACGAACCGTTTTTTTTTTTTTGAATAACACTAGTAGTACTTTTGTGCTCAGTCTGTGTGTGTTTCACTGTGTGTTAGAGTGTGTGTGACAGCAGGAGTGTAATCCCCCTTCAGATATGTTGTCGTAGTACATTGTGTGTAGCATTTGTGAGGCCAGGATATTGAATGTGAAGGCACCATTTAAAAAAGCTTCCCTCTGCAGTGTTTTTTTTGCGTGTGTCTGTGTCTGTGTGTGTGTGTGTGTGTGTGTGTGTGTGTGCAGACCTTGTGGGGACATCTGGCTCATTCCCATTAAAAAACGTATTTTTAATTTTTAAAAAACATATTTAAAAAAGTAATAGTAATTAAGCACTTTTTGAATTGCATACAGTATATGTATATAAAATATTTTTTATTTAATTATTAAAATTATTTACTTACTTACCCAAATACCTATACCAAACTGACCAATGCTATTAAAAAAAAAAAAAAAAAAAACTTTGCAAGCTCAGTGTGTGTGTGTTTGTGTGTGTGTGTGTGTGTGCACGCCCCCAGGGCCAGGCGACACTCTCCTCAAATATTTATCACACACTGGCCTTTCTGTACCCAATCGCACCCCAACACATCAGCCATACACAAACACACACATGCACACACACACTGTATAACACACAGACTCATATAATCACAGATTACTTAGATACACAGATACTTACTTAGCACTACATTTAATCATTTCCTGTTTTGGGGTGTTGCATTAAGAGACCCAGTAACGCTCTTCACCGAGTGGCCAGTTAATTCGTTACTATACACACTAAACCGACAGCTCAGTGTACACAATGAGGTTTACACATGACATTTCTTGTTACGTCAGAGCTTTTCATGAATTCCAAGAGTAATTCCTAAATCTACTGGTAGACAGGAAATGGATTACACAAATATAGGCTATAGTTTTGCTCTGGTTTTGACTAAATGTGTGAGTTGTTAAAGTTCAGTTCATAAAGTCGCGTTACTTGTAACATTTGGTGAGATTGTGGCCTTTACGTTTGACAAAAGCAGGTTGGTTGGTAATACTACTGAAACTCCAGACTACATTAAATTTCAAACAATAAACAATGCATTTTTGCAATTAAAAAGCACTCTCTCTCTCTCTCTCTCTCTCTTTCTCTCTCTCTCTCTCACACACACACACACACGTCATTGTTACTTTTGTTGGAAATGTTGTTGTGTTGGTTTCTTTGCAAACTTCCTTTCAGTTTCATTTAAACCTTAGACAACACCCCGAGGATGAGCCCTTGTTCAGAAAGGTGTCGAGTTACTTAAATTGTGTGTGTGTGTGTGTGTGTGTGTGTGTGTGTGTGTGTGTGTGTGTGTGTGGAATCAGCAAATACACAAAATGTGCAGACATTCTAATGATTTGCCCATATGAGAGCCCGTACTTTTCTTCTTCCCGTGATCTTAAAGAAACTCAAATGATGCAATGTCCTGTTAAATGTGACTTTTAGTGGAATAGTCTTAATTTTGTCGGAGTGAATGTGTTCAGGTAACAGAGTTGAGCGAATGCCCTTAAATGCACATTACTTAACCTATAATGGGTGAGTTGTGGAAAATGATCTTTCCAGGAAATGGATTGACACAATAATGCAGAAATAATACAAATCTTGAAGCATTCTAGTGATTTATGATTAATATTTCAAGGTAAAAATGTAGTAGAGTGTAGTTACAGTATACTAGGCTGGGACAGGCAAAAATGCTGTAGGTTTTATTAAAGTTTTAAGTTTTAAATTTCTCTGCCTATAGGTTGTTGCGAAGGACATGTCCTGTGTTTGAATGTACTGTACCTTTATTTTACATATATAGTTGTAATGTAATATCTGGGACATGCAACCAGGTTTATAATGAGATATTTAAATACTTATATACTGTATATGAACAGAATCTTTTGCTGTCTTCCTCATTCAGCTGTCCTGTATAGTTTAGGTCAGACTTGTGTAAGAGTGTAAACAACTGTAGATCCATTGGGTGCTCCTCCAAAACAGCTGCTGTGACCAGAGCGTGGGTGAAGGGGACAAATCCGTTGAAAAGTCCCAGAACAATGCGCCGTAACCTTAGATGACCGGGCCTTTACACAGAAGGAGTGATTTTGAGTTCTTTAACAGCGGGGTTGAATTTCACTCAGGGATAATTAACAGATAGAAGCAGTCGGTTTAGGTGCAGGGGTAGGATTGCTGAGAAGCTGAGAAACAAGTTTCCCCCGTCCTTCAAAGGAAATCTAAGGTGCTGTGCAGATGTCCTGAAGAATTTAGCAGAACGTAGAGCACAGGAAGGCTAAACTAAACCCAGATTCAGACCTGGTATGAAAATTGCCCTTTCTTTGCCCTCAGTTTCAAGTCCTGGCTTGCTTTAGTGTCAGCTTTACCAATCAGATCCTTCTGAACTGGAAATGAAACTTTCACCTTCACCTCTGAGCTTGTTGTCAGCAAACGAATTGACCTTGTCATTTTCCTTATCTTTTTTTTTTTTCTTTCACAGAACAATTTCTGCACTTCCTTGGTTCCTGCAGCTCTTTCCCAGCTTGCTTATTGAAAATGTGTGTGGAAAAAAAAGCTCCCAGGAAAAAAGTGTCAAGTTGAATTAGCACCTAATGCTTGTGTCATTAGCAGTCCTCGACAGAGCGCTGGAATTCCTTTCATGCCTTTCTTATAGCGAGGGCTCCTTAGCTAATCTTTGTTTGGGGAATGATGGTTCTTCGGTCACAAAATATTCCCTCACGCTAACGATATAAACCTAGCTAAAGCTGGGTAAAGATGGATCTCGCTTTCTCTACCGTCGCCGATTTGCTTCCTTGTGAGACTGCAGGGGTTTTCACAGTGTTTGAGCTTGGTTATATGGTGAAAATGTAAATATCATAATAATAATAATATCATGATACATGCATGGAGGTACAGTATGCATTGTGTTTGCAGTTTTGCTTAGGTTTGATGAAAAGTTACAAAGAGCAGAATATACCGCCATTAAACCAGTAGACCAGCAGAATAACTTCTTTTTTTTATAATAATAATAAAACTATTGGAACAAAATGATTACAATTGGTTTTTGAAAAAAGAGACTTAATGATATAATGGGTGAATATCAAGACAGTTATTGTGCAGTTTAATTTAATTGAACTAAATTTTATAGAATGTGTTGAATTTTTTATATTTTCTTGCGGAAAATGTATCTTTTTTTCCATTGTGCAGACTGTAAAACAAGTGAAAAAGAATCTGAAAATCTCACTGGAAAATCTCAGAGTTGAAAATGTTTTATTGCATCATAGAAAATAAGAGCCAATCATGTTCCAGTATGTAAATACAAGCCATGCAGCACCAGTTTACCAAGGAAAAGGGGGTGGGGAGTACAGGTTTTGGGGCATTTCCAATTTACGTATGCATAGAAGTTCTTGATAAGGATAAGCATGGGTGCATCTGTGCTTTTTTTTATGTTCTAACAACATTTTTTTTTTTCAATTTATAATTCAACATTGTTGTTAAAACAAGGCCTCAGTGAATTTATCATCACTTTTGGTTGACGATAATTGTATGATGCTCATTATTTGCTCTCATGATGTCATTTATCATAATAACAATAGCGTATTTGTCAAGCTGTCCACTTCTAGGCATGAACAGGACACATGCTCACGTTACTGCACTCATTAATCCTAGTAGTCAGAAATACACACATAGTAGATGAGAACGAGACGAACCCAAAAACGTGACCAGAGCTGAAAAGGAAGATGAATTTTGATCTTAAAAACACAGATTGATGCACATTATTCGATATTTGCATTGATTTTCACCTACATAAAATAACAGAACTAATTTAAACTTCTCTGAATTGGTGAACTTTAGAAATCAGTTACTGGTGCTGGGTTTCTCGTAGTCTTTGGTGTCAGGGTGTGTGTGTGTTTTTCAGGGTGTGTGAGGCGAGTGAGAGAGGTTGGGGGTGTTTGGGATGTGGAGAGGGCACGCTGGCATGCTGCCTGCTCTCCAGTGAGCTCTGGCTCTGAGGACTGTGCTCGCTCTCTGTCTGTCTCTCCACAGAGGGAGTCCACACACGCTCCAAAAAACGAGGAGATGGAGGTGAGGTGAGCAGGCTACATCGCTTCTCCATCTGCTGTGTGCACACGTTTTTTTTTGTGTCTCTGAATCTCCACAATAGACTTGGTGTATGGTTGTGGTTCTGTTTTATATTTGTGTGTTTGTGTCTATAACACATATTTTGTGTATTTTGTGTTATTTATATATTTTGTCATGGTTTATTATGGAATGTGTATGCATGCAAGCTCTATTTCCAGTTTTCAGTCCTGCTATCTGCTAAAACCTGGTCTTACTGTCTCATTTATAAATTAAAGATTATAAACTATGATTAAACACCATCGCTACTCCGTCTCTAGGATATTACCCAAATCCTCACGCTTCTTCCATAATGAAATCATCATGGATGGGACAACATTGGCCAAGGTCACTGTTTTACAAAGTGTAGCCACTGTTTCAACACATTTCCACACAGGGCCACAGAACTGAAAAAAATCATCACTGTTCCAACACACCAAATGTCGTAAAATCTGTTAAATTGCGTTGACTTACGTGGTTGAACCAGAAAAATCACCAGCCTAGCTAACAGAGAATGTTATCAGAACATTCAGGAATGCAAAAACAACGTCTCGCAGTGTTCTGAAAACATTTGCTACTCACGACATTCCCAGTAAGACAAAACTAACATCAAGGGAAGGTTTTGTCAACGTTTCTACAGCTAAAACTGCACCATTTATGTAAAACCATTCATACAGCATGCAGAAAACATCTTCGAATCAAATGTTAATGAAGCCAGAAAACATTCTGTTAACTTCAAATTGTTAGCTAGGTGGTTCTCAGAAGGTTTGGCTATAACATGCGAGGAATTAAGCCCTTAGGGACTTGCGGTTATAGGAAAATAATCAACGATTGTGGTGCGATGTGGACCAACATGAAGTGGAGTTACCTTTGCCACCAGAAAGTTGATTGAAGTCTTTTTTTTTCCCTGTTATACAAAAGCAATTTGTCAAATATTAATTTTTTTTTATTTATTAAACACTGATGCATCATACTTTTTATCTCTTTATAGTTAGATTTAATATTATTAAATCTTCTCAAAACATAACTTCCTGTTTGTTCTTACGTTAAAACAGCTATAAAGTCATTCCCTCAGCTGTCTCAATTTTTACTTCTCTCTTAAAGTTAATAAGACAAAAAAAAAAAAACACACACAGCTTGTTACCAAGAAACCACACAAAAAAAAAAAGGTTCTCTGTCCTGAAGACTTTCTTGTGGCATAAAACTTACTATTATGAAGCACTCACACTGCAGACTCCTTCCATAAATGTTCACTAACAACACAATTTCTAACCCATTTTTGTAATTAGGACTAGAGTATATGAAGAGCCTGATATATAAGTCCTCGTATGCCATACAAGTGTAATTTGTTACTATAGAAACAATAGTATGTTAGAACAAATGCAAATGCTTTTGGAATCCGAGAAAAGAATTTGGCAAACGTGCATTACAATTTGATATGTCAGTGAACTCAGATGTTTGAGCCCTACTCTAGATATAATATATCTTGAGGCTGCTATTAATTAGCCTGTTTCTTTAAACTCTCTTTATATCAGCCCATTGTTGTGATATTTCATCTGCTTTCTCTCCACACCCTTGTAGATGATCTCTCATGAGCATCAACAGTCATGAGGTTGGGAGTCTGTACATTTTGCTACTAGACAATCAGATGCTTAGTTCAAGCACGTGGAAGCTGAAGTGCACGCTTTCATCTCTTGACTGGAAACTGAAGTGCGTTTTAAGCTCCCAACTTTCTCCTGCGTTAGATTGCAGTCCTGCTGGGTCATTAGGGCAGAGAGCGCCATCAGCACGTGGACTCAAGGGCTCTTCTGGAATGGGAAGGATGGATCAAGAGGCCCTTACTGCAAATTAGGCCCCTCCGAGTGAAGTGCTGGAGGGCAGGGAGCATGCACACACACACACACACACACACACACACTTCACTTCACTTCACTTCCTCTTGTATCTCTCAATCTCTTCCTCTATTTATCTGGCTGTCCCCCATTCTCTCTCACTTTCTCTCACTCCGTCATTCTCTCAATTGGCTACTTCTCCTATAAAGCATTGTTCAACTAGTACCACTCAAAATCTTTAACCCCATTTAACACATCCTAATAGCACATTTTTGGAAACGTTCACACTGTGAAAATTAACTATCACTATAAACCTCAGAAGAGAAATAAGTGTGAATCTTATAGGGATACTTGGCCACAATTTAAAAAAAATGTCTTCAAAGTGAAATTTCTCAGTTTGAGCAACAGGAACAGGAGGTGAAAGTGAAGTTTGAAGGACTACAAATGCTTTGAGGATGGGCTCTTTTCGAGGTTTTTTTTTATTTGTTTGGGTTTTTTTTTTAGACTTGAGAACCATCAAGAAAGGACACAATAATAAATTAAACCTAAAAGTATTAAAAGATTCATGTTCATGTATTCTCCATAATGATCTTGTGGTGTTGTTAGAAACATTGGTGATTTTAGAAAGTTCTACAGTAATGTACTTGGTAATTTGTACAACATTCGTATGGATTTGAACAGGTGAGGGCGATGTCCAGTAGGTAGATTTGTTCACTTTCATATGAACATCACAATTTCATCCTTTCATACTTAGCATACTTTTCTTTCAAACCGAGTCATATAAATTTGTCTATGTAAGATCATGTTGCAAAGTGACAAATGAATCGTTGTCGGCACACTAATATATACAGTGTAAATATTTTATTCTTCTTCAGTGTATTTACATCCTATCTAATAGCTGCTAACTGCTATTTTCAAAAGTTTTCTTTCTTTTTTTTCTTTTTTTTAACAGACAACGAACTTATTTTGCACCTTCTTGACACACCAGTCACTTCACTTCACAGTCAGTCTACAATTCAGTTTTTAAACTGGGGTAAAGAAAATCATTATCTCGTTCCATAACCAGTGGCCTAGGTTATTACTGAGCTATGCCATAGTGCTAAGTCATAGAGCATATATTGCGATGGAGATTCCCACTTATCGCACAACATTTTAGCCCAATGCAGCTGTGTAGTTTATTGACAAAAACGCGATGGATAAATAGGATATTGTGAATTATTTCAAAATCCTGAGAGCCGTAGTACTGTACTACAGAACATGTCTGTAATAAACATGATGGAGAGTGCTGTTATATGAAATTAATCAACAAAGTGGAGGTTTGATGCGGCCCAAACCCAAAGCCGAGTTACCGTTACCACTCCAAAGTTGATTATTTTCCAATAACAGCACATCTTTGAGTGTTTTATTCCTGTTGTACTACAGCAATGTGCCAATTCTAACTATAACCGGATAAAAGAAAGACATGGTTCTTTAATAATTAAGATTTGTTATAATGTTATGGAATATCTTCAAAGCAAGTCACTTCCTGTTGTCACTTAAGTTATAGCAGCTCACCAGGCTCTGTCTGTCCGTGTCAGGAAAATTACAGCTGTTACAAAACTCTGACACTGGAGACTCCTTCCATAAGTGTTAAGTAAACATCTCCTCCCAGAAAACATCACCATTTTAACGATTTTTAACAGTTTTTAAACTCGTCTACCTGGTACATTATACAAGTCCCTGTGTAAGTTGGTACAACAGAAACTATAACATATAGACATATATATCAGAGCAAGTGCAATAATATAAACCTGTCATTTGCCTTGCAGGTGGAACTATCTTTAGAAAATGATTCAACACCTCCTGACCAATCAGAACCGACAATTCAACAGCACTGTGGTATAATACATAACATGACATAACATATTAAACAATTGTTATGTCTCTCTCTCTCTCTTTTGCACACACTCTTATTCTCTTATGATGTCTCTCACCCCTCCTCACTATCTCTCTCCTTCTCTATCTGCCAGGAGGACTAATTTGTATAATGAAACGGAAAGAGACGCAGAATCCTGTTCGGGAGGCACATAGCGCTGCTCAGCAGCTCGTTTTGGAATACAGCACACGTTTGGTTCGCTCTTTCTCCCTCGTTTCCTTTGTGTGTGTCATTTCAGCCACAGCTGCATTAACTCCATTGTAGGGGTCTGGCGCGCTGACGCCTCTCCGAAAGTGTGGAATTATAGCAGCGAGCATCTGCAGCCAACAACACTGCGCAACATAATTGTGTCCTGTCATATTTAAATGCTCCTCTACTCTAGAGAAAAGGAAAGGACAATCGCTCCCCCTCTGTATGGCTCTCTCTCTCTCTCTCTCTCTCTCTCTCTCTCTCTTTCTATTTCTCTGTCTCCCTGTCTCTTGTTGCAGAGACAATGCTTTGGCCCCCCAGACTTGTCAGATACAGTGAGATGTTTGAGCAAACCGGCTGTGGCAGAATCCAGTAAAAGCTCGGCCCGATGTGGCCTGGAAGTGCTGCTCTGCTCTGCTGCTTCTTAACCCTTTTATAGATTAGACTGACTGCAAACTTTCATGCAAAACACAGGGGGAAAGCATGTCAGTACCTTTTAATACTTATGCACTATTTCCAATCAACATAACATAAGGGTCATTCATTTATTTCTTGGCATGAGCTATACAATTGAACAACTCCTAACAGACAAGATAGAGAGCATTCGTTGTTGTTGTTGTTGTTGTTGCTTTTATTTTTTGATGCGTGGGACAAGAAGCAACTTTCCAAATCCACATCACTGTCTTCATAAAAATAACCAATTTATAAAGCCTGTCTTGAAGAGTTTGTTGGAACCACCAAGTTCATAGTTCTTCTCTGCCAAGACTTGCTTCACTTTTCATCACGCAGATGCTCGACTTCCCACCTTTGGCAACACATACATCCAGATCAGCTCAAACCCCAAACACCCATCTACACAGAAGGGACACATTTGGGCTTTCCATATCATCTATGTTTTTAAACCCAGCTGCTATGAAGTGAACACGTGTCCTGTTCTTGAGTTTCTCTTGCATCGCGTGTCTGTGGTGATAAAAACGTTCTCTGACAGGACTGTACCTGAGCAGTGTTCATGCATGACTGGGACCGGTGTGCTGGATTCAGTTGTGGTATGTTGTCAAAGGCCCAAATCTCACCCGTTTCCGTGGATTATCTCTAAGATTTGTATATAAGAACTGCTGCTGTTATCATAAAGACGATGATGCTCACACTGAACATCCTTTCAACACACTTTATAGTATACAATTGTAGAAGGGTAATGATTTATAATCCCGCTGTCCAGTGTCATTTAGAAAAGGATGGGTTCCATTTTAAAGTCTGGTTTCCCTCCTCATGTCATCTAACAGAGATTTTACAAATCACTATTGCCTCTGGCTTGCTCATTAGGGATTTAAATATGCATCTTGATTTTTGTAAAACTTATTTACGACTTATGAATATATTATATTATTCATTATTATATATATGATAACATCTGTTGAATTGAATTGAATGAACCAAATTGAAGGCATCTGCAGTTCTCTTCTATTTCTTTTGGATTTTTAGTCCATGGTACCAATCCAGGCACCGTGATAGCAATCCACTACTTTAAAACTCTGTGATATGTTTTTTATAGGAACACACAGAGTTTTTCAGTTAGCCCTTTTGTAGCCCTTTTGGGGAACCCTTAAAGGTTTAATGTAGAAGCCTATAACTGAGTTTTACCCTATCAAAAAGCTTTCCAAGTTTTGGAAGCTAAGAACCCTTAATTATCCAAAAACACTGACTAAACATTTTCTTCCTAAGAGTGTATGCATTGACTTCCACTGTCTTGTTCATCTTGGTTGGAGTGTTGGCATGTGACCCTCTGGCTTGTAGTTTTTGTCTTCCATCAGTATCATTGGTGTTGTATACTGTATATACACCTATTATCCTATACTCACACTGCATAGATTCACCATTTAAAAATTACAGTATGCAAGTAGGCCTATTTGTGCTAAGATGTATTTAAGATTATCCCTGCTAGTGAAGTGTGAAGTCAGGATTTGTTCATGATATGACCTTTACATTTCTTACTACTTCAGTAGAAAACAGAGAGATGTCATATTGTTTTTTTCAAAAAGACTTTACACCGATGTTATATTTCTTTGGTGCCATTCAGATTCATTATCCAAAAGATTCGCGTTAAGTAGCTTGAATGCAGTAATCTCTTAAGTAAGGGATGTTTAAAAGCCATACTGGCTCAGCAGATCCAAATAAAAGATTATAAAGATCTAAACTCTACATTCTTGGTGCAGATAGATGCAAACGAAATAGGTTTAACGTAGTCACAAAAGCCTAGTGTTTGACCGTTGGAGTTTGTTTTACATAACGCAATGGCATGACATGTTATAATGACATATATAATAGCTTGAGTGAAAGGCCTTCCATGGGGATAAAAACATCTAGATATAGAAAAACAAATCACCAATCCCAGAAGAGCAGGGCCATTTTTATTTTACATTTCACATTTTAATGGTGGTATATTGTTATCCGGCGTCACCCACAAGAGGATTTTAAACCTTTGAAATCTGGTTCCTCTAAAAGTTTGCCACTGTCATTTCTGGTTTGCTCATTAGGGATCTAAATCTACATCCAGATTTCTATAAAGCTGCTTCGTGACGATATTTTTTTGTTAAAAGTGATATGCAAATAAAATTGAATTGAGTTCAATTGAATTTACTGATGTTTTAGTAAAACTACTCTACCTGGAACTGTAAAAGTAGTAGTAAAAGTAGTTTTTTCTATTGAACGACAAACAGTTTCTTGTGTTTCTTCTTTTGTGTGTATTTTTACTGAATAAATACAATTTAGTTGATAGCAGACGTCATTCTTTCTGGTTACCTTATGAGGGTGACATGGCTAATTCATTCAATTTCATACAAATGTAGTTAAAAAAAAAACAAAAAAAAAACTATCTTTAAGATTAGTATCTTTTAGTAGAACTTAAGTTGTGAAAATTGTTACAATTTTGCTTAAGGCATAAATATTTGCAAAGTTGTTCCTCTGAAATCAATAAACTATTCAATGAATCCAGTTCATGCTTGGAAAAATCGAGGTTTCCCTAATATTTTATTATTATTATTATTTTTAGAAACACAGTGATATAACAGTGCTATGGAGTTGTAACAGCCCATAAGTAGGCTTTTAAATGGACTTTAGTTAATAAGCCTGGGTTTGTGCTTAAGGGTTATTCCCAATAAGATTGAACCCTTAACACATTTTACACAGGAGTTGGTAAATTGACTCTGGTCAAGTTAAATATCTAAATTAAATATCAAATTTAATATCTAATGTACTAAGATAAAATAATATTGTAAATTAGAAAATAAAAAAATGTAAATTAGACATGTCTTAAAGTCAATAGTAAGTTCTTATTTTTGGCTATAAATCAGTAGGCAGTTCTTATGTCAACATAGTCCTTTTAGTAACATAGTGATACGGCAGACAGGTGAAATGTGTCATTGAACAAAAAAAAGAGCTAATTTATGTACTCGGAATATTCAGATAATTATAAATGAAATTTATTTTATTATAGAAATTGTTCTGAGAGACCTCTAGGGAAGACAAATACTTACATTTCGACATGAAACAAAACTGAATTATATCCAAGACACAATCTACTGTTTTAACCAAAAGTTACCAAAAGTTTTTTTTTTTTTTGTTTGTTTGTTTTTTTCTTTTTCATTTCTGATTCAGCATTCAAAGCGTTCCACATATACTTTTTTTTTCTGTCAGCAAGCTTTGGAAACGAATGAATTGGCTTCTTGTAAACTGTGTGTAGTCATGGTTGCCTTGGAACAAAACTGTTGTTACTACAGGTCCACAATCATTACAAAGACGTTCAGAAGTCCTTGATATAAACTGATAATGGAACAAAAGAAGCACGGCAGAAATGCTCGCGTGAATGTCGCTCCTTCCACGGATGTGAAACGACTTGGTTTGACAGTCCATCCACAGCTGTTCATTTCTTTTTATGTCATAACATACAATTGGCCATTTACAAATACATCAAAATGACTGGAAACTGAAAAGAGATTTTTGTTCCATTTTTTTTAAACGATATAACACAGGGCACTTTACACAGAGTCCGTTCTCGTTCGGTGCTTCTTCGAGTCTTTCTGTCCAGAGAACGCTAGAGAAGTGGCACTATCCCCATACAAAAGAATACAGGTCCTTTTTTAGAGCCGCTTCTCTGTTGTGTAGTGAAATACTGCTGAACCGCTTCGCCTTGCAGCTGAGAGAGGCCAGGAGGTCGCGTCTGTTTCTCTGCACTCCTCAGCTCCCTTCACTGTAGCCTGGGCCAATATTGGGACATGTCAGGTTCACTGCCTGGCACTTGTACCGGTACAGACACTCCAGGCGAGATTAGACCTGCAGCACCAACAAAATAAAGGAGAAGGTGAGAAACGGTATTCAAGTATGTTCATGCCCATGTAACTGGAATAACTGTGAGTTCTATTTATGATGTACAACTGGCATCTAGATCATTCTGGAAATGTGTGCTGCCATCCAAAACTACATACAGAAATCTATAACCATCCTGAAGTAAGGAATAAAACACAGCAAGGCATGCTGTCATAGAAAAATGACCAGTGACGTGGTTTATTATATAAAGTGGAGGGACATTAACCCCTAGAAGTTAATTATTTTCCTATAACAGCATGTCCTGATGTTTTTTTTATTGCTTTTATATCATGTATAAAAGCATTTTTATTCATTTTATACCACAACGTGTAATTTTTATCCTTTTATGGTTACATTTAATGATGTGGAAAGTCCATGAAACACGTTGCTTCCTATTGTCACTTACGCTATAGTAGCTATAAACAGTCATTCCCTAACTGGCCTCTTGTTTTCTCTTGAAGCTCGTCATGTTACTGTTACACTGTACTGAACACTCTCAAGTGGCAGAAAAACTGCAGACTCCGCTAAGGTTAAATAAACATCTCCTCACAGAAAACCTCACAGTGTTAATGATTATATGTTAAATAACAACTTTTTTTATCCATTTATTATTATAAATGGATTATCTGAAACATCCAGGTTCATGTGAATTAGCTGTTAAGGCACTTGGGATATATTATATAATGGGATATATTTAATTCAACTGGTAACACTGCATGGCCATAAATAACAGTATTTGTCATTTTTGTTACCATATCATCCCTACTTTATTCAAGTAATTAAAGAAAAGTGATGAAATCTTGTTTGAGTTTCATCATTAATAAACACGAAATCAGTTCTTGGTAGTGCCAGATGCTTTACCGATGCAGCTAGATGCTCTACCCAGCTGCACCATAATAAATAAGTCTATTTCCAGCAGTTTTCTGGAGTTCCTACCCAAAATGCATTATTGATGCTTGCCTCCTCCATTTTGAATTCTGATCATTTTTCACTCTCATTCAGTAGAGGAGGAACACTTTGCGCTTACCCGTCGAGGTTGTGCCCGAGGTGGCCATCGATTGGCTGTTCATGTGTGCCTGCATGTGAGGGGGTGTATATGCATCGTAGCTCCGCCCATTCACTGAAGGACTGGTGGGCAGCATGCAGGAGTAGGATGAGGTCTGGCTTGCCTGGAGGAGAGAGAAAGAAAAAGAGATAAACCGATGTGTCATAAACACTTATACCTTAATTCATCAACCGAACCGGAGAATGAAATGGAGGTTGCGTAAGACTGCAATTAAGGCAGATTACTGCACTCAGACTATTAAGCTCTGGCTTTACATGCACAGTGTTCGAGAACAGAGTGAGACCTACTTGCATAGGCAGGTTGTTTGCCATTGTGAAGCTTGGCATTGGTGGGAGGGCGCTGTACGTGTTGGTGAGCGCCGTGTCTGACCGTCCCAGCATGGAGCCTGATGTAAAGGACACTATTTAAATAATCGGGAAAGAGCGATTTTAAGTGACATGTTATGGTGTCCATAATGAGTGTGAGTGTGAATTCACACAATACTGTCGATATGATGAAACTCATATAATGTATACCTGGCGTTGTCGGCTGAGGGATTGGCTGATAGACACTTGTGCTAAAGCTGCTACTGATAGGTATGTGACTGGTGGAGTTATTGGCTTGTCGTCTCTGATTCCTCAGTTTTTCCTCCCTCCTCCATTTTGCTCTTCTGTTTGAGAACCATACCTAGAAAAGTGATAATTATCAATTAGTCTGTCCTGCAACATCATTACATTTAATTTCACGATGATGTATCTCCATGGCTTACCTGTATTCTGGCCTCTGGTAAGTCGATTTTCGCCGCAAGTCTCTCGCGGGCAAAAACGTCCGGATAATGCGTTCTTTCAAACTCTGAAACACAACATTAATGGCATGCATTACTATCAATAAATCAATTTATTCTATTAATTTTAAGTAGTGATTAACAGCAAATGTGGCGTGGAAATGCATCCTAAGTGTGTTTAGCGTACCTTTCTCAAGTGCCTCTATCTGCTCCTGGGTGAAAGATGTGCGGTTCCTTTGCAGTTTTCTCTTTAACTGGAGTCGCATCTGGGCCTCGTCCGAGTCTTCCCCGTTCGAGCTGATCGAGTTTGTGTTCTCACCACCTCCATCTGACTGCTGACAGCCTTCTACCAAAAGAAAAACAAAAAGAGCTCAGTCTATAAAATCAATTGGCTAAAATGCATTTTCATTAGCATGTGTTTCATTTGCAATTACATAGGTCCTAATGCAACATTTTGCGTATTATATGCTCGGCAGATCTATTTACAGCTCCTCTCATACTCTGAAACATACTAAGCGCCCAGATCTTTTCATGCTGTCAGAACACAATCTGAAACTCTAGAGGAATTGAAAAGGGGTGTTTAATTTACAAAACATTGTCCTTAGCAAAATGAAAAGTTGTAAAACTTTTAAAACTTTCTCCTATTTCATTCACCAAGTTTCTCCAATTATGGCAACATACCATATGGACATTTTGAAGGCCCATTGAGGTATAACCACCAATGCTTGAATGGAAGGGCATGCTTTCAGAGCAACACAATGCCCCAAAGAGAGTTTAGAGAGTGTTAAATGCGCTCTCTGGATTGCAAACTTTCTTCGTGCTTGGAATTTTGAAGGAGGCAACAATTGAAGGAAGGCAACAAAAGGATTCTCTCGAACCACCCCCCCCTCCTTCATTGTAAGCAGGAGGATTTCAGTCAACAGACCCTTTTCAGCTCGGTGTGTTAACCTTTATGCACGAGCATCATTAATCACTGTCCCTGAGGCCGCCCCGTTCAGCCTCGCATAGGATTTATGCCTTCTATAGGCAGTGGGAGAAAAAGCACTGGGGGCCCACCATGAAGGAAGCGGCTCAATGACACAGAGTGTGTTAGCAAAAAGAAAAAAAAAAAGGGGGGACAGGGGAGCCAACTGTGAGTCGATATGCTTTAACCTGCTGCGCTGTTTGGAAACTAATGTAACCTTGCTGCGCTCAATTAAAAGCGTTACGTTATGCAGTGATGGCTTCGGTTTGCTAAAAGGTCAGGGCTGAATTGGACACGTTAGCTGCACTGAAGCAAACCAACATTATGGCCTGTCTGATATACTTGGCCTTTATACAAAAAAAAAAAAAAGAAAGAAAACCAGAAATTATCAACCACTTGAACTTTTACAAGTCCTAATGTAGCATGTGTGAAGTGTATCAGGAATTCATACTACTCTCATAACCCTTACTAAACTAAATATGAAACTCTAATTACAATTACATGAGTGAGTTTCATACATGGCAACAATGAACAAAACAGATGAATGTAAAACAAATACTAAAACTTAAAAAGAGAAACACAGGGATAGTTTACCATCATATTGTTTCATATGGTAACACCTTATTATTCAATTACAAATAGATTTTTTTTTTATTATATTTAGCCCATACTTGGTATTTACTATAGGATCAGTAGCCTTGCTATTTATTTCTAAGCCACTCACAATAAGTTGTTATTTTCATAGCTGTACTTTTATACTTTTATTTTTTTTAAAAATAAAAATTTAATTTTAAAGTTAGTTAAAACATAAAAATAATATGAAATAAAACATTGTTGTTACACATTCTTTTTTGCTCCCACTTAAAGCCTGCGATGAATAAAAATGATTCTTTTGTTGCAAAAATTGAGCAAGTACCAAACTTTCGTTGATGCAATTAACAAACTTTCACTGACTTAATCTAGACACCTAATCCAGTTCACGCCTTGAGAGTTCATTGAGGAGTTGAATCATTTATTTTAGAAGCAGGTAAAACCTAAAAGCTAGTTGTCTGACTTTATTACATGGTTTTTGGTGGTTTTGACTGGTGGCTATTTGTCACATGTGCACAAATTATTGAAGAAAACTAGCAATACTGCTCTGCTAGAAGCGTGATAAACGTGAAAGCCCAAAATTCTAAACTGTGCATGGGTATTATGAATAGAAGAGGCCTATTTCACAAACAAACTTTAATGCTAATGTGAAAATGAGCATGAATTTACAAGCAACTTTAAAAGCAACTACCAAAAGAAACCAAGCATTTAAATATATTTACCTAAAATGATTGTCAACGACATAATGACAGGAATGCTCAGATTTTCAAAATGCTGTCTCATCAAATTTCTTGATGCTGCTTAATTCATTTAGAAGTTGAAATAATTCAGTGAATTAAGCTATTCCAAAATGACTCTTGAGTAAGGTCATGGAAGACTCATGCTCAGTTACTCAGCGAGACAATGTTAAGTCCACTATTAATAGCGAGCTTGTCTACTTGGGATACTATTCAGATGAATCCACTGATTTATCCAGTGATGGGTGGGACAGTTATCAGATGGAAGCCATGTTAAATTGCGTCTGAGACCTTTTCAGCTTGTAGTAGATAGGAATGAGGAATAAAATCCTTTTAAAATGACCTGCAAAACCTTGACTTGTTAAGAATAATGCATGATATGTTGCACCAAATACATACTTGGTCTTACTGCATGATGTGTCTGGGACATAAGCTATGTGAATCAGTTCAGATTTATGAGCCCATATTGATTTGAAATCACTCAATACAAATCAAGTGTCGGATGAGACACAATTAAAGCCAAGTGTCATACAAGTGGCCTAACAAGTCAAATCAAGTCACACATGTTTATCAGGATTAGACTATGAAACTATCAGGATTAGACTATGAAATATATCAAATATAAGTATGTAATAATCGTTAACCCATGATGTTGTGCGTAAGCAATATATTCGTCTGTAAAGTTTCTATCAAAAAGCTTTACAAAGCTCTGAAGGCTTGCTGTTGTGTTAACGGGTTGCCACTACAGTGAGTCGATCATGGATTTAATATATCTAGATGTTATGTGAAAAGCAGAGAGCGTCTGCGTTTATAGTGTCCGTCCTGCACTGTGCCATGCTCTTAAAAGTGACATGTCTAATTGGTAAGAGGTGCCACTTTGGTGTCCAGGCCTGCAGGAACATTTTCTACAGCTGCCTCTCTCCGGCTAGACGCTCATTCATGTCGCCTTTAATGAGATACAAAACGTCCTCTAATGAGCCATTACACACAGAGACAGCGCTGTTCCCATAACACATTCATGCGCGTGACGGAAAACATCCCCCTTTTGTACAGAGTATCCCACGTGTTATGTGTGTGTGTGTTTTTAACCTCGCTTGGCCCATACAGACAGGTTGAGAAGGACGAAGTGACAAAAATGCACACAGGCTACATGTGTGTGAATTTGTTTTGTTGTTTTTTTAAACAGTGCAAAACAAAAAGGCTTAGTCTGACTAATTGGAATATTGGTTATATATCGGTGTCTTGTCTTTGCTGTGGACATATTTATAATCAGCACTGTAGTATATAATATTAATAATAATAATAATAATAATAATAATAATACTGTAAATAATTTCAAATTATATGCAAATGATTACAGATACTACTACTACTACTACTACTACTACTACTACTACTAATAATAATAATAATAATAATATTATTGTCGTTGTTGTTGTTAATTCTACCTTTTCTTGTTGCTGGGGTGGTACCCTTATTTTTTGTACCTTTATCTTTTACATCCAAATGTGGATATAGTGTACCTTTTTAAAACAATGATAAATTTAATACTTTATTGGATAGTAATTATATTTTAGGATAAATAAAACTCTATGCACCTTTCGAGCTCAAGCATACTAAAGGTACAAAAGATGCACCCTTGATGCTACCACCCCAGTGACAAGGACTGGTACAGTTTAGTACCCTTTTGTTCTGAGAGCGAAAAACATCCCACAGAGCCAAAATCTACTCTCACATTTCTAATGCCTTGCTCACCAGCCCAGTCCTCTATAGCTGATTAAAGACAAGCTTGCAGTACCTTGGTTCTGCTGTCCTGGCACCGATGATCCGGGGTACCAGCCCGGCCGGGTCCCCCACGCTCCCGTCTGTCCGTTCAGCATCCTCAGCTTCTCATACATGCCATCTGCTCCCATCTGTTGCTTCTCGCTAGCCAGGTTGCGCAGCACTCGGTTTATGGACGACACCTGAAAAGACCAAAACCCCAAAGATGCGGCACATTTTAATTAAAAGTGCGCGTCCTCGAGATGGCAATATTTTTTGGCATTTCTGGCCTCGATGTTACACACAGGCGATTGATTTTAGGCTGAATCTCAAATTGGTCATACAGTGCACTACACAGAGAGTGGAATTATTTCATTCCTGCATGTAGTGCACTTAATACGGACATGATTCCGCCTTATGTCTGCGTGCTGGGCTGTGTTGATGTCCTGGAAGCCATTACGCACGACCTTGTGTTTGACAGAAGAAAATATTTACAGAAGATTTTTTTTTTTTTTTTTTTTTACCCTGATTATGTACATGTAGGTTTGTAGACTACACTTCCCAGTGTTTTAAATTGCTAGTGAGTGGAGAAAGGTTTAGGACCGAGATTAAAAACCATTTCTCTGCTTTTTTTTTGTATCCAAAACAACACGAATAGGCTATGACAAAATGGCAACCTGGTCTATTAGTTTATAAATATGATTTCTAGCAAGTACATTATAGTAACATGTGTTACGTGAGGGCTGAATGTTTTATACTGTATCCTTTGATGCCTTCATTTTAATTGCATTACTCATGTGTTAGTCGTTTCAACGCAGTTAAATGGGGCTATCTCTCTATCTGTATCTCTATATCTCTATCTCTCTATCTCTCTATGTCTATCTCTATCTGTGCTTTTCCTTGATTTGTTCTCGCACTTAATTTGAACATAATGGCTAGGTGTAAGAGGCTACTTTGTTGACATAATGAGATCATCTTTTCAATTCCCTGTAAATTTACAATGCTAATGTTAATCTACAGCTAATGGGTGTTTGGAGGACTCGGTTGTGTTGCATGACCTTGACCCGCTTTGGGTCTGAGATCTGCATAAAAAGGCAGAAATCTAATCTTAGATCATGAACCTTCTTAAACTGAGCTTATTGCTCAGTATCAGCTCTGCTTTCCTCAATATATTATTTTTTTTTTAGGATTCATTGAATGTGATTTGATCATGAATGTCAGCAAAACAGCTCTAAAAATAGCTAACCCTGCCACGCCTTGGCTTGTGGTGCATCCCTGCAGCGTCATTTACATATTATAGACTAACTGCTTGTGCAAGTTGAAGGTCAGGCTCATGACAGTGTGGACAGGTATGCGAGCCACACGGTTAGATTATTCAGAATATGGGTGCAGACTTCTTTTGCACTCACGCTCGGTATGTTGTCGTTCGTGCAGATGCCCTCGGAGAGCAGTCTGTCCCGGATTTCCCACGCGAAAATGGACGGGCACTCCCTCTTAAACTGGGCGATTTTGCTGACCACCTCAGGTGTGGCCACTCGCGGTTTACTTCCGCCGATCGCGCGCGGTCTGATCGAGCCTGTTTCGTAGTACCTGCCCAAGATCTTACTCACACATCCGTTGGACACCTGGACACAAAACGAGAGACACAAATCACACACATTATTTAAACAAGGCGTGAAATGTTACGTGCATGAGTCCGAACATTGATAAGCTTACGTTTTCATTGTCCAGCACTTGGACTTTTGCATCGGCATGGGTCTATAACACAAGAAATATACCTTCAGTGGTACAAGAAACTCTTTATGCAGTCCTTTTCTTTTGTTATCATCTCCATTAACCGATTATATTAGGGACAGTTCATTTGAATTTGCCTGGAAATCAATTGTGATTTTCGTTTGTTTGTTTGTTTGTTTGTTTGCAATCAACCACTGCTCGCAGTTTGTCAGTTACAGTAAGTTAAATATGAGAAAACTGGGGTGTTGATATTATCCAGGGAAACAAATAAAGGCCTATAAATTAGTTTAGCCAGCCAATCCGGACATTAAAACCAATTCGCTTGTTTTTCTAACGAGTAAAACAAAAACAATGACGCAAGAACAAACCATTTCTGCGTTAGTAATTTTGTGCATTTTAATTAGAAGGCGTGCAAACGGAAGCGAGGAAGCTTTCATGCATTGCATGTCATCAGCTCACCTGCAGAATCCGGGATATGTCGCAGGGGCGGGCGCCGCTGTGCGCGAGCTCCACGATTTTCTGTCTGGTGGAATCGGGCAGCGGTCTGCCGTTAACGAACACGCCGCCGAGCTGGTTCACCCCGCTGTGACCTGGACGGAGCAAGAAACAGCATGAGAGTGCCTTTTACCCAAGCCAGAAAATAAGAAAGTAATAATAATATTAATAATAATAATAATAATTATAATAATAATAATAATAATCAAGAGAACAGATTGCACAGTGTCCTGAATGCACGCGTTAAAATCATACTGTGCACAAAATAAGAAAATATCATGCATTAAAGTTTATAAGAATTGTTACTGTGTAAAATATATTTCCAAGAATCAGTGCATCAGTGCTTTTGCCAACAAAAGCGTCATCAGACAAAAAAAAAAGAAAGAAAAAAAAAAAGTCAACCTTATTGACATTATTAACTTATAAACATTGCTGGTTAATCTGCCATTTATTCGCGACTGGTGTTCCTCCAGATGTGCTCTTCATGTCCTGTTCTTCTAACGCAATCGTGTTATTATAACACCTGCACAACACATGCTCCGGAGATTTGCGCATCTTTGCAAAAAAACGGATCAGATGGCGTAATGCTATTTCTGGGTTTGGCGAATTAGACAGTAATGCTCCTTAAACACTGCGCAGGATTAAAGCCATGCATATTATACAGGTAGAGCCATTTAAATCGCACCCCTTTACAGTCCACCTAAAACAAGTCACCGCAAGCTAGGTATATCATATCATATCCATAAATGCAAAAGAGCAACGAAAAAGATGATCAAATGCACCAAACCTGTACCCAGACGCACAAAAGAGCCCTTCCTGTATTCTGGTTTTCCTTTACTTCTTTACTTCTTTGCTCTCATCCCTTCCCCTGCGGAGCCTCCAGTTAAATTGAGTCCAAGAGCACGGGCTCCTTAGCAATAAATAAGCTCCAAATTTAGAAGAGGGGGGGAGAAACAAATATGATGAGCCTGCCTGACATTTTGTCTTTAAAATAAAGCTAAGCTAAGCTGCACGTCAAGTTTGAGCTTAATATCTGGAAATGGGCGGAATAAGTCGCTCCGGATCATGCATGGGAAGGCTAATTGGAAAAGATCAAGCTTGGAGCACTTGTGGCAGGCGATGTCACTTTATGACAAAGCTTTGCGTTTGAACGTTGCATCGTCACGACAAAAAAAAAAGGAGCATGGTAAAAAAAAGAAGAAGAAGAAGAGGAACAAATGCAGACGACGACCCTTTCTGTCTGCATTTTGGATATCACCCTGAATAAATTGGACTCTGCTCATTTAGCCTTCAAGGGAAGCTTCATTTTAAGGTGGCCAGGGGGGGGAAACTATGCGCGCGCACATTCACGTGGATGCGCGTTGCTTTTAAGTATATTAAAAGTGGCATTTTTTTTTTTTGTCACGCGACAAGCTTTGCATAGTCTACGTTCTACACAGTGGGAACGAATATGTGCAGGATTTTGCGCTATGACTACACTGTCAGTAAATATGAAAACAACAAGAACAACAACAATAATACTAATGCAATAAATAAATAAATAATGCCAAAATAAAACAGCCCATGCAGCGTAAATACTCTTAAACGTCAATGCCGTACATTTTATAGTACGTGGTGTCTGTGGAATGATTCAGTGATCTGATAGAATTGTAAACGCGCAAGAGAAAGATGAGAAGGAAAGTCCATCACCATGTCGTTTTAGAGGCTTAATTCACAGGATTAGAGTAAATCAATCAACAGCCTTTTGCACGGAGGTCAGCGCGGATGAGCATATTGAAGATTTATTGGCTTTGGGATTAAGTCCCTTATGGCCCCCAAAAAAAATCCCAAACCCCAGTTGACAGAGCCAGAACACAGACCGGAATATAAAATCAAAGTTTTCTCTTGAAAGGTTAAATCGTCATCATTATGAGTCCCTAGGGGCAATAATTATGCGCCTTGTAGCCTATTCTACCTCTAATCAAATTAATAGCAAGACATATGGTGTCAATTTTCTATATTACACCCAGGACTTATTTAGCATTAAAAAGCTTGGAGAGCCTCTAAACAATCCATCGCCTGCTTATAATAATAATAATAATAATAATAATACTAATAATAATAATAATAATAATAATAATAATAATAATAATACTGCACATTGTGTTTATTTACTTAACTGCACTTTATATTTATAATCTTATTTAATTAAGTCATGTTTTATTCTATTTTATATTTTAAGTTAAATATGATTTTTTTTCTTTCTAATTTTCTATTTAATTATTTATCCAACTTCTCTGTAGGAATCTAGCACGTCGTTTATACAAAACAATATGACAGGACATCATTCAACACACCTTCTTTACAGATGTCAGATACCTCTGGTCCAGCATTAAGAGAGAAAATATGTCCGGTTTATTATAATTATTCTTTCCAAGAAATTGCGACTCATAATCATAATCATAATCATAGCTGCACAATATCACATGTGTTTTGAACAATCAAGTTAATGTGGTTTGCTAGTTTCTCTCTCTCCCTCTCTCTCTCTCTCTCCCTCTCTCTCTCTCTCTCTCAGGGAAATTTCAGCCAAATGGAGCGTGTCAAGTGCATTCATGCTTCCTCATAATGCATGTTTCTCAGCATAGCTCTTTTTTCTGGATAATATAAGGGGATTGGCAGCGAGTGGTAACATTAATGGAGGTTGTTCTTAGCAGAATACACACGTATAGGTCTATTGAGCTCTCTCATACACGTGCTGTCTTTCTCTGGCTTCGCTTTTGAGTAGGTTTACATGCATCTGCTAATTTCCAGCTGATTATCTACAACGCAGCTAAACCACAATATTAAAGGAATGAATGTATAATAATGCAAATGTAGTAATAAAATAATGTCGTCTAATATAGCCTATAGTTTGTTTTTCAGCTGCGTTAAATGGATTTTATGAGTTCGCTGTCACAACATATGTGTTTAGCATTTAATACACCACCAGAAAACTTCTGTCATGTTTTTGTTCAAAATCTTCACATGCAATCATGTTCACGTCAAAGCATACTGGAAGGAACATTTAAGAGATAGAGAGAGAGAGAGAGAGAGAGAGAGAGAGAGAGAGAGAAAACTCCACTTACTGTTTTGCATCATGGACGCGACACCAGACTCCCACGTGGTCCGGTTATAGTACTCTATTAGTCATAAAGAAACAATAATCATGGTCAGTTTTTTTTTTATTGCTAATATATATTGTTAAAGATCAACATGCAGTATTTTGCAGTGCAGTGATTTGATTGTGTATAACGGGCATTATTGTGCAGGGTGGTGAATGAAAAGTTACTGATTCGTGCAGTAAAAAAAGTGAGAGCACACTACTGTCTCCATAATTTGTTTTCAATTATCCAGCGTTTAAACTTGCCTGGAAACAGTTGACTGTCCGCTTATAACAATTTATAGACTCTCATCTGCGTCACACTAGTTAATAATTCCCTATAGGACAAAGCAAAACATTATTAGTATCACCTAATACACCTAGCCATTATTATTTCTTAATGCATTATAGCTGAAACGTGTTGCATAATTATTTCTTATTCCTCACATTACACTGAAAATTCGGGGGTTTTGTTAAATTAGTAACTAAATGATATATCCTAGTTACTATAACTGTGTATAGATGCAGCTTCGCTTTTACTAACCGTGTACACATTATATATATATATATATATATATATGGTATAATGTTGGCCAATAATATTTTTGCCAATATTTATATGGATTCGTCATTATTATAAAATTCTTTTTGTGCTTATATATATGTATGTCAGTAATATGTACTATAAATTTAAAGCAGCCTACTCCTTTCTAACTATTTTTAATTTTATTATTATTATTATTATTATTATTATTCTTATTATTATTATTATTATGAAAGCTGATTCGCAATTGAACACTAAAATCCCGACAATAAAATCCGATCCTCCCCAACAACTAAACAACCCTAAGAAACGTTAAAAAAAAAAAAAAAAAAAGCTGAAAAAGATCCTCCCTCTTTTTTCCCCCTACACCCGTCTCAAGTAATTTCTTATTATAAGTATTTGGACGTTAATTGTGTTACTGGTGTGTGTCGTTATAGGAACTGGAGTTAAAAAAAGAGAAGATACACAACAGCGCAGTGGGGAGCTCAATTTGGCAAAAGACAATTGTATTAAAAAAGAACCCATTCAGTTTCATTTACCCAAAAGGAAAAGGGGGCCATTGAAGAAATAGGCCCAGCTTTGATTTTCTTCCTTTTTTAGCTATTTTCCCTTTTTTTACGTAGATGGACTGGGTGTGTGCACGTTCACGCGCGCGCGTGTGTGTATGTGTATGTGTGTGGACGTGTGTATTTTGTGTGTGTGTGTGTGTGTGTTTACGGTGTGGTTTTACAAATAAATGTATACAGCCATATGGATCGTTTACGTGTTCAATATTACTATTTTATAACATTCATATTTAATTAAACAATTTTAAAAAATTAACACCAGCCTATACACACTGTTTAACTTATACTTTTCATTTAAGATTGTCTGCGTGCATTAAACGTTTAAGCAAATATTAATCGTTACAAGACCCCAACAACCCTAAACTTGCTTTGGGTCTTAAAAAAGTGTCGTATGGGGTATTTTTTGTCCTTCATGCTCTCAGTAAAGTGGTGCCTCTGGTTTAATGATTAGTGTTTTAATAGTGCCTCATCTGCATTTTACACTTCTTAATGTGCAACACAAAGCCTTTAGACTTCCAACATGCCTATTCTGTGTTTGTCAGCCTTCTAGGAAGGCTATACTGACATGCAGAAATGTGAGTCGAAAAACAAGTGAAGACAACTATAAGCCTGCTCTAAATAAAAGAAGATGAAATTAAACTTCGGGCCAGTACAGACCAGTTTATTACAGCCCATAATTAAGGGTAAATAACGTAGTAAAATATTTTTTTAAAGATATTACCCCAACAATGAAGTCCTCGTAACATTTTAAAAATTGTTGCTGTAACAGTGCTTTCATTTTTGTAATGGCTGTGCAGTAAACATGTCCATATTAAAAAAAAAAAAAATCGTAGAATTTTTTGCGATTTAATAAAAAATGTTTAAAAAAAGCAAAACGTTCTCAAGTTCAAGTGATTTTTTTTGGTGTGTGTGTGTGTGTGTGTGTGTGTATGAACCAAACTGACACCCTCCTCACCGCTTCATCGCGTCTCTGTTTTCCGCCGCGACTTCACTGTTTTCTGTCATAAAATTGCGATTTGGCGAAAAGAACAAAAAACGCGACACGATTTAAGCGAACAGGGTAATAAAATATAGCCCATACAAACTCCCTCATCTTAAAAAAAAAAACTTAAAACTTAGCCTACTTGTTAAGGCAAATGAGGTTGTAATGTTTCCTTACACGGCGCATCAAACCTACTCTTCCTGTGTGTTAAGGATTTTAGTGTTGTTACGAAATAACGCAAAAAAAAAAAAAAAGAAAACGCCAAATTGTCATGTTTTGAGTTCAAGAGTTCAATTCAAAACAGTGCTGATTTAGCTCCAGAAGTGTTTCTGTATAGCTGGACTTAAAGACACATTGCGTTTTCTGTCCAAACGGATTTAAGTTTCTCTATGCATCTAATACACAAAAAAGGACAATGTTTTACTCACCTTTCTGAGGCATTTTTTTTTTTTTTGGTGTTGTTTTGTTTTGTTTTTTCCTGCAGCTCGTCACTCGGCTGGAGCTTCTTGTCAAATTAGCAGGCGACGTCGAAGAGAAGTGAAATATTTCTCCTATAATTTTGTCTTTCCTTTTATAGTTTCCAAGTGACTGGTAGAAAATAGAAATCCCTGCGAGACACAGAGGAAACAGAGGGGTTGACAAAATAAAGTGGAACGCAACTCCGCAGGAGCGCGTGAGCTTGAAACAAATAAATGAATAGAGAGAGAGAGAGAGAGAGAGAGAGAGAGCATGCACCTATGCTGACGGTACTCTAGTGTATGTAATGTATGTGTTTCTGCTCTGTGCCTCCTCTTCAGTGGCCCCATTAGCGGATCCTGACCTCTGTCATCATCTTCAAGTAAAAAGAAAAGAAATGAAAGGGAAAAAAGAAAACACACTCATGCACACACACACACATACACACACATACTTCCTCGTGCCCCCTTGTGTGTCTGAGCGGGAAACCGGCGGAGAAGCTAGCTGTTGAAAACTCACTAATCACTCCGCCGCGCACATGCAAATAGCAAAATGCTCCCCTCTCCCGCGCGCACCAAGTACTGCTGCCATAATGCGCTGCTCGCCGTTTTTTCTTTCACGCGCGCGCTGCCTATTGGACGACGCGCGGCAGGAGTTGTTGCTATAGAAACCATAGCCATAGAGACTCCACCAAATGTGGGAAATGTGGAAACACGCTCCAGGAAAAGGTTCCTGCGAGGTCTTTTAAGGGTTCTCCGGATTGTGCGAAAATAAGTGTACTCAGAACCCAAACAGTTTTCATTAGAACCCAACAATGTTTATTTATTGTGTCTTATTGAGTTCTAAACGCAATTATTTTTAAACTCTTGATTGCCCAAAACATGCACATTGCAAGTTTTTAAGATGATGTTGTTGTTGTTGTTTTCATGAAGTCAAGCTGGGATCCACTCCCGGACCTGATCTGAGGCGGATCCGGTTTTCTCCTGAGCCATGCTCGGATGACAGCTGTGAAACCAGCTCGCCTTCCTTTCCGGTGAAACGGTAGTCAGAGCAATCAAACCCTCAACCGAGATTCAGAGGTTGTAATGCGAGCCTCCAGGCTTGTCAGGTAAAGCAGAAGTTACACACACCGTGCTGCGACTTCTCACATGGCCAGTTATACCTCTATGGATTACTGAAGCGGAAAAATACCAAAAGCACTCTGGCCTTTGATTGATATGCAGCCTATGGCGGGGTGTTCAGGCAGAATTTATTCCCTCTGTCCAAATATTTAGTCTTTAAACCATGTTTCAGTCTTCTTTTTTTTAAAAAAATACACTTACTAACCATGCACTGAAGAAGCAATGAGTGGAGGGTGGTGCCCTTGTTATGTGTCTGTCACCTGGAAATGTTGATAAAGCATACCTTTACAATGATCTAAGACACATAAATGGACCCTAATTAGATTTTGAGAGTGAACCCGACATGCACATAGGCCTAGCCTACTGAAGGGACACAAGGTGGTACCACCTCAGCAAGGAAAGGTCCAGTTAGTACCCTTTTTCTCAGAGTGTACTAGGTATTGATGTTATAACCTGCCTTTTCAGAAATAAACGCACCAGATTGCACAGTTCCTTGTGCGCCATCAAAGGGACATGACTCTCTTTTTTTTTACCTTCAGTTTGCATACATTTTTTACCTGCAAACATGTAAAAATAATAATTTAAGGTACATAATTGAATCTTAAGGATCATTACTCTGAAGTGTACTTATGGTACATCACGTGCACGTTGCTAGATAAAAGATGCGCACCATAAGTATAAAACATGCACCCTTAAAACAAGCTTGCGGGGTTTTTTTTTCACATTAGGAATTAAGAATTTAAAAATAAAAAAGGCCAATGTGTTGTCAGAAGATTGTAAATAAAACTGTAGGCCCAGTTGCATGATGAGACTGAAACACGCCACATGTTGCTGCTTGCTTGGGGCATTAGTGAACAGCACACAGTGCAGAAGCGTGTGTTTGGTGCTGCACTCCTCACTCCTGTGCTGTTTCACTCCTCTGCTGGAGTGAGGAAGAGAGTCCGGGGTCGAGGGAATGTGAAATGGAGTCATGAAGGAGGCAGGGAGGGAGTAAGGGAGGCAGGGAGGGAGGGAGTAAGGGAGCACGGCGGGGTAGTTTAGAAGTGGGGACTGAACGGTGTTTGGGACACTCAGAGTCCAAAATAAAGTTGTGGTTGCATATGTAGGCTGCACTCGACTCGACTTTTGACATGTGCTTGGGGGGAAAAAACGCGGGGAGCTCATCAATAAACTATGGTGAAAGTGAATAAGGGCCCTGACAAGCATCGCATTCCCCCCACTAAGGCACAAAATGAGGAGACAAACGACGCTGCCAAACAGTTTGCAAATCGCACTGAAAGGAAACGGGATAATGAGCTGCAGTGGCATCTCGGTCGGGTGGTGCTGCAGATCCCCCTCCCTTTCTATATTATCAAGGTTGTGCCACTTCCCCCCTGTGTTTCAGCGTGTGTGTGTGTGTGTGTGTGTGTGTGTGTGTGTGTGTGTGTGTGTGTGGATAAATATTTCCGAATTTCCCTATGTATTTATTTGCTAATTTATCCATTCATTTCTTTTGCACTTTTGCATATAAAAATAGATTGATCACTTATTTATTTCTTTATTTGCTTCTCTCATGAAAATATGCATAAATCTATTTTTAAATACTTTTTTGTTTAAAGATCAGGCAAGCCTAAATTAGGCCCAAACGTGATATTTAAGAGCAAATTAAAAGGAGATTAGCTCTTTCCTTTGGGAACTGTGATCGCTCATTGCGCTTACCTGTAATTCTGCTTAATAGTGTGTAATTTTACACACAGTCCTAACAGGGCACGGGCTAATTGTTTTTTTTTTTTTTTTTCTTTCATAGGTAATTAATCCACTGTTATAATTTTCTTGTTTTTCACTTCATTGACTGGGATGATTTATAGAAACCTGTTGTTTATACCAATGTTTAAAAAAAAAGTACCTGTAATATATTTCCAGTTTAGAAAGATCTACTATACTCTCTCTCTCTCCCTCTCTCTCTCTCTCTCTGTCTCTGTCTCTCTCGCACACACTTTTTTTTTTCATTAAATCACATGCACATGCAACATTTTTTGTAGGCGAGTTACCAAGTTCCAGCGTTTTTTATTTTTTTATTTTTTTTAATTTTATTTCAGTGTTCACATGGCTTTTCTGAGGTCTGTCAATTAGCCCAATTCGGATTAGCACTGAGCCCTGTTCGGCACTGAGAAGAAAAAGACCCTAATCTTGTCGCTATTTTCCCTAAGGGCAAAATTGTCTCAGGGCGCCCCTCTCTCTCTCTCTAAAGTTTTTTAGAAAGGAAAAAAATAATAAGGGGAGGGGAGTGGAGTGAATGCATCTGACGTCATTCTTGGAAACAGAGAGAGAGAGAGAGAGAGAGAGAGAGAGAGACTAGGAAATATAACAAACCATAGAGTGCCACTAATGTATAACGTGAAAGGGAGATAAAGGGGGGCAAGAGAATAAAGGGAGAGAGAGCCAATAGAAAGAAAAAAAGAGCTTTATCGTCTCACTGTTCTGTAATTGTAGAGTTGGCCAGTGCTTTGCTATTAACACATGCAGTGACTGTGTTGGAGGGAAGGAACTGCCAAACATTATTATTATTTTTTCTGGTGGGCGGTTTTGCTCAGTGGCACCTTGCCTGTAACCCTATAGGCGCCATGATCTCTGTCCATTTATCCAAAAAGGAGCAAGTCACACATTATTCCATTTCATTAGGCCCTAAAAGTGGAGAGATGGAGGCTAGTGGAGTAATAGATTTTAATCACTCCTCTTCTTTTCCTGTGGTGTAGGCTACACCGTCGTCACATGGCAGCGAATGACTGCTCTGTGCTGCTGCATTCATTTCCGAGTGGCCAGGAGAGATGTTAGATTTATCCTAATAATCCTGACATGTTGCAGTTGGGGCAGTGTTTATGGACCGTGTAATCTGCATTTAGGGGCAAAGTTTATGGCGAAAACTGAAAACAGTTGTTTCCACTGGCAAAAATATCCCGATATGTTATTTATGGATATTAAAAAGTCTGTAAAGTTTACATCAAAATAAGTTAGCATAGCTATTAAGACACTGAATGGATGTGTTATTATTATTATTATTATTATTATTATTATTATTATTAGACATGTCACTGTTAATCTGTGGGGTTTTTTTTAGACAAATATTACCAGTCACAGGTGAATAAGCTGTTGAGAGAAACAAGTGAATGGTTGCCAGACTGGTTTGGAGATTATTGAGGCGGGTTGTTATTTCACACCTCCAGATTTTTCTCTTTTTGTTTTTCCGTCAGTTAACGCCACTAAAGTCACTCCGACAGAATTGTTATTTGCATGCATTTGCAAGCAACAGTTCTGTGTTATTGTCGAGCAAATCAGAGCATGACTGCGTCTCATTTCCAGGCTTACTGCTTATCAGTGGTGGTGGTGGTGGTGATTATGCATTTATTTTCAGCGCATTTATTTTTATACATTTTTTTTTAAAAATCTGAAACATTTTAATCCGAGGTGTAAATACGCCTAGCTCGTGCAAACAGGTTGCACCAGGTACAGAGTGGGTCGTTTATAAACTCACCTCAAGTTTTCTCCGATTGTTGAGTCCGGCTGTGTGATCATACAGAGCTGAGTCGTGATTAGATGCCCGAGCCCAAAGCCATCGGGGTGCGGTAAAGGATGCGTGAAGAAAATAACAACACCCCCTCTGAATTGATCTCACAAAACTATTTCCAACAGTCGATAATATCCAGTCCAGCGAGCTGTGAAGGTAAACGTCTCGTGATTTTAAAAGCCTTGTTGAGATGCTAAAAGTCAAAAATAAAAAAATCTACCTATAGCATAGAAAACTGCCCGACACTTCCACTTGCTTCTTTCTATATTTTTTGTATTTTATATAAACGCAAATCTTTGTGAAATGCGGAATTCCTTTCCGCAGCACATTAAACACCGACAGAAAGTAAAATAATATTAAAAAGAAAAACAGACGGCCTCCGTTCTTACACTCAACTTTCGCCTTAATATTCTCCTCGTCTTGAAGGGGATTGGCTGGGATGGCGGGATACGTCACAATGGGCGCCATTTGGCACGCCCCCAAACCGGGAAGTTGGAAGCGCACAGTCTCCAGGAAAATGTCTGTGTGCCCACATGACCCCATTAGAGGCTATTTTAACTTCTTTTCAAAGTCTGGCTTGTGTGATTTGATGAGCAAACAACCACCACAATGAAAAATGAAAAAGTCTACTTTTTAATAATCCAAATCCCCAGTTAAGATGCAGATTAAATAACCTAATAATATGTTCCTTATTTCCACAGTGAGTGCACTCTCACAATAAAGGCATAGTTAGTTTAAGGTCAGGGCATTTCACAACCAACAGCCTTATACTGCAATATTTACATACTGTACTTTACCGTGATGCTACCATCAAGAGGGCATGTTTTGTATTTTTAGTGTGTATCTTTTACCTGGGAAAGTGCATGTGGTGAATCTTTGATTAGCTTTTAGAGTATGAATGTATCTTATTATGGACCTTAAAATATTTTTAAAGATTTCCAGCTTAAAAAATATACATGCTAAAGACAGATACCAGGTACCTTTCTTTCTGAGAGTGTGTAGATATTCCAGTATAATCCTACTGTTTGTAATATGACCCAACCATAATCTAAGCATGGTGGTTTTGTGCCCCATTATTTTCTTTATGAACATACAGTTTTGCACACCCATTTAAATTCTGTTTTGCCCATTTTTTCTAGTTAACTGCATTCACTAGCCTATTTATTTATGTTATTTCAGACAGTGTCAGTGATCAGACATGACGTGTAGAGTTCTCCGCTATTGTGCACATGTCCACATGTTTAGTTTTTTTTTTTTTTTTTTTTTTTTTTTTTTTTTTTTTTTTTTTTTTTTTTTTTTTTTTTTTTTTTTTTTTTTTTTTTTTTTTTTTTTTTTTTTTTTTTTTTTTTTTAGAAAATGGCCTAACCCCGGAATGCATTCTTGAAATCCTTTATAGACCCTCAATTGTTCTGCAGCTTCTTGGTCATGTAAATGATCCAGGCTGCTCTTGGGTCTCTCCTCGTGGTCGCTCTCCTTCCTTCCCTTGCCAAAATGCCACTCACTTCCCAAACCTGATGCCAACAAGTTTCCACTGGGATCTCACGAAAGAAAATTTATTTTCGGGTTTTTATAAAGTGAATAATGATTTTGCTGTATTGTATTTGTTTGCACATGGATGTACAATACTATTCAGCATGTTGTTTATAAGTAAATCCATATATATATGGATACACACACGCACTATATATATATATATATATATATATATATATATATATATATATATATATCTGCATTATAGAATATAGATATATAAAGCCAGTTGCTGAATGAGGCTGAATGAGCTGCTATCATTGTGCGTCAAACAGCTAATGTCAATTTTACACGGAGACTGCACACGGTAAATACGCAACCGTGTGTGTGCGCGTCTCTCAGGAAGTGTACAGAGAGATATGGGATGCTTTTAAAGGAGAGATAGGAGAGCTGGACTCGGACTGATTGCAGAGAGCTGCCGCCATTAGACACACAGGCTGTGTTCCGATTTGTGGTCTGTCTCCTGCAGGTACACTCCAGGTACACTCGAGCACTGTTATAGAATAATAAAACCAAAAAAAAAAAAAAAACACTTTTACGTCATCAGTGTCGAATTTGGCTTGGGTTTTTTTTTTTTTTTTTTTTTTTTGGAAATTTGCGAACTAATCTAAATAATCTGTAAAACGAATGCAACCTTTTTCCACCTGGGAGCGTTTTTTTTTCCTTCTTCACAATTCTATCCAACACTGAAAGCTCACAGAAGCAGATGAATGGAAATGAACTGTGAAGCTGTGCTCCTGAACGTGGATAGTTGTGTTCCTCGGTTATTTTAAAACCTGGTTAATGGAAATGCATTGCGCTAATTTCGTTCCTCCAAACAGGCTCCACTAATGTAAATGTGTCAAACTCATGTTGGCCCACTAATGCCCTGGAAGACGAGCTCAGCGCCCCAGTTAGCACACTAGTCCGCAGATTGGAGCGCAGCCGCAGTGAAACCGCGCAGCGCTGCAGGGGCTCTTGAGAGTCTCCGCTGGAAACCGCACGGCCTCGGAGCGCTTATCGGGCTCTCAGTAAACCGAGACAGGACGCTAAAGCCGGGACAGGTGCTGCCTTTCCCTTTCTCGGCTATAACCCCACTCTTCAATGCGTGATCAGGCGTGAACGCAAATCTGTCCAGCCAGCTTTCAGCCCTACGCCGGCCCTCTGTTTCCAAGTGCGCGTGGGTGTGTGTGTAAATAAGTGAGACAGAAGGAGGGGAATGGAGCCCCCTATGACACACATAGCCAATTTAGAGAGAGATCAACCACCGAGCACCTAGCTTTGTCAGATAGAGTTCACTAAATATTGCTTACTAAAAGAAAAAAATGGCATTTACGATCACTACCTCATCTACATACATTCATGACTACTACTACTACTACTACTACTACTACTACTACTAATAATAATAATAATAACAATAACAATACCATATTTACAATTATTATTATTATTATTATTATTATTATTATTATTATTCCATTCATTAATTCATTCATTACCGATTACATTTGGTATTACATTTAGCAAGTTACTGTTAAGTAGACTTCTCTAAAACAAATAACTAACTCTTATCTGGGATATTGTCAAGCCTTTTGCAAACAAACAAACAAACAAACAAACAAAAACCGTAATTGTTACTGTTATGTCTGGCTTCTTAACCTTCATTTATATTCATCGACTGATTTGATTTTCCAAGATCGAATTTTTACAAAATCATTAAAAAAAACAACCTTCATTATTCTACTTATTAATTTAAACTTTAAAAAAAAATACACTTATTTATTATTTAATGATACGTGTTCTAATTTTCATTTTAACTTAAGATCATACCCCTGTTCATGCCCCTGAACAAAACACGATATTTACTTAATGACGCGCGTCTCATAACAATATTTATTCATTATTACTGGCTTATGATTATTGTCCTTATATTTTTTTTCCATATTGTCAGGCAGGTATATTTTGACATGCGGCTTTGTGGGTAATTTTACTGTCTTATAAACATCAGGTCATTGACACGGATAGCCTACATCTGTTTTCAGGGATCGTTTCTACTAAAGATGCTTTCGTAATATTTCTAAAAGAAAAAAAAAACTACTCTCCAAAAAGATATTGTTATTAATAAGAAAAATTCAGCGACTTTGAGAACAACTGGGGGGAGAAAGCTGTATGTATATTAGGCTGGTCCACAAGTGGCTATTTGGGAAAGTAAAAAAAAAAAGAAAGAAAGAAAAGAAAAGAAAAGAAAGAAAGAAAAAGAAAAGCAAAAGCAAGATGTGGACCGTCCACAGGGTTTTTGCTCTTATTCCCTGACCCTTATGATAAGATTAAGTAGGCCATAGTGGGGGAAAGAAAAAGGCACAGATTGACACCTGCCAACTTGACTGCGATGGGATTGGTTTTGACGCGTCGTGCTGGCAACAATAAGGCAAACAAATCGCATGGATAAGAGTAAGAATAATAATAACGAGGCTAAATTTGTCAGGAGGAGAGTTGCTGTGTACGTGGGCAAGCTGGGAGCTGACAGCAGGGAAAATGCGAGCTAACGAGCACATCAGACATGCTGACAAATGACAGCTAGGCTAAATGAAAGAGCCTCGGCGAAAATGCGCAACAGCAACACTCACACACTCCTGTTTGGGCCAATAATATAGACTAATTATACACACGCTGACACGTAATGGCCTTAGTATTCCTGCAGTAATTACTCAGATTCATAACTACATTGTGACTTTTAAGAATCTAAATATTTAGTTTTAAGGTTGAGGATTAAACTTAGCACCCTATATGATGATAGCCATCTTACAGACTTAATAACAGACATAATACCGTTTATTAAACCTCATACGCAATGCTGCTGTAACGATATGACCCAAAGTGTTGATTTAAATGATCTTTGGCTTACTTCTAGTACATTATCACCTGCTTTTAACAAGAAAATCACAAATATTCATTTTAAACACTGAAGATTGCACGTGGCACAGGATGCTTGTGCTACACACACGTTTTAAAAGTATTTAGTGTTTCCTGAAGCCTTCAAATTCAAAATCATTACATTTGCACCTTTTATTTTTTTTTTAAAGAAAATATTTCATGTAAACGTTGACGATTGAACTTATTATCCTATGTCTTACAGGCTTAATAATAGTCTTGAGTTATTAAGTATAGTATTTGCTGTTTCAGTAAATACCACAAACAGTATATATATATATATATATATATATATATATATATATATATATATATATATATATATATATATATATATATATATATATATATATATATATATATTTTGACTAAAAGTGTTGGATTCAATTATTTTTGAAAAAGACTCCTCTTGTCATCCAGTTAGATCACATTTAATGTTTTTAAGAACAGTAACTACTCAAATTCAAGTCATTACATTATAGCACACATAAAATATTCAATTTTAAGGTTGAACTTGGAGTCCTGTGATAGAATACTGGTGCTGCAGGCATAATAACAGACATAATACTGTTTAAAGTATGTTGTTGTTTTTTTAAATCTGATTAAAAGTGTGTTTTTAAATGCTGTTTGGTTTAGGCTGCTTTTACTGCATGAACATGTGATAAGTGATAAGCCTAGGTACACCAATTAACAACCTATGCTGTTACTGATGTGGTCATTTTATTACCATAATAAATGTCGAAATGCTATCATCACTGCTTGACCAATCCTTTTTGCTCTTCCGATCTTTTTTTTTTTTTTCTGAGTGTTGCAATTCTTAAACCTGCTCATATAACAATAATATTTCATGCATAAAGATTAAACTACTCATTGAAGTGCTTTTTTGGTTTTAGTACTCTATAAATTTGCTAAATTTATGTGAATATATTGAATAAAATGTCTCTGAAATGTGAAGTGGATATGCTCCACTGGTTATCTCTTAATGGTAATGACATTTGACATGTTGCTTTTTTTTATCGATGAGATCTCGTGACATAGGGAATGTTTTTCTCTTATACCTTTTATTAGTACAGCACTAGTGTCTTTATTTCTATTAATTTTACACATTCACTTGCATCTGATCTAAGCCATGTTTTGTTTTGCTTTTTGCATTTTGCTAGTGTGTGTGTGTGTGTGTGTGTGTGTGGTTATAATGTCAGCTGCTCTCTCGTCAGCTGTGTATACACAAGCAAATATTCAAAATGACCAATATCTGATTTACACCCTAGTTCACTTAAAGGGCTAAAGGAAAAATAACATTTGTATGTTTGTACAGTGTAAAAATGAAGGAAGCGTCATTGCACGTGTTATGCATGTTAGATTTGAGTCAATATAATTTACAAAACAAATTAAAACAAATAAAGACAGGGATTTAACAGAATGCTCACAGAATGCTAACATTTGCTCAATTAAAGTAAAAAAAAAAAGTTTCAGACTTGTGCAGTAAATCCTATCATATGACTGTGAGCAAAAGGAATAAATACATAGAAGACAGCAAAAGTCGCCTTTTCCAAAATATCTTACTTGGCTAATGAGAGACTAATGATGGCCAACAATTCAGTCGAGCATTCCTTGGCCATAAATGGCCTTGTAGTGCTTCCACAGCTGGAAGACACATGCACTTCCTCTCTTTAGATCATCCTTTAATCACATCTGTGTTTTTGCTCACCATTTATGGTGAAGCAAATAGGCACTTCTGATCTTTTTTAGTAGTGCTTATATTGATAAATGAATGCTCTTATCGAGTACATTAGTGATTTATACTGTGTACTAGTACACCTTTTAGAGCATAAACTTGACTGTGCGTGTAAAGAAATGCCTGTTGAGTGTGTAAGAATCAATTCATCAAGTTCTAGCCTTTAAATAGAGACTAATAGGCAAAACTGAGCCTGTATGTAAAGAGTTGTTGTACATGTTTGTTGCACAATATAACATAAAAAAAACAGCTGTTTTGTCTGTGGTCACCAACAAACTGAGTGAAATATGGACGCTGGTAGAAGACGAGTATGCTGGAGCCAGGCATCTGTCCCTGCGCTTGGATGCCACCCAAGTTCCCAGGCAGTCAAGTACAGAGTAATAATGTGCACGGTGTCATAATTGCCTGTAATTTAATCATATCCTCCATCTCTCATGCAAGTACGATGGCTGGCTGAAGCAGGTTGTAGCATACGAGTTCCTTCACCAAGGGTTGATTCATAGTGTAACTTTTAAACCTTCACGCTCATGAAGAAAGTGAACTGTGACACCGAGGAAATCATTGTTTAAATGAGTGAATGTTGACATCATTATCTTACTGTTTGCTAACTAACACCAGATCAGCAGCTTTAAACTCCATCTGTTGATGGAGTGATGGTTCATGCTGCTCCCCCAGACCACCTGTACACACCATCCAAGTCTTCTTGATCCAAATCTCCACTCCAACGTATGATCCCATTGTCCTAAATTAAGCTAAGAATCAGAGTAGTGTGTGTGACACAGAGCCCAGTAGTGAATTGTCTTTTTTTTTTCCCCTTCTTTGCCTTCCCTCCCTGGTGACTCTTTCCATTAACATTATAATTTCAGACACTGCTTTGCTCCATGTTACACTCCATTGTTAGAGAATCAGTGCATTCGGAGGTCCACTGGGGATGCTGACCCATTGGCAATTTTGTTGAAAGTGTAATTATCTACCCGCAGCTCACCAAGATTTAAAAAGATTGCATTTCCACTAAACCCATATCAATGCTAATTTAGCTGTGCTGTTCCAGGTGCCTCGGTCCAAGCCTGTGCACTGGGGAAAGCTGCCTGTCCACAGGGAGGCCTATAAGGACCAATACACACCAAAATTATAGTTATTTCTCTCTGTCAGAAATCAGCTTTACACTATAGGACACGCTGAACAAAGAAGGCATGCAAGATTGGAGTTAAACAAACATGACTAATGCCCCCCCACTCTCTCACCCTCAGCTTCCCAGTAGCTGCGAGGCTGCAAGCTAATAATCTAGCAAGAAATGGAATATAAAGCGGTCACTGAAAGGGAAAAAGCAATGCTCATGCTGAACTGCATGTCTGATTAATAATGAATGCATCCATATTGGAGTGGGTCAGTGCATTTAAATTGTGGATGGAGCTGTGTAGGGAGATTGTGGCTGTCTTTGCATGATTGATGACTGTCTTTGGAAATCAAGTGAAGACCTGGAGCACACCGGTGTGTTTCTCAGCTCAATTAGATCTCTACATATTTTTTTGTGCCAAGACAGGATAACTCAGACAGTGTGCGTGTGTGTGTGTGTGTGCGCGCGTTTATAGGTGTGCATGTTGCGCATGCTTCCGGATTCTACGCGCGTGCATGTGTGTATGTGTACCTATTAAGAAAAAGCACTTGTTAGCTTTGTACTTGTGTCTCTTTATTGTTTTATGATTTATGAACTAGAAATAATGATCTAGAGTAACAGGGAAATGGAAACAGGAACGACTGTTTTATGGCTGCAGCATGCATATTCAGAAGGAAATTTTATATATATATATAAAGTAGAAGTAGAAGTAAGCAGGACTACAGAATTCCCAAAGAAGCGCAAACCTAAATAAATATAAAAACAACAATGCAAATGATACATTCAGTGATTTTTAGTAAGATTTGAATTCCGGATTTGAATAAGATGCAAGCAACAAAAATTCAGAAATAAGCAAGCACCAATAGCACTAACCCGCAGCGGATTAATTTTAAATCATTTTTAAAGATGTTTACAGACAATTGTTTTGATTACCACGTGATCTAAATGAAAGAACAACCAACATAAAGTACGCAATAAATTCCTGTCCTCAAATCACAATTTGAATTCGATGTTAATGCGATATTTGAAGGTACAACGTCAAGAAATTCAGGTGTTCGTACAAATGAGTTCACACTTAAGTTTGTTTTATGCGGTTATGCCATGTTAATATCGTTCATTTCAATGAATGCAAATCATTGCTTTGCTAGAGCGATTTAGATTATTTTGATATTCATAGTTTGTGATGTTAGATTTATTTAGGTAGATTTGACGTTTTATATTTAGATTTTATTTTACTTTCTAAATTCGTTTTAATGGGCTATGCAAAATAATCTGCGCTTAAAAAATACTATTATTATGATTATTATTATTATGATTATTATTATTATTATTGTTGTTGTTGTTGGTCAGATAAACAAATATTTAATAAATGTTTTTGTCAGTAGAAATCTGCTCTGTGTAAGTAGGCTATATACACACACTGATCTTTTTTGTTTAACGTTCTCAATTTTTATTTTGTTTATTTATTTATTTATTTATTTATTTATTAGGATAATCAAAGCCGACGAGCTTCTTGTTTTCGCTGTATTTTATTCTAAAGAGACACACACAGTTCTGTCAGCTTCAAGGCTCCAGAGAAAGCTCAGTGATCAGCTCACACTGCTGACACAAAACCATCTGCTTCAAAGCTCTTGGCCGAGACACAACCTTAAATATGGCTTTAATTAAAAGACGCTTCATTCATAGCCGGAGACCACATGATGGGCAATAATTACAAATAAGGCTACAGATGTGACAGATACGCGCTTCTGGGGGGATATAAAGCTAGAGGAAGTACAGTAGCACCTGAATTCATCTCTCTGGTATCTGCTACATCTGGATTATCCGGACAACGAGCAAGAACTTCACTTCCAGATCTGAATGAACACCTAGAGCAATAAAAACACTTCCAGTCTTCATTGGTGTCCAGCTGGACTTTTATTCTAAGTGACAAGGCTCCAGTAGATATAGCTGATATGACTGTATCCAATGGTTACATCCTCACATTTAACGCTGTAAATAAAATTAGAAAATTTAAATACAGAGAAGTTTAGGTGCCAGGTGTGTCAAAAAGCCGGAAGTTGGAGTGTTTTCTATTTTAAAGATGTAATTTGAACTACATACGAAGACATGTTGATCTAAATCTACTGAGTATTCAGAAATATAGTCTACATTCTGTAAAGAGAGAAATTAGATCCTGTAATGCTAACATACTGATTCCAAAAAAAAGAAGAAGAAAAATAAATGAAAAAAAAATTCAAACCATCTTTTCTTTTCTTCAGGTGCTTAACAAATAATGCCTAATTATTTTAACCAAATCAACCAACATATCTATCTATCTATCTATCTATCTATCTATCTATCTATCTATCTATCTATCTATCCATCCATCCATCTCTGTTTAAGATTCTTTATTGCGTTTTTTTCATACAATAGTATAACAGAAGCAAAACAAGTTCTTGGTGAGTGTGATTGAGGACATCTATCTATCTATCTATCTATCTATGATAGACAGATCTACCAATCTGTTCGTGTATCCATTTGTTTATTCATTCACTTACTAATTGAACATGTAACAGACTAACTGAAGGAGGTAATTCCTTCTTCTTTTTTTCCTCCAGTCTTTTTTGCTTTTTTTTTTTTTTTTTGCGAAATCTTTGAGACAAGCTACAAAACCAGCTAAAAATGAACACCTTCAATGCAGTGTGTATCCTAATCTTCTAGACCTTTAGAAATACACTGTGTTAAATGATGCTCGGTGATTTGAGGGAAACGTGCCGATATATTGGAAGAGCAAATCACTTTGTCTAGTGCACTTGACCTGTCTGCTTACAGGCTGTAAACACACAACACTGATCTACATCCGGTTACCTGCATACGACCCACAGCACGTGCACAGACTGTGCGCTCTTCCCCTATCCCGTTGTTGTATTGCACAGTGTGTAAGAAAACAACACACTCACACACTCACACGAAGTATCTGAACATCTTTAAAAAAATAATAATAATAAAATAAAAAAAAAAAATTGGTGGTAAGCCTGGTTTAGCATCACTATTTAAAACCTATGAGGTGCCTTTTTTTTTTTTATGTTGATCTCCATTTTGGATTTAGGTTATATATGATCACTCACCCCAAGCTATTGTTTTACTCATATTTAACATCTATTTTGAGATCATGTTTGGAAATCTCCTTTTAAACCAAAATGCAGGTGCAATCAAGCAAATGTGTTGAATATTGAATCGAAGACTGAAGAGCATTGCTCTGTATTTATGCCCCGTGAAGTCTTTTCTCAGGTCACTAAAATAAAACCCGCGGTGCTCCATCGCCCTCTAGCGGAATATATTTACAGAAAAAAAGACACGTGCAAAAAAAAAAAAAAAAAAGAAAAAGAGAGAGAGAGAGGCAGAAAGAGAACAGACCTCAGTAGGAATAGATATAGAAGTTTACTTGGTAACTAGAAAACCAAACACTCCATTAGGGTAGATGTTATTATTATTATTTAGTCTAATAATTTATTATAGGCTATATTAAATATTTAATTTAGTTTAGTTCCAGAAACAAAGGGTAGTAAATTGCTGCTGTGCTGGGGTGGTTTTTCTCAAGGATACACCTTTTGTACCTTTACTATGAATCTTTTACCTGGAAAGGTGCATAAGGTACAGTGTGTGCCTTAAATCATTTAGACGTACACTGTATCCAGGTTTCCAGGCGAAAGATACATACTTAAGGTACAAAGGATGTACCTTTGATGGCACCGATCCAGCAAGGTACAGGTTAGAAGGCTACTGTTGTTTTCTGAGAGTGTATAATGGTTTAGGAACAAACATCAGTGCGAATATATATATATATACACTGTATATACTGTATATATATATATATATATAAAGAGAGAGAGAGAGAGAGAGAGAGAGAGAGAGGACATGTAGAATACAATTTTCATATCTCCTAAAAAATCCACAAGAAATGAAACATCATAGAACAACTTGTTCTTAGGACAACACATTCTTGAATACAATCTGTTTATCATACACTCTTTTTTGGCTAAACCAGAAGGGTTTTATCTAATTAATTAATTTCTGTAACAGACTCTTAGATTTATACAAGACATCTGGTTTCCGCAAATCTTTACTTTAGAATTTAACATATTGGCCTCATTTCTTCATCAATTCCCAAAGTGTGTGTATTTCACTACAAACTGAAAATGCATAAGTAGAAGAAGATTCATACTTTCAGGCTTTATAAATTCAGATCGTACTGGATTAACTGGAAATCCCATCTAATATTTAATCAACACACAGGTAAATATTCACAGTAAAGAAGTCTTAGAACATGTTCTGCATTCTAGCAACTGGAACCCTACCAACTAGAAAAAAAGCTGAAACCATTAACCGTTCATGTTTTGAGAATGTACTCTTCAGTTTAGAAGAGTAAACTCTACATCAACTAAAATTTGTGAAGGTCCAGCTACAAAAAAAAATGCATGTACTTTTAAATGCTAAACCATTAGGGAATAGTTCATGTCTATAAATAATACATTTAAAGTGATTGCATGTTTTGTTTGTTTCTCACCGGCGTTTCAGGTTACCACTTTGGACTCCGAACAGACAAGACATCTATTGTGAACTTGAGGAGAACGAATGCATACTTTTCTGTCCAGTCGGATGGAACCCCACCCACCTATCCATCTACATAGTTAGTGGTGTTGTAGGTGGTGCTGAACGGACAGCTCCAGTTCAATCAGTATCACCAAAGCAGGGGTTCTCAAACTCTTTTCATGCAAGGAACCCTCTAAAGTCACCCAGTTATCATAGCCAATCCACTTACTGGCATGTTTTTGGGAGGTGGGAGGAAACCGGAGAATTTGGAGGACACGAGGAGAACAGGCACAGAAACTCAGCACAGACAGACAGCGACCCAAGCTCAGGATCGAACCTTGGAGCTGGAGCACTTCTAAACTGTAAAATAAATTTCACAAACCTCTCCAAATACAATCCCATTGAAAGTACTCAGATATTATGCTCATTATTTACATTTTTATCATTATACTTTGCCTATTTATTGGAGCATTTCATTTCTGAACTGTCTACCAGCATAACACTTTAGACTCAGGCTGACATTATTTAGAAGCTGATCTGAAATGTCAGCTATTGGGAAGGAATTCTATACTTTAGTCTTGAGCAGTGGTAGATCCATGACTACTGACTGGAAGGTCATAAGTTCAAATCCCAGCACTGCCAAGCTGCCACTGTTGGGCTCTTAGCCCCTTGACTGCTCAGGTGTATTGTATCCTGTCTCAACTGTAAGTTGCTTTGGATAAAAGCATCAGCCAAATGAGTAAAATGTAAATGTACTTGTTTTTTTCTTTTTTGTTATTTGGGTTTGGATTAGACCCACCTTATTCAGTTGTGATGTGCCCAGTCAAACAGGCTATTAGATCTCAATAATAAATATAACTTTCATAATAATAGATTGTGATTTCCACCACTGTATAAAAAAAAAAAAAATCACAGAGTGCCTGGTTATGCTTCACAGACCCAGGATGTCCCTGGACCCTACTGGGAGACCCGCTAAAGGAAATGTCACTTTCATTTGTACATAGTGCCGCCCTTATATTTCCTCCTACAAAGTGGTATTTTTCTGTATCACATGAATGATTTCAGTGCTAATATGCAAACTAAATCAAACTAAATTAAATCATATGACCCCTAAGATTTGAATTTAAAAATATTTTAAGATATGTTGTTGCACAAGACATAGGCCTGTAAAAACGACCATGGTAAACATGTATGTGCTGTGTGGCCATTTGGATGGTAATGCCCAGTCAATTACATTTCCTTCAAGGTCATTAAGCACAAACCTGGCTTGTCCTTTAACAAGGCGTGCCTGTGTGTTTAATGAGGGTCGGAGGAGGCTAGAGCTGCTTTAATGGACTCGTGTTGTGCGGCTCTGCGTTGCTCTCTTAGTCGTTCTCAAAATCCTCTTCTTGCCATCTGTAGGCCTTGCTCCAATCTGCATTACTCCACTCGTTCACTTCATGTTTGCAGACCTCAAGGAAAAATAGATAAGCTGACTGCAAATGGCGCCTCAAAGCCACAGCGAATCGTCACCTCAGTGAGAATATTTAGTCATCTAGATGACATATCACCTATGGCATTTCACTATTTTTTTTTTTTTTGTATAAATATTCACACGTGCATATTGTCCTGGAGCGATTTCTATTTAATGTACCGAAACACACAAGTCTTACACGGCAGCTACACATGCATTTAAACACATTGCAGAGTAATGGAGTCATGATGGATAACAGGGAGTTACAACTGAGGTCTGGATTTATTTCATGATTCACTGATGCAGTGAAAGGACATGCGTATAATATTGCATTCCCAGTGCTGCTGTGACAGACAGCAGTGTTTAAAACAACATCAGCTTTGAGCGTTTAGTCTAATTGTTAAAGTAGCAAAGGTATGAAACTGCAAACAATTCTACTATAAGAGATTAAATGGTGCACTATAATAACTTACTTCCTTTAGGGTGAAAGAAATATTACACTAGCCTAAGTAAAGCGTCTGTGCCATGGTTCGGTGGTTGTTTGTGTGTGTGATGTAGTTCTGTGATGTCAGTTGCGCCATGTCTGGGTTAATCCTTTAATTGAATTTAGATTATTTTTGTTCCAGCTGTGTTTTGTTCTGCTTTGCTTTTCTAGCCACAGTTTAATTGAATCCTTATTCGTACAGCAGCACAAGCAATGTACCACACTCAGATAGCCACTAACTGCTATAAGGATGTGTGTAGATTACACATTTTCTGCACCAATAAAAACTTTGATTGTGTGTCAAGCCCACATAAGAAAGAGATCCTCCGTGCTAAATGAGATCCTCCACGCTTGGCTAATGATACTTAATGAATTATTCAGAAAAATAAATTATTATTCAAAAAAAGAACGCCAGCAGGAGGCAAACAATTTGAAGGGTTGTAACACCCCATAACAGTTCAACAGCCAAAGGAACAAAAGTATCACGCTGGAAATTAAACTAATGATTAAAAAATGTGAATTAATTTTGCATTTGAGGGGACAGAGAAAATGCCAGACAGTTTTGAAAGGTTAATCTTTAATTCAGCCACTAATAAACAGAGTGGGAGAGAAATTAGGAGTTTGCTCTTTAGCTGGACATAGTAAGTAAATCACAGGCATTAATAACTTTCCAATTTGTTTTCTTTTCTAAAATGAAAATTCATGGCAATAGTACAATTCAGCCCATCGCCGAGCAGACAGCAGTGTTTCTTATTTTGGAGTGTTGTTCAATTATTCATCAGATTGCAGTTTTGACTGAATGCAAAATGTTAGACCTGAGAATAGACTGAGCTGTTGAGAGTTAAGGGGCTTGCTTGAGTGCTTGGACTGTGGCTTTCTGGAAGTCCTGGGATTTCAGGTACGGAATATCTGAACTCTCAGTTAAATTCCCATCTCTCTCGTTCTCTACAAGCAATGACGTTTTGGCACCAACCATCTCCCCATGTCTTCCGCACACAACCTCAGCTGATGGTTTCACAGTTCTCAGTTCCCCTCGTTCCACAATCACTCTTCATATTATTTGGTTTAATTTTTCATATTATTTGGTCTTTTACCTGCTGGGTCAGACTATTGCTGGAGTTCTAGTTTGGGGGTTGCAAATAGAGGAACATCTGATGGCCAAATATCCAATGTCGCTAACATGTAAGACAATTTTAGCAAATACAAAATAGGTTTTAAACTCTCAGGACCCATCACCATGTACATGCCTTGTTTTCAACTGCATACAAAAAAGACAAAAACACTTGATGGGATGCTGTTTTAGAAAAAGAAAAACAATGGTGTTGTGTGATGTGGCCAGACATGAAGCAGAACTTCTAGAAGTTGATTTTTTTTTTTCCAGTAACAGCATGCCCCTATATTTTATTCTCTCATGTTTCCTTCCTCATATTATCTCAGAGTTTTTCCTTTTTTTTTTCTTGTTGTTCCTGGTTTGCTCATTAGGGACCTAAATCTACATCTAGATTTCTGTAAAAGCTGCTTTGTGACAATGTCCATTGTTAAAAAACTGAAATTTTTGTTCCCAAAGACTATATACATGTGTATATTTACATGTACTGTAAAAATAAATAAATAAATAAATAAATAAAATTTAAAAAACTAGGTTGGACTTACAAAGGCATTCAGAGTATACCTATACCTAGCCATCAGAGAATAAATCCAGTCATGCTTCTTACTTAGCTTCTCACTCACCTTTTAGCCTTTTAGCTTTTATCAATATTTCAGACGACTGATGCCCAGACCTCGTTTTTATGCCTAATTTAATTTTGCTAGTGTCACCCATTCAACTACCACCAGAAACCTGTTCCAAAATTTCCAGAGACTGTGATAAATTTGGATTTTAACCCCCAGCATGGTTCTGGCAGCTTTCTCCTGACTGCATTTTGGGAACTGGAGAAGCCGAAGTGAGCCTCAAACATGCCAAAGTTATTATAGTAAGCTAGTATTATGATAACACTGGCCATATCTCATGTCTCAAAAGCCCTGCCTCTGTGTACTGATCACTTTAAACTGATTAGTTTATTCATCTGTGTGAGGGAATAGTGTTAGAAAGAGAGAAAGAATGAGATAATATTAACACATGACTGATGTGTGTGTCTCTTATAATGCTAACACACACCCCTTCCCACAAATCTTCTCCTGTCCCAACATGTAATTATAGGAAAATAATCAATGAAAAGGTCGTGTGATGCGGCTGACACAGAGCAGAGTTACTGTTACCACTCCAAAGTTGATTGTTTTCCTATAACAGCATATCCCATAGTGTTTTATTCTTTTTATGCCACAGCACTTTTCCAATAAATACCATTTTTATTCATTAAAGAATGATACAAATTCTTTATCTGTTTAAAAATTACATTTAATGTAGTGAAACATCCACAAAACAATTTAAATGTTAAATATCCTTTACCTATGATTGTTACAAAGTGCTGACACTGGAGACTCCTTCCATAAATGCTAAATATACATAAATGTCTTCTTACAGAAAACTTGAACATTTACTCATTTTTAAAAATCTGTTTATGGGGACTGCCTGTCATATAACGTATTAAAACAAGTGCATTAATATAAGCCTTGCAGTCAGAGCTGCTTTTATAGAAAATTGATGAACACCTGATACGGTGATATATGAAAACTTTGATATTAGGTTCTTATATTTTTATTTTTCATACTGTTCCACTGCTAATACCAGATGAATATGATGTAATGTCATACTGTCGTGCTTTTTAGGGTCATTGCATACCTGTATTGCTGTTTGATTACTAAAATAAAACAATTGTATAACAGTCAATTATAGAACGGAAATGAGTCTCCCAAACAAATGACTCATCAATTATTAAATGTAAACAATTTACCACGTTTGAAAAATGTCTCTCGCTCTCTCCCAGTCCTCCTGAGCACGTCTTTCTTTGCACACTTGGGCAGAGTATCCGTTTTTTGATGTATTAGTGGGAAAAGTTTGCTCCAGGTTAACGGGCTAAGGTCATGCTAATGTTATTGAGCTCAGTGCCAGGCATGTATGCAGGGAGTGAGAGAAGGACTTGGAACAAAAGCAGATTCACCCGCTAGGCAGCATATGCCTCAGCACCGCCATTCCCTACAGGCCTGCAGCAGCTATCCAGGCAAATCTGCCGCTCTCTGCCCAAAAAAAGGTGTCTTTAACTCACATACAGTACATACATGAGAACACCAAAGTAGTTCAAGTTTAGAGAATATTCTTCACAAATGTCACTGAAGGGAAGGAAGGACACAGACATCTTGGCTTGTTTAAGTGTATGCTGAAGATGAGGAGGGTTATGGGAAGGTGTATAGTTTGTGTTGTAGTTAACATTAAGGAGATGTTTTTTAAATGATCAAAATCTGATTTGTTAGGTGTGTGTGTGTGTGTGTGTGTGTTCATGTGTGTGGGACAGATGGATAGATGCAGGTTGGCACAGACGAGAGGTGTTCTGGCACTGTGAATGAGACTGGTGCAGCTGTGGTGGTCAACACTGTCACAGTGCCCTTTAGAAAGATCACACATGAACACACACACACACACACACACACACACACACACACACACACACATGTACACACACGTGTATATGTTTGTACACTGTACAGCCTAAGTGTAGAATGAAAACAAATACACGCTGATTAGCGGACTTTAAAGTGATAATTACTACATAAGTGCATTCTGTTTCTATATCCATAAATGTCCAACGTCCTATTCACTTTTGCTACTTATGGAAATTTACTTTCCGCATTGTCTTATTCCTCTATCTATAATTTGACGCTCAGCTATTCTTCACCGTACTGATTCTAACTCACTGTGATTTGGCCCTAAGGAAATGAAAGATGCTGTGTGCACCGTGCTCTGAGGTGTGACCTTACACAAGTTTCACTTTCCACCCCCAGTGCCGATTAATAATGCAGTGCTGCGATTCATCAGAGCAGACGTCATGGTTTGTGTAATCACTGAAGCATGGCGTCAGCACGATAAAGGAGTTCTGTCCAGGAGAATCGGATTCACTTGGACTGAAAAGTCGGAAGATGTGTGAGGAACTTTGTGGCCAAGTGAAACAGCACCACATATAAATGCTGATGTGTTTGATTAATGAAAATGTTAATACCTATACATAATTTTGTCATTGTGAGTCAGTATTACTGAGGCCTGATGGCATTGGCGTGTCTTACGCAATGATGACAAGGGGTTAGGGTTAAGGGATGTAAGGAATTGCAAGGAGTAAAACACTTGGAGGCTTGCTGTTATTGGGAAATAATCAACGACAGGGTGGTGTGATCCTGTCTGTCATGACGTGGCGTTACTGTTACTAGCCCAAAGTTGATATATAACAAAAACTGTCAACAATTTATATTCATTACAGAACGACACTTCACATTTTTCATTCATTTATAGTTGTGCATCATCGGTTAACTGAAATTTATGATCAAACTCAACTGTATCCCAAATACAATCCCTTCCAAGGATTCCTCATATTTAATTTCATTTATATTTACTCTTTTGGCAGACACCTTTATTCAAAATAATTTACAGTGGAGACAGGATACAATAGCTCAAGGACCCAAACTTGGCAGATTGCCAGTGCTGGGACTTTCAGTCAGTTGTCCAATGCCTTAACTACAGGCCATAGGATTCTTGGCAACACTTTATTGATGTGTATCTGCACTGGGCCTTCATAACACATTCCTAAGCATTGCATAAATAATTTATAAAGCAATACTATGACTTCTCAAAACCTGTGAGATGACAAATTTTATGAAGCATACAGCTTTGCCTTTATGTGAAAAATAGAAGACAGAGGATGTCTCCCTTTTATGGCTTTATTCGTTGAGACCGATGTGTCTGTAATTTTTTATTTTTCTTGGAATCTTGGAAGAGACATTTTCTACTTTTGGCAGGGTATTTACTGTTTCTTTTTATAGGAGCCTATGTCTGAAGGCTCTTCTACTCTGGTAGGCCATTTTCATTCAAAACTATTATGCAATAAACGATTTATGTAATGCTTGTTGCAATGAATGTGTTATAAAGGCTGTACGTAGGTACCTTTTATATAAATGGTTACAGGATGTGTAGGAAACTGCTTAACAACTGTATGAAAAAAAGAAGCAATGTTGGCGTTAGTTATCAAGGTCACTGAAATGTTAGTAGTACATCATGAGAACTAACCCTGTAGACCTGTTATGACTATTCATGTTGTAGCTGCTACCACCTCTTTGTAGTTACAGCTTGGAGTACAGGGTGTGTTAACCTGAAATTACTGTGTGTTTGTTGAGTTGTATTGGGTTGCGGTTGCTGCAGTCATGCTGAACGTGGCCAGGCTACTGAAGGCCTTCTGGTTGAAGCTGGATCAGCATATGGGGCTTCTGTTCCTATCATACACACTCACCTCCAACAGCACTCATTCCAGCTGCTCCTGCCATGCTGCATCTCCGGCACACGGCTCAACTCGGCCCAGCCAGCTGTTCCACAGAGCAGGAGAGATGCCAGAACCACAACCAGAACCTTCATCATAACCACAGCCATAACCAGAACTATACGCAAGAAGCACAACTTCAACCAGCAGGTGTAGAGAGAAGAGAGGACAAGCACTTGCTTAAGAAGGTCCTTAGCTCTGTCCTCGTTGCAAAGATGAAGATGATTAATTTAACTATAGTTCTGATGTAGTAATGAAAGTACAGATGATGAAAAAGTAATACAAAACCTTGAAACCTCTGAAAGTGGAGTCTACTTTCATAAAATGTTAAATAACTGGGCTGCTTACATAAATATTGACTATAGTTTTTCTCTTTTTTTTTTTTTTTTTAAAGAAAACCAAAATTTCTTTTGTTAGACTATAGTAAAAAAAAATGCAGTATGTCCCAATGTTACTATAGAAACGGTTCTTATAAACCTGTAATTCGCCCGACAGCCTGAACTTTCTGACCAATCAGAATCAAGAATTCAAGAGTGACACTGTATAATCAAGAAATTAAAACTAAGAAATTCATTTTAAGGTGTTAGAGAAATGCTTACATGAACTGAAATCTTCAGGGTTTCTTTGGATAGATGAGGATTCTAAGCTTTCCTCAGAAATGGACAGTGGAAGCTTTAAGGGGTCCCACTGAGGAATAATGAAGAAGATAATGAAGATTCTTCTTAAAGATTGCTTAGGAATTCTAAATTTGACCTTGTTTTTATTAGGAATGTGTAAATTAATATCTTGTTTGCATCATTTTTAAATTGTTTTTTTTTTTTTTTAAAAAACTTCATTCAAATGGTAAAAATGTTATTTGTCACTGTGGATCATGAATCTGATTTATTTAACATTTATTTAACCTTTATGGAAGGAGCCTCCAGTGTCACTTTGTAACACCATGGGAAAGGTTTCAGGATGGATAAAATGTATGATGTTTTTAATAAATAAAACTGTGCAATCATTGACAAATTGTTGCAGTAAAAGAGAAGTAAAACAGTTCAAATACAGTTATAAAAAATCGGGGAGGTAGTTAAATTTTCAAGTCATATCGCACCAAACCATCGTTGATTATTTTCTTACAAAAGCACACCCTAAGTGTTTTATTCTTTCCATATTAACCCAATTAATACGGTGCTCAATGCAGTGTTATTGTTTGCACTGCTGTCATTCACAAAGACCTTATCTGGCTTCCATGAATGAAGATTAATGGCATCTCATTTGAGAAAAAGTTTGTTGGCAATTGATTCAGACTTTTAAACCCTGCTATATTTCTTAACTGGATGTGTTATTAGAAACCTGCTCACAAAATTCCTAAGACTTTTTGCTTGATTTCATGTAATATGTATGAACACTTACTGTTAGCCTGACCCCATTGTTTGTAACTCACATGACTTGAGTCATGCATATTATAGTAACACAAATCTGCAAGTGTGAGAACAAGTGTTTGTTATTAGTGTCAGTGTCGATGCGTTGTATTTAAACATTTTGTGATGACAACTCAATTCAGTTTTATTTGTACAGCTCTTTTAACAATAGACTTTACCTCAAAGCAGCTTTACACAAATCCAGATGTGGATTTGGATGCCTAAGGAACAAGCCAGAGGTGACAGCGGCGAGGAAAATCTAAGAGATGACATGAGGAAGAAACCTTGAAAAGGGAACTCTTCTGATAGTGGGTTTATAAATCATTACAGTATACAGGTGTAGAGGATGTGTCTTAATGATTCCATAAATGTCTGGATTGAAAAGTTAAGATTGTATTTACCCTGTCTATATTTTGCTCTCTCTCTCTCACACACACACACACACACACACGCTCTTCGTGGCGGTTGTAACGCTCCATTGATCAATGATGGTGCGAGTGAAGCGGCTGAAGGCAGCCGTGTCTGCTTTGGGATGGTACATATGCTTCAGGCACCGTGCATGCCAGCTGCAGCTCTCTGTCTCTCTGCAAGCCCAACACACTCTGCCCAGGTTCCTCTGTCAGCTTACACACTCCAGCTCTGCCTCTGTCTGCAGCCGGCTGTGCTGCTAAGATGGATTACCCTTTGATATCAGCAGCGATCTGGGGCGGTGTGCTTGATGCACACTGAGTGCCATAATGATTTTGCCTCCTCACAGGAACTCGAGGGACTTGCTCCTGAGTTTCTTTACAGCCGAGCCAGATTCATTATGAGCTGTAATCAAACACACACACACACACACACACACACACACACACACACGCACATGCATGCTAACTCAGTCAACATGCTTCTCTGTTTGAACAGAAGGTAAAGCTTTCATATGCATCTACATTAGCAGCTGGTCAGGGATGCACATAAAAAAAAAAGAAGAGCGAAACTTTCAGAGGTTTCTTCGCTCTGCATAGCTCCTTTACTGAGAGAGAGAGAGAGAGAGAGAGAGAGAGAGAGAGAGATCAGTAATGCCTTCATCTGTTCAGGAAACTCTTCTGTAAAGTCAATAAATGGTTTTTTTCTACAAGCTGGCTCCATCCATGGCTTTGTTAACACACAGGGTTGTACTCAATACTTATCAGATATACAGTACATTTTTAGGACTTAAAACAGACAATTTTACTGAGTGCAGAACACATTCAAAGAGGGATAATTGAATACTGAGGGCAGTAACGTTAAACTGAAATCAAAAGCAATACAGCACAAAGGGACATTAAAGCAGAATGGCATTTATAATCTCTGGAAAACACACCTTTATTTGGCAACTTAATTATTTACCTATGAAGTAGTAGTTTTCACAAACCAAAAGCACCAGGTTTCTTTCAAAGGGTTTAGTTTTCAGAAAGGATTCTCCTTAGCATTGCATAAGTAACTAGATTCAAATACTTATAAATAAATACATATGCTTGTAAATAAATCTACCACTAGGTGTTTTTGTTTTTGGGTTGTCCACCCGTCTGTCCGACAGTTAATGCGTCCGTCCATCATTCTTGTTAGCAGTGCGGAGTCTAAGTTTGATATCTCAGGATCGAGTGGTTGAAATGTTTGTAGGATTTATATGGAATTATCATTGTAGGCAGCAAACGAACCGATTAGAATTTGGAATTGATCCCATAGGGTCAAGGTCACGGCAAGGTCAAATATTATTAGCGGCAGAGGCATACCCATCTATAACGCTGGCATCGATTTCTACTTGTATTCTGAATATGTAGTGTCATAACATGTTCATGCTCATCCCTGTTAACACTACAGGAGAAATCGGATTTATTTGTTCAATCCAGATCTTAAATTGAGCGTACACATTTCAAATAAGTTTGCTTGGATTGTAGTCACGTTTGATCACAGCTCTACCTAGTTGTTATAGTAACACAGGCATGTGTAGGCCCACACTGAATAGTGCAGCTATCACTGGTAGCCAAAGGTCCATTTCCCGGCAGAAATTGCAACAAATATCATGAAAGTCAGGTTAGCATATGCTTCATTTTACAAACAGGGTGCCCCAAAAGTCTCCATGCATTTAGCAAAATGTAACTTTATCTACAAAACATCCTCTACATGATTGCCATTTCTTTTTAAACACGGAGTCGTTTCTTCCACTCATGATGAACTCATGATGAACTGCATCCCGATCCAGCCATGAGAATGATTTCAATACGATGTTCTTTTGTCAAAGGCATTCTTAAAGGCTGCCTGAAAAAAAATGATATAATATAAACTAAGTATGAAAAATTTTGGAAGGCATTTTGCTAAAGTGTTAATTTCCCGTATGTGTGAAGACTTTTGGGACACCCTGTACAATACTAAAATACTATTTGTCTCAGTTTTGTATTAGTTCACAGTTTTCACAGAGGTTAATTTTGTGTGATTTAGTACTGTGTATGTGGGTGTATAAAAGAATGCAAAGAACTCAGTCTTTATAATATGTTTACTTGCTCGTTTGCACTACAAATCATCCTGCACTATGCGCTGCTTCCCTCAAAATATCTCATTTGCACAACTTCATGTACAAATATCTCATTTGCACATTTACAGTATGTATGTAAAGTTTTCTGTAAAGTTTTTGTAAAGTTTTGTACAGTAAATTTTGTATAGTCAACCAAATTGTTTTTCTTATACCTCTATGTTCGTATTTATGTCTAACTTGTATGTAGCACCGTGGTCCTGCGAGACACGACATTTCGTTCAACTATATGTCCACACATGTAGCAGAATGACAATAAAGCTCGACTTGGACTTGGACTTGGAATGCTGATTATCTTTTATAGTGAAACAGATCCACTTAATTTGGCATTATACTCCTGTGTTGTAACTGACACTCTTGATTTTATCTCATTTTAAATTGAACTGATCAGTGAGTGCAATTTAGCAATTTAGATGCACAAAATAACAAGAGCATGAACACGTTCTGAAGTGGAGCTCAGGCACTGACTAGATAATCAACAAGAGGGTTAAGTGTAACTTTAAGTGTAAAAAACACAGAAGAAGGAGAAGTTACAGAAGACTTTGAGAGAGAGAGAGAGAGAGAGAGAGAGAGAGGTGGAGTGTTAAAAGCCAGTGAAATCTTAATAATGAAATTTAAACATGACTGAATTCATAGTATTGAAATATATTACTTCATAAACCACACATCTGTATTTAATAACCTCTTTCAAATTCAAAGTAGTTTTATATTTATAGGTTTTTTTTTCTAAAAGTCTACTGTATGTTCAGAAAGTTTTTTCAGTGTTCACAAATTCAGATTCATTCATTCATCTTCAGTTACTGTTTTATCCTAGTCAGGGTTGCGATGAATCCCGAGCCTATGCTGGCAATGCCAATTAGCATAGCCAATCCATCTACCAGCGTGTTTTTCCTTCTCAGGGAGTTTTTCCTTGCCACCGATAAATTCAAATATTTACAATATATTTTTTGTGAATCCATTTATTTCTGTAAAGCTGCTTTGTGACAATGTCCATTGTTAAAAGAGCTACACAAATAAAATTGAATTTTTGGACAAGCCCATGCGAACATGGGGAGAACATGCAAAAAAAAAAACTCCATACAGACAATAATCTGAGCTGAGGATCAAACCTACGACTCCAGAGTTGTGAAGCTTTTGCTTATACCAGGGTAGTGAGGATTGTAATTTTTTGATGTGAATTATCAAAACTTACTCACCTAATCTGAATTTGTGAACACAAAATATTGTAATGTAGACTCAATAATTATTTTTTTTAATTGTCTCTCCTTAACTTCCTGCTCTCTGCTGATCTTATATATGACATCAACGGTATGGGCAGAGTCAAAATTGCACCCTTCAAATCGCTCACACTAATCACTCTGATTTCTTTAAAATAAACCCTGAGCCATAATTAGGGCAGACCACCCTCACATGCCTCTAATTCCTCAAGCCAAGTGGAGCACCGCTGACAGCTTTTATTAGCCCGATTTGCACTGGCAACAGTTTTATGTTGTCTAATGAATGTCACGTTCCCAGAGGCCAATGAAAATGTTGAATTAACACCCTTCTAACCAAACAATTATGCGGCCTTCTTTAAACGTTCCCACGCCGGGAGCCTTGGGAAGCATTTCAGGAGGAGTCATTCCCAAAGCAAGGCTCTACACACGGATAATCGATGTGCTGTATGAATCGACGAGGTTAGTTAAATAAAAAGGGAAGGTGATATTTATTATGATGCTCCTGGTACTGTCCAAAACTGTATTTAATCTCCTTTTCAAGAGCGGTGTAAACCAAGTAACAGGAATGAATTGGATATGAAATGCCATCATATGTTTATAAATACACTAACATTAACATTTTACTCCTTCCCATAAATCTTGAGGCAACGACAGCTAAGGGACAGAAATAAAGGCCCCAGTAGGACAATGATGTATTCCCCTGCTGTCTAAGAGCCATTCATTCTCTTCCTCTCTCTCTCTTTCTCTCTCTCTCTCTCTCTCTCTCTCTCTCTCACACACACACACACACACACACACACATTAGACTTCCTCAAACATTATCCCCTCCATTGATGCCCCTCATTTCAAATCCATTTTAATTTAAGGACGCTTGACATGGTGCTGGTGGAACAGCGACTAATCCCGATCGTCCATCATAATGTAGCAAGTAGGAAGGCTGAGTCTGTGTGTGTGTGTGTGTGTGGAGACACAGGTTCACCGTGGTCACCACTGAAACAGCAGAGTAATTACCAGATCAGCTCCGTTAAAAATGCAGCCGGGCCGTTCCCTGACCTATCATCCGCTAATCTGCATAGTGAAGTATGGCTTCATAACTGTAAATCGCTGACTTAATTAAAAGCGGAGACCTTTCTGTCATTTAATTACAGCGAGAAAAGGTTATTGCCTAAATGCAATTTTCCAAATGTGATTTCTTAACAGTTATTAACGGCTTTTGCTATCATTTATTGTTTCCGATTTTTCAATTTGGAAATGGGCGGCGGCAGACATAATGACTCTGTGTGGTGGGGTGGAGGGGATGATGGTGAGGGGATGGACTCAATCTCAACGCCGTGCTCACAGCGGCTATTTGTTTCCCACAAGTGGCTCCGATGGAGGAAAGCTTGAAAATGTCACGGGGGGAGGGAGCGCCGGGCCGTGATTGCCTCCGTTTTTACTGTAGCGATTAAAAGAGAAGCGGAGTTGATGAGGAGTTCATTAACATTTCTCAGAAGAGGAGTCTAGGGCTGTCATTAGGGCCGGTATAGAGGGAGGAAAATGGTGGTAGAGAGGTGGGGGGGTCAAAAATGAGGTGCTATGAGGACAATCAAAAGACAAAAGTTTAGAAATGCACTTTAGTTCTGTAGGACTGAAGTTGGTTGCCTTATTTCTTTGATCACTAGGACAGAGGACTTTGTGCTTTCTGGTTTCTCTGTAACATGACAAGGTGGATTTTGTTGTCTTGGAGAGGTAACGACAGGAACCAATTTGTTTCATGGATGGTTCCATAACATTATACGTAACTAAAGAGCAGTCTTCTCATGACACTGGATCCATTTCAGTATGCCTACCATTCCAACCGCTCAACAGAGGACACTATATCTCCTGCCATCCACCTTTCTCTGACCCATCTGCACAAAACAGACTACTATGTTGACAAAATTCAGTTAAGCATTCAACACAATCATCCCACAACAAACTGATAACAAAGCTGAGCCTGCTGCATCTGACCACCCCCCTCTGCAACTGGATCCTGGTCTTTTTGACTGGGAGACCCCAGTTCATCAGGATCGGCAACTCCACCTCCAGCACCATCACGCTGAACACCGGCGCTCCCCAGGGCTGTGTACTCAGCCCACTGCTGTTTAATCTGTTGACTCATCACTGTCCTGCAAAGTGCAGTTCAAATCACGTCATCAATTTGCTGATGACACTACAGTTGTGGGCTTCATCAGTAACAATGATGAGTCAGCATACAGGGAGGAGGTGGAGCAGCTCTCAGAATGGCGTAGAGACAACAATCTCTTAATGTTGATAAAACTAAAAGAGATTATTGTTGACTTCAGGAGGACCTGAGTACACCGCTCACCACTGCACATCAACGGAACAACTGTGGAGAAAGCTCCAAGTTTCTTGGTGTGCACATGACAGAGGACCAGCCCTGGACTCTCAACACCACCTGCCTAGCCAAGAAGGCCCATTTTCTACACAGGCTGAAGGGAGCCAAACTCCTCCCTCCCATCCTTCTACAGAGGGACAATAGAGAGCGTCCTGACCAGCTGTCTCACCGTGTGGTCTTCGAACACAACACTCTAAAGCAAATTCTGAGAACAGCTGAAAAGATCATCGAGGTCTCTCTAATCACCATCAACACCATACAATAACCACTGCATCCGCAAAGCCACCAGTATTGCAGACGGCCCCTGTCACCCATCCCATGGACTGTGCACCCTCCTGACATCTGGCAGAAGGTACAGGAGCATCTGTGCCACCACCAGCAGACTCTGCAACATTTTCTTTCCTGAGGCAGTCAGATTACTCAACACCCTGCTGCCTCCCAACGCTCACCTGGACTAGTCACCTAACCCAGTATGACTCAATACCTTTGCAAACCACACTTTATAAAGCTTTTTAATAAATAAAAATTGTAATTGTTGGCAAAGTGCTGTGGTATAAGAGAAATAAAACACTTCAGGATGTGCTTTTAGAGGGAAATATTCGACTTCTGGATGGTAACATTAACTCTGCTTCACATCACACCAACCAGCCACTGATTATTTTCCCAAGAACCAAAGTGTCTTATACCTCTTCAATCCAAACCCTGATCAATCCCGGATATCAGAACACAGCAAAATCTGGTTAAATATGATAAATTTAAGTGATTACTCCCAAGTATAGTTCCAGATTAAAGAAACTGCTTTAATATTCACATGATTTCATTCACTTTGCCTTCCCCTAGGAGGCACTTAGACTCCACACTGCTCCAAATACGAGGCATTTATGTTTCTAATCACAAGTTTTCCCTTAATTAAATCACTGATTTATACTTGTCTCACCACGCACCCCCACATCATACATACACACTCGCACATCGCTTCAGTCTCATTCTGTGAAATATTCATATTGAAAAGAACACATTTATCCTGCCCGCTAACATCATGTCACTGCCACTATTGTCTGATGTCGAGTTCTTAATTATGGCCTTGGTTAGCGATACGGTATTTCCTTCAGTCGCGCTCATCTTTCCGTCGCTTCCTGAGCTGCCGTCCCTCCTCCAGGGGTGATTAGCGACGTTTTATGTTGTATCGTTTGTCTGTTTGACAGCAGGCGCAAGTGAACTGGATTAGATAGGAAGGCCAAATGAGAAGGCCCTGAATCAAATTAAAGCTATGGAGATTATGCAGTCGTTTAATTACAGTGAGCTTCGGTTTCCTCTATGTCGTTCCCCAGCGAACGGGCGCAAATTGACCATTCAAAACACCATTGCTTTTCATTCATAACAGCAAGATGGCATATGGGATAGGCCATAATGAAAGTATAGACTGCAATTATCAAGGCCTTACACATTAAAGGCATAAATATTTTTATATTGTTAATTTTGCTTTCCTCTGTAAACTAAAAAGTGGCAGCAGTGATAAGTGATGGTTAAGACTACTATTATAATCTGCTTACATCATCAATCAGTGTGATCGATGATCATGGAAGGGTCGATATTTAATTTTATTTTTTTTTAATCTTTCAGGTTTAGATTATGCCCACTTCAAGTTTAAAGCTGAACAGAGCACTAAGCAGAAGCAGATACAGGCACTGCTTTACACCCCTAAGATTAAGGATATTTTTTTCTGTCCATTAGCATACGTGGTAGTTTTGCAACTCATTGTACAAGGGGCCAGGCATGTAGGCTGATAATGTTTTGCCATTGTGATGACCATATTTATAGCTGTCTCTTGAGTTTCCCATAAGCCTATGCTGTCCTCATATCAGTGCCTTTTAGATGAGTGTCGTAGCAGCAAACACACTCATTTTTTCCCCCTCAATTTCTTCCTAATTTAGTATTGGCCAATTCCCAAGTCAGGCCTCCCTTGTCATATGCCAGATACCAATCAGGAAGGTGAAGTCTAACATGTGCTTCCTCTGAGACAAGTGAAGCCATCCAACCACATCTTTTCGAACTCCCACTCAGAAAGTGCTATCCACCCCTGTCTGCATACAAGAGATTACAGATGCCCACGATTGGCTAGTGATTGACAGGGGATAGAGAATGCTGGAAGGACAGAGAGCATGGCCAGATTTGCTCTCTTCGACTCCCGGTCTCAGATGGTTGTGGCATCCAGAAATTAAAATAAAAACAATTCTCTGCCTTTGTCATCAGCTGTCTTTTTCACAATAAATTGTTGAGCACATCAGATTATGCTTTCGAAGACTGCCAATCTCTCAACAACCAAGAATTCTTTTACAATTCTTTTCAGCAAAAAAAAAATCACACAGTATAAAGCCAGCTCAACACACTTTAAGGTGACTCCTACACAGAAACCTAGTCTGTAGAAAGTTCTTGCTAATTCAGACTACTGCAAATCCAGTGGTGATCTCAGAAACATTGACATTTCGAAGTGGTAACTGTTCTGATCTTGTTAAGACCTTGACAAGCCAAAGAACCTCCTTTCTACCCTAGGTCCTGTAACACAGATGCATGCATGCATGCACACACACACACACACACACACACACACACACACACACACACACACACACACACAAGATGCACTTAGCAGCAGAGGCTAATGGTTCTAGCCAAAACAGAAGCTTGCTAGCAGAAGCCTCTACGGGCTTACGAGAGGCTCGCACTTCCACAGGCACCAGTGGTGACCTCAGAAACCTCCATAAATATTTATGTGTAGTACGAGTACCACTCGACACAGTGCACTTGAGATTAGGTGACCATTTTACACAGGCCATGCCCACTTTGCTGTTTAGACCATTTTATGCCATCATTTTACTCTAAAGATCCTAACTCTGCTTGCACTCATCACTTTACTGCCCATTTTGCAGTCAATGACAAGTGCGTCCAAACTTATGACAAAAGTCAAACTATCTATAACTGTGCAGTTTAGGTAAACTTATATCATTATTTTATTCTGGTATCTACTCATTTTGCATGATATCACCATGATATCACATTACGCCATCAATGCTAACGCAAGTTTGTGAAATCGTATACACTTATACTATATACGCTAACTGCCATCATATGCGATCACTTTACACATCTGTGCTTGCTTTGTAGTCGCTGCCATCCTTTTGCAATTCATAACATCACTGTATGCCATCCTTTTGAACTTTCAGTAATCGTACTTTACAACTTTACTCTATGCTAACTTTTTGCTATTGCTTTACACAATCTATTTTCACTCTGTTAACAGGGCTGTGTTGTTTTGTTTTCAGGTTTTGAACATTTTAAGGTGTTTATGTAGGAAGCCATGCTTATATTTCGGACAGGCTGATGTCTTGAGACCTTTCATTCCAGGCTAATAAAACCTCAGGTTGAGGTTGAGAATTTAATATCATATCTAGCAAATACAGTTAATGCACTGTAGTCTTTGTGTTCATAAAATTTGTAGCACCTACTTTAGCAATTCATTATTTATGCATGGAAGTTATTTTACAGATTTTTCACAAAATAATATTTAGTATTTTCACACAGATTAAACAGTCCATGGCAAGACATTCACAAACAAACCAAACGTAATGCATTTAACACTGAGCAGGATCATCTCAGTCCTCAGTTTTTCATCTAGGGTTATCATTTTGATACTAAATAGATTTCTTTCTTTTTTTTCCATTTACGTTAGACAACAAAGATTTTGGATTACCTTGCTTTGTACCATGTGGTTTTATATGTACAATAAAGCATTTGTTTAACTGAAATGAACTTGGCTGGGTCGCTTTAAGAAATACTTTATATGCATGTGTGTTTGTGTGATACCAAGGGCTTTCTCAAAAACATTTTGCACAAAACTCGACCCCAGGTGAAAAATCACAGCAGTGACATTCAGAGCTGCTTTTAGCAAACCTGACCACAACATTAGTTTTGAAGTTCGCTTTGGAAAAAGTCAGGTACAGGGGCTCAATGATATACCAACAATGAAAAATAGATCAATTTCTTTTGTATTTATAGACAACAGCTTGAGGGCAAACCCTTCAAAAATGTCAATAATGAAAGCTTGGTACTGAGAATAGCAAACAGAACTGAGGCTCGTGGTGTGTATTTATAGTGAACCAGTGATTGGGAACAGGTGAGTGTGATTACAAGTCAAGGTACTGAGAGCTTGGTAACGGGTCATGTGACTGATCAACTGCAAGTAGCCAGTTGAATTTTTCCAGAATATTTTAACATAGTATAATATTTAAACAAAAAAATGTAATTTCTATAATGTAATATTGCTACAAATTTAAATGTTACAAGTGCAACTTCAAGTCAATCCCAAGTGATCCACCCCAGTGACTGATAGTCATTACTTCCGTCACTCTTATTGGCGGATACCAAGTTTGATGCTAATCAAACTTTACAGAGTCAATATTTAAACATTTAAAGGTAAACTTGTCAGTTGTCAAGACCAAATACTAGGAATGAATTGCCTATCAGTTGTATCCTTCAAAGAAAAAAGGCTCTTAGAATTAAATGGTTTTTATGACTTCAGTTTGTCATGACGCTACTGGGTGTTCCCTGGATTGAAGTGTCTTGCTTAGCACTTCAGAATAGACCACAGCTTAGAACAACATATTAGTCAGTGCTAGCTACAATGTTGGTGCTATATTTTGCAAGTCCCCCTCAGAAGCCATGAGCCATGAGCCAAGTTTGAAGGTCGTGATTAGGGCATGGTGTGTTGAAGTGGTTTTGGTCAGAGAAAAATGGACAGTGTGAGAATTTTTTTTGTTTCATCAGCAACAAGATGTTTATTTGGCCTTACTGAAAGAAAATGAAGAACTGATCAGTTAACATGCACAATTCCCACTTATATCTTACCGTCTGCTGTAGATGTCACATTCATATCGGCAGCTACCATGACTTTTTGTTACTGACGCGCCCCAAAATCAGGGCTCAAAAGAAAATATGAGCTCCCAAGTTGTAAATATGACATTATTGTGTTAACTTAAATTGTGTTCAAGTGCACTCACCGCGTAATTATTTCTGACAGAACATGAAGCCAGCGGCAAACCTTCAGAAAAGATATGTGGTGGCCTGGGAAAACCCCATGGATGCCACTGCAGCTGAATTCTGACCAAAATGGTAAAAAAATTCTGCCTATAACATACTTTGACACCCCAACTAGGGAGATATGAGAGGTGGCCAAAAAAACTTCTATCACAGAGTCACCTGGACAAAAAAAAAAAATCATTTCAGCCTTTTGTTTGTAGCGACAGGTTGAAAAGTTGAAGTGTATGGAAATGTGTAGTAAGCCTATTGTATTGTCCAAATACGTTATCACTGTAAATCAGAAACAAAAATTTACAATGCAAATGATTAACATAAAGGATTTCAATTTTAGTTGCATAAAGTGAAGTCACGTATGAACAATTCTGCTGCCGCATGTAGACTTTAATAGTGAGACAGCTGAAGAACGTAAGGCTTTAATGTGGTCGTAAATAAAAGAGAAATGCCTCAAGCCCCTTTTAGCTATCTCTCAATGTGTTTGCCACGTCGGTGATTAGCACCACTCTCCCTGAGGGGTGAAGCTGCAGCAGATAGATGGAGGGTGGCATGTCAGTGCGCCCTCATTTCTCCTTGCTCTCGCCCACCACTCACATTTCCCAGTCCTGACTTATTTCCTCCCCACAGCCTAATTAGGATTATCTTTAATTCGCAGGATTACAATTAATAGCTTACTGCAGGTCAGTGATTAAGAATTACCTGGTAATGACCCTGGGCGGGAGCTGAGGAGGGAGGAGAAATGATGACAGCTCGCGAAGCCACGCGCGTCAGGCCGCTATTTAAGATGGCCGATTTGGAACGCGCCCCATGTGCCTGGCATCACAATGGAGGAGTACAATTTCCCTCTCTGTAATTAAGGTCCATTGAGTGAAATTACCTTCAGATAATTGCCGGGTAGTTGTCAGCGTTTGTTGCAGCCTGGCGAGGCCTGCTCTTCGGCTCCCGAGGCTGGCACTCTCCAGAGGGGAGAGAAAGAGCAAAGAGGGACACGGTGCGGAGAAGAAACAAATGGATACACATGGAGGTAGATGACAGTCTTATTTAAGACCAAACGCCACTGTTTGTTGAGATACAACCACTGTACTGGCAAAACTCCTTCAACAAAAGGCTGTTTAAGTTTGTTTAAGCACTGTGTACTTGTGAATGAAGAACATCCTGATTAGTCCCACTTTGTCTTAGCTTTTGGATTTTGAATTGAGTTATAGTAGTTGTGTAGGGTCTGTCTTTCATCAGAATGACCAAAAGTGTATTCCCGTGTGTGTCCATGTTGTGCAAAATGTAAAACAGCCAATTATACCGAGATATGCTTGAGGCCCTTTAGCAAATGTAGTGCATTGTCAGGAACTGCAGATAGTTAAACACAGAAACGGACACAGAAACACTAAACACACCCAGAGAAGCAATACATTTGGCACATGTTCATGTCATGAGACCTAAATAGTTCAATTAAATTACAGTTTATTTGTGTAGTGCTTTTACAGTTTTACAGAAATCCAGATGTAGATTTAGAGCAAGCTAGAGATGACAGTGACAAGGAAAAATTCCCTGAGATGATGTGAGGAAGAAACCTTGAGAGGAGCCAGGCTCAAAATTGGACCAATCCTCTTCTGGGTGACACTGGATAGTGGGATTGTAAATCATTATATACAGGTATAGAATAGAAAAACAAAAAGTATGTTGAACATCCTGTTCAGTATAAGCAGATTGTGAGTAAGAGTCCTGGGATGACACACAGGACAGCCTTTATGATTACAGCAGCAGATCTTTGGGAGAAATCTACAACATTCAGTTGAGTTTTTCAACTGAAGCAATGATGCATAACAGTAGAAATAGTGTGAAACTAAATATACAAAACCTCTTGTGCCTCCCTCCCTCCCTCCTTCATGTACACTTCAACCTTCTTGTTCTTTCTGATAGAATTGACCTTGGGGTTTATTTATTATTTTTTAAAGCTCCATATGGCACCTCTTGTACCGTGACATCCTCTAACCAGTTGCTTTTAACTCTTCTTCTCAGATGAGATTCAAAAGCGACTGTGGCAGCCACAAGATTATAAAGCCATTCCTCTCATCACATGTTTTAAAACCAAATTTATAAATTTAGGGGTTTTTTTTCCCTCCCCCAGAGTCTGCTTAAGGTCTATAGCATCCAGTCATTTTTTTTTGTCTTTTACTGTCTTATATTGTTTTTCCGTCTTCTATTTCATTCTTACTTGTATTTTATTGTGTTTCATTGTGCTTGCATCATTTAATTTTATATCACTGTTTGAATTTATTTGGCTGGACAGAGCATATAAAAAAAAAACTGTTGTAGTGACATATTATTCATTTAGCAAACTGGCTATCTTTGTGTGCTATACAGATTCATAGCAATGGGGATTGACATTAATGTTCTGTGACCTTTTGACCCTTATGTACTATCCAAGGTGGAGTTTTCCAAAAGCTTTGCAGCTTGTTAAATGGCAGCATGAACATGGTATTGAACACTCTCTCAGATCGCCAGTTATGAAGATCTTAAATAAACGATGCTTTTGGGAAACTGAGCCCAGGTCAAAATGTACTAGAAATGGAAAAATACTAAAAATGGTTTTTCAAATATTAAATTTGGCTATTTTTTTTTTTCTAACAAACAGGACAAATCATTTGGGGGAAAAAATATTATAGAAATGATAATGTTGCCATAGAAGTGACATGATTTATTAAAAGAATTGTTAATAAATGACTTCTGTTTGTAAACCCTGAAATTTAAAATATTTTACTGGCTGTGCTCCTTCCTCTATCTCTTATTTAAGCTGCTCCTGCGGTGGAAGATCACCATGTTTGGGTGATATTTCTACAACTATTGGTTATTTTACAAGTAAATGACAAGATGCATTGGGAATTTGAAAAGTATACTGTATTCCTATAAAATCTAAAGATTTCCTGGGTCAGTGGGACATGCATTGATAAGTAGTAAACCAAACAGCAGGATTAATAGATGCCTTTTCATGAAAGTGGCACTAATGAGTTTCACACTTTTGCGTTAATCCTTAAAACCTCAGCTTCGGGCTCACTTGTTCAACGAAGGTAAACATTGTTCTATTGACCGTGCTCTGTGTGGTTCTTTAGTGTAGCCTGAAAGCATGTGTGCTTTGTCATCCGTCATTGGGAGTGCATCTGTGTGAAAAAGCATCAGGGTCTTCTGTGGTTCAGTGTACACTTATCTCCTCCACAGCCCCTCTCAGTTTGAGATGAGTATCTAATTATTCAGACGCTAATTTACCAGCCGTGGACAGGCCTGCCGTAAAGGTCCGTGTAAATTACGTGGCTCCAATAAAAATCACAGCGTCGGTCTGAAGAGCAAGATAATGCAATAAATTCTATTTTAATTTGAATATTGATATTTGGATGTGTTAGGCTTCATACAAGGCCATTTCTGGCGTAATCAGGATATGGGGATCATTTTGTTGATGAGACCTTCAAGCTGAGAGCTAGAGATAGAAAAAAATTGGGGGTGGTAATATGGGCTGAATCACGGAAGCATGGTCAAGGTCAATTGAGTAAATTAGAAAAGGGGAAAAAAAGAAGGAAAAAATGGCTTACGAAGCACTGAAGGACAGAACACGTTTACACACGGTGTTAATGTAGAGTTTGTAATTACAACGTGGTCACATTAAAAAGACATTGGGATAAAATTTGAATATGCTAATACGAGAGGAAAATGCTGTCCTGTGCACAAGCAGTCATCCCGTTTCTCAGATGTCATGCGAATTTGTGGAGAAATGACTTCTCTTTATTCTGAACCAGGGTTCTGGGAATGACTTCCTTAATTGCTGATTCGCATCACCAACTGATTCAGAGTGTGAGTGCTACGATCCGTTATACTACAGCGCTGCTGAATGCTCGATTCTGATTGGTCAGAAGGTGTTGGTTGATTTTCTATAACAGAAGCTCGGACAGTAGGTCCTGCTGCAAGGTTTGATTTAATGTGCTTGTTCTAATACTTTATTGTTTTGTATAGTCACAACATACACATGGACGTGTATGGCAGATGCTCCAAAAAAACGAGTTTTTATGAAGTTTTCTGTGAGGATAGGTTTACTTAGCATTAATGGAAGGAGTCTCCAGTGTCAGCGCTTTATAAGAGTCAGAGGTAAAGTTGTAACTTTAAGTTTTCCACCATGGAAAAGTCTTCAAAATTGAAGTTTTTTCTTATTAATTTCAAGACAGAAAAAAGAGATACTGGTGAGAGAAGAACAGACAGCTGTTATAACGTAAGTGATAACAGGAACAAACTTGACAGTTGACAAAAAAATGTAGCTATAAATGGTTCAAAAAGCATAATTTGTCATTCAGTCATATATAAAAATTGCTAGTGTTGGCAAATTGCTATGAGCACAGCCCCCCACCCCACGGTTGTTTATTATTTTCCTATAATAGCGCACCGCATCATGTTTACTTCCATACTTAGCATGTAAGTAAGAACCAGCATACCTTGTGCAGATTAACCTACATCTGTCAGGAGGTTTTTCTGTGCTACAGTCATTAAACGTGACTGATTTGGTTTAGAGCCATACGGCGAATACAGCTTTGGATGACGTTTCCATGGTGATGACATCCTGTCCGTCATATCTAGAGGATAAATTACCTCCTCTTCTTCTGAACAAATCTCTACCTGTGTCACTGTACATCTCTATCTGACCATGTGTGTGTGTGTGTGTGTGTGTGTGTGTGAGACAGTGAGAGAGAGCTGGCAGATCTGTGAAATGTCATGTTTAATAGCTTCAAGCACATGCTTGTATATATCTACCATATATTCATGTGTAAGAACGAATTCAACAATTCATATATTATTCTATCCTATTTTGCATACCAATCAAAATTTCACTATATTAACAATTCAAAAGCAAAAATCCACATTTAATATTTAAGATCACATGTTATACTTGAAGTTGTCTAACATACATTTTGCAAAACACCCATTTCCTGAACTTTTCTGGTTAAATGAACTTTGATTTAGGAAAAGTGTTTTTAGTACATCATTGATGCCATAATCTGTAAGTTGTACAATGTGCTACTATTATATTAATATTGGAGTATATTGGAGTCATGCTTTTTCATAATATCAGCTAGCCAGCTAGCCAGCTATTGGGTATAAAGTGCATGTGGTGAACATATGTAGTGAACAGGAAACCATTTTGAATTTGACATGGAGCCCAGGTAACATGAGAAATATAAGCCACAAAAATATAAGTATTTTCAATAAATACATTTTTTAAAAAAATAAATAAAGTTTGTGAGGATTACTTTGTGATCTGCTTTGCTTAATAAAAACTATATAATTTAAAAATAAAAGTTCATGCAATACAAACTCATAGCGTTGCAAAAAATGTTTTCCGTGGCAGTATAATATTTTATTCATTAAAATGGTACATTATAAATTATAAAATTATAAATGAAATTCACAGCACTATAATAAAGTACACATGTGCATGTGTAATATCTACCATATTTTGTCTGTATCTGCAGACCTTCTGCATCACACACAACTCACTCCACACACTCACACACACACACACGCACACACACATACACGTTTGTCTTACTATCCTTGTGAGGACCTTCTATTAACTTAAATATTAATGCAGCTCATGCTGCTAATTAACACTTTGCCTACATCTAATCCTAACCTTATCCTCAGTATCCAAATGGAAACCTTTTGGCTCTTTTCTTTTTAAGTAAAAAAGATGCAAAACTGTCAGATACTTCTATCCTTGTGGGCACATTTGGTCCTCGCCAAGATGTAAATACATGCTGTGCCCCCTTTTCCCCCCACCCCAAGATGATGAGTTATGAACTCTCCGCATCAGACTTATTCTATCATTATAACATCCATGTGCACATTTACACTATGTCCCTTCATCTCAGCTGCCCTAATGCTCCATCCAATAAATTAGTCATTTGACATGTTGTGACTTTGTCCCATATGTTAGACATTAATAACGCTAATAGAAATGTAGTAGTTATTAAAGCATAAATCCGATATAGTACAGCAGATAATACATTAACCTTAATCTTTCTGATTTGCATTTGCGCCACGTCTCTCTGTAGTGAACGATGGCCAGCAATGAGATGCTGTGAGACGCTTTTACATCACAGAGATTAGCCATGTGAAATATTAAAACATAAAAAAAAATTTAAAAAAAATTTAAAAACTCTGTTATTATATTAATGCTTTTTTAAAGATGGCATTTGTATTCCCTCCTTTCCTGACCTTTTTTTTTCCTTTTTCTTTTTCGAGCATATGAATTACTGCTGAATATTCACCATGAAATGTAAGTCATATGTAGACTGCAAGTATCCAGGCTTTTCTATGATGGCTTCTTTTTGGAAATGTAATAATAGAATGAATTATTGAATTGCGTATAAAAAGGAATTCCTCATACTCTAATTTGACATTTTGGGACAGACTTTGAGAATTATTATTCTTAGTGTTTACTCAGTTAACATCCTGATGTTCTGGATATTATCATTTTTTTGTGGTGAGTGTTTTTGGAGAATTATCTAATTTAATTTTAGTTTGCAGGTCTAATACACACTGCATATTGATATCCGGAAGAATGACAATATTTCTAAAGCCTGGTTCATACTTTATGCGTATGCAGGTGCAAGTGCAACACAAACAGCATCGTTAACATACGCAAGAGAGCAGGTCCGAGCTGAAACGCCCCTATTCATCAGGTTCATCAGGTCAACGTGTAAATGTTCAGTGATTTCATGCCAAATTTCGTCTTTGTGTAGCAACATAGTAATATTAAACACACTCTTTAAAACTTTTCGCTGTCATCGTGATTGTTGTCATGAGCTGCACTTCAAATTGAAAACTATGACTTTACATTTAAAAGTATTTACTAACCTATACAATCCAGAAGGTTTTTACTCAAGACTGACTTTTCAGTAGGTTTGATGGCTACATGAGGGTTTTTTTTTTTTCAAACACTATAATAGAGAAAGTGTTAATACTCAAAAACTTTCTAGAATGCCATTTTAGACACAGCTCTAGTTTGTTGTGGATACATACATCGCACCGTACACCCTTACCATTTACGGCATAAAGCTAGTTCTCTCAATGAATTATATTTAACTCACTAGTTATATAAATGGATCACTTGATAATAGTTCTAGCATTAACTATCCTTTGTAGAACATTTTTTTAAACATTAACTAGCTGTCTTTGCAGTGGAGCTTTTACTAACATTAGTTATCTAGCTTTATTGTACAACACATTCTTTATTTAGCTAGCTAGCATTGTTTGACATTTCTAATATCAGCTTGTTTGCTTTATTGTGGGACATTTCCTAAAGGAACATGTTCTATATTTAGCTAACTAGCTTTATTGTGGGACATATTCTGAAGGTACATTTTCTAAATGTAGCTAACTAGTGTTGTTGTGGGACATTTTCCAGCATCAGCGAGCTCTGTGGACCATTTTAATAATAGCTATATTTGTTGCAAAATATTTTCTAACATTTTCTAACATTAGCTTTATTTTGGAACATAGCTAGGTAACGTTGTTGAATAGTTAGGTACCTTTGTAAAATGGCTAATTGGATTTGTTAGGGAACATTTTCTATATTTAGATAACTAGCTTTGTTGTGGCACACTTTCCAGTGTCGTCTAGCTAGCTTTTTTGTGGAACACTCTTAAAAATAGCTAACTAGCTTTGTTGTGGGGCATGTTTTAAAACATTTTCTCGCTATCTTTGTTGTAGAATATTTTCTAACGCCAACTAGCTAGCTTTGTGGAACATTTTCTAGTGTTAGTTAGCTAGCTTTGAGGTGAGGCATTTTCAAATGGAATATTTTCTATATTCACCTAACTGCCTTTGTTGTGGAACATTTTAACATTGGCTAACTAGCATTGTTATGGAACATTTTCTATATTTCTGTATTTATATCTAATTTGCATGTACAGATCATGTTTATTTTCCCTGTTTAGCCAGCTAGTTTCTGTTGTGGGACACTTAAAATTAACTAGCTAGCCTGGTTTTGCTTTTATCTGAGAATTTTCTCTCATGTTAGCTATCTGGCTTTATTTGAGAATATTGTCTAACATTATATATATTGTACTAATATTACTTTATATATATATATATATATATATATATATATATATATATATATATATATATATATTTTTTTTTTTTTTTTTTTTTTTTTTTTTTTTTTTTTTTTTTTTTTTTTTTTTTTTTTTTTTTTTTTTTTTTTTTTTTTTTTTTTTTTTTTTTTTAGCATCATAATCTTACGGGCTTCTCACACACTTCCGTGGATACACTTTACAGCATGAAAACAATGATTTGAACTTTTAAGTATAGCTTTAGTGCAAGATATAATAACTGGGTTGATAAATGTTCACAGCCTCCAGCCTTTAAAACTTTAAAACACTAATTAAAGATTACTTTTTATGTCTAAAAATAAATCTGAGTTTCAGTTTTTCAGAAACTGAAAGTCTGCTCTGGTTTTAGACGATGTCTTTTTTTCACTGCCGGTTTAATCATTCCCAAATGGAAATATAGGTCATATAAAGTTCATATAAAAATTACAGGGCCATTTAATATTAACCAAAAGAAAATGCCTGTCTTTCTGTTTTTATAGCAGTAAATGCACATGGATAAGAGGATAAACAATTACCCGAAGCACTTAGCAATCAGATTTGAACCCCAGTGAGGAGTGATTTGGGAGTGCTCTTTTGTGTGTGTGTGTGTGTGTGTGTGTGTGTGTGTGTGTGTGTGTATCTTTCTCTCCAAATGGCAATGGAAGTGCTCTTTAATTAAGAGCACAAGCCAAACATTTTCATTAAGGCTGCATGCAAATGAGCCCTGAGATGTGACTACTCTCCTGAGACACTCTCTCTCTCTCTCTCTCTCTCTCTCTCTCTCTCTCTCTCTCCAAGATGGGGTTTTTGTCATAAATGAGGTCACTGCCTTAAGGCTCCATCCCTTCCTGCTCACCCCCTCTGTGTGTGTGTGTGTGTGTGTGTGTGTGTGTGTGTGTGTGTGTGTTGTGTGTGTGCGTCTGTGTGTGTGTGTGTGTCTGTGTGTGTATGTGTGTGTATGTCTGGTCCCCACTGGCAAGGATGGAGCTGAGGGAACAAGGGAATATGGGAGGGAGAAGGGGGATGTCCTCTCGAGCTCAGCTCCCCCCTGTAAACCTCTTACTCTTATCACACATGATGTTAACAGATGTAATCCTATTACAGTGTTCTTTTATTCCAGAACTCCTCTCTCTAATTCTCTCTTTTTCTTTTTTTTTCTCTTGCTGTACCTCTGTCTCTCTGTGTGTTTTGTAATGCCAGTGTAATCCCTCATTACAGCTGCTCCCACAGGCCTACATTCTATCACTTGCCACTCAAGTTTATAATAATACTGTCCTTTAAACATGAACACAGTGGATCATTTCTTGAAATTCATGCTTCATAGATATCTATATCACAGCAAGTCATTAACTGGAAATTCAAATTATACAAAGTAAAGAATAAAACATTTGAGGGGATGTTGTTATTATAGGAAAGTTACTATTAACACCACGAAGTTGATCATTTTTTAAATAACAGGACATCATGAAGTGTTTTATTCCTCTTATACCACAACACTACGGCAACAGTTACACCTTTTATTTACTAAAGTGCAACACACCATACTTTTTATCCATTTATAGTTACATTTAATGTTGTGAAACCTCACCAAGCAAGCTAGTGCCTGTAATCACTTATGCTAAAGCAGCTATAAATAGCATTTTGCTGTTTCATGTCTTGAAGTTTATAAGAAAAAATAATGCAGCTTGTCATGTTACGGAGAAACTGGAAACTCATCTGTCCTGAGGATGTTCCCATTGCAGAAAATGTACTCACTGTTAACAAAGCGCTGACACTGGAGACTCCTTCCATGAATGATACAGCAACGTCTCCTTGCAGAAAATTTCATCGTATCACTAATTAATTTTTCCTTGTTTTAATAACAGCACATTTTTAAATCTGTTTATTTTTACCATCACATTATGTGGCATGTCTGCAACTATCTGTGTAAGTTGTTACTATAGAAACCATAACCTATTAGTGTGAGCGCATTAATATAGACCTGGGATTTACCTTGCAGCCAGAACTACTGTCAGAGCTGCTGTTAAAGAAAATTAACAACCTATAATCAAGCAGATTCAGGAATTTAACACCACTGTGCTATAATTTAAAAAAAATTAGATTAATTAGCTAACCATTGTCATTTGAAGCAAGTATATGATGATTTGAGCATTTATTTATGAGCATCCATTATATGTAAACTTCAGTAGGCTTTTAAAGCTAAACTAAAGTCGTAAATACTGGTTACCAAACATGGCATGGCATATTTACTACATTACAGGAAACTGTGCAAATATTATTATAATTGTTGCAATCATTTTTCTTAAGATGCTGGTCAAGTATAAGGTTCAAATCCTACAAATACCACTTACCGCTTACCATGAAGAGAGTTACTCCTAAACCTTTATTTTCTTCTTGTTTCTTTCATTCGTTCTCTCCTGATTGTGGAAGTGTGACTCAGACCATGTGTGTGTCCATGTGCACTTCTGCATCTGAAGGTGTTCTACTTTACTTTTCCCTTGTTGATGTTGGGAGAAATGGCCCATCTGAGTCCAGCCCAAAGGAATAATCACAGCAGAGTGAGGTCTAGGCATCTCCCCTGATACCCCCTACATCTTTACACAGTGCTTCTGGTGTGGGTAAATCAAAAGGTTAGTGCAGAAAGAATAGTCTAGTGAAGGCTGTTGAATTACTACATACAGTGAAGATATTTCCTATTTTCTTGACTTCAGGATGAGCAGAATACATAGAACAGTGTATTAGTATTGACAGAGAAAGAGAGAGCTGTGCTGAAAAGAGAAGGAAAATAGTGAGGTGGTATACACGGTGAAATTGGCACCTTTACTTATGTGGCAGTCTCAGATAACCCAGATGTCTTGCTACCAACTGTCAAAATGTCTGTGATGCTCCTGTGCCCTTTTCACTTTTGGGATTAACCAGACTTTAAAATGCTAGCACTTTATTGGGTAGATATAAGCAAAAACATTTCAGTTCAGGAACATTTTTGGAACTTTATTTAGCAGAAAACATCCAAATTTCAACATGCAAAGGGTTTTCCCAGGCCATTGTGCCATGCTGCAATCAGGCCTGAAATGCATTAAATATATTTATTATATGCATTTAATATATATATATATATATATATATATATATATATATATATATATATTAGTATTAGTATTAATCGTGGTCCAGACAGCAGTCTGCATGGACATTGCATGCAAATTGTCTATATTTTTTCTATATTAAATTAATAATAAATTAATTAAATTTAATTCATTAATAAAATAGAGATATCTCATCTCAATATCTCAGATATTTCATTCTTCACTAAATTATGTCTCTTTCGTCCTATATTTCATAAATGTGAATAAAGAGTCCTACTGTATGCTCTTAATATTTTCGAAATAAGTGTAACTTCAACACATTCAATATATGCAATCAAGCAAAAATGCTCAGTCTCCAGCACAGCTGCTCTGATGGAAAAAGAAATGAGGGTGGGCGGTTCTTTATCATGTTAGACTGAGAGACATCCAGCTGTTTCCCAATGATCATGATGAGACTTGACTTCGCTGCTCTTGCCTACGTTCTGCTACACTGCCGATGTGCAGAGAGGGAATGTGGCTTACAAATCAACTTGTAATGATGCTACTGTGTAATACGCTTCATGTTTGGACTATGCTAACCATTATTCTATATTAATGAGATAATGAAATATTGAGGCTTGTTGTTTCACGTGGAAAAGCACAGAGGCATTGTTGGTGACGAACAGACTGATCATTTAAATTTAAAAAACAAAAGACAAAATTCAGATTCCACTCTTGTGAGATTTTGTTTGTGGACTAATATGTGCTATTACAGTGTATAGGAATGTTCATTAAAGAAAGTTTTTTTTTTTTCTTTCAGATACTGCCCAGCCCGATACGGATCTTAGGTATGCTCTCAGATCAGTATCATCTCTACTTTTTTCGTTAGAGCCCTCGAAAACCTCACTTCCATAAATTTGCTAACATAGTGAAAAGTCTCTGCTGGGATTTTGAGTCCAACTTTTGCTGTCTCCGCTACATCTACACTTGATTTCCTATTAATATGATGTTAACCTTCCTCCTAGTGGCTAGCATGTGGCACTCTCGCCGCTGTGGCCCGGGTTCGATTCTCCGTCAGGATTCCTGGTCACCCACTGGAGGTTTACATGAGCCAGTACCTGGAAGCCTGGAAAATGGGGAGGGTTGCATCAGGAAGGGCATCCAGCATAAAACTTGTGCCAGAATCAAAATATGCGGCCGGGAGATCTGCTGTGCTTCCTGAACAGAAGCAGCCGATGGGGGGAGAATGATGTTAACCATCCCTGGAAAATGGTGAATGAGTATAGAAGCTGCTGCTCTTTTGTTTTTAGGAGCTAACACTGAAATCTGACCATTACCCCAACCTGTTTTGATAAGATCATTGAAAACTTTCCCCCATTAAACACTATTATGACTGCTCTACCTTGTGAGAGCTGTGGAACAGTCAGCTGCTAACTTCTCGCAGGAATAATGATACCAAACCAACACTAACCAACAAATTAGCACCGAGGTTTCAAGGTGGAGTTTTCTTTTAATTAATAAAGGTAGCAGTAAGCCACTTAAGCTCCACTAACACATACACACACACACACACACTCAGAGGAGAGAAATGGAGATGAATGGAGCCCCAGTCACCGAAGTAATCAAAAATGTATTTTCCATATCTCAGTAATTGAATTGTGTACAAGCCGAAGTTAATGAGGTCATCTCCCCTCCAGCACTGACAGGAAAGCACAAATAATTATCTCCCCATTTTTCCTTATGTAGCAATTAATTTGAACCATTGGCAAGCGACCACAGGCCTCTCCACTCCATCCCCCCTTCCCTTCATCTCTCCTTCGTGTGGCTCCCTGCGCTCCATCTTTCCCTCTGTCTAAGCCTTCCCAAGTGCTCATCTTCCCTTCTCTCTCTCTCTCTCTCTCTCTCTCTGTGCGCTTGACTGAGTCCTGGTTAAGGTTGAGTGGGATTGACAGGCGATTGATGTGCTGGGGCTGCAGAGGCTGCTGGGGATGTGTGTGCTTGTGTGTGGATGTGTGTGCATGTGTGTGAGGGGATGGGAAGCAATCAGAGCCCCTCCAGCTGCCGTGGGCCTGAGAGCTTTCCAGGTGACTGTCACCTGAGATTTCCCGCGCTGGCACGCGCCAAGTGCTGGGGGCCGTTCAGTGCCAGGTGGGGTACAAGGAGGAAAGGGAGGAGGGGGTGGGATAGAGGTGGGGGTTGATGTTGTTTGTTTCATACAGAATAGATGAAAGGAGGGAACAGGACTAGCATGGCAAAGGACTCCCTTTGGGTTTGTGGGTAATTGTCAAATGCGAGAAGGTTGTTCTTGTGCATCGCTAAAACGAATGTATTAGTAGTGTGCATTCAGAGCTAAGTGAGTCTTAAGGCACAACACATCATCTTCACATTTTTATTTTGTCGTTATTGCCATCTTTTATCATACTCCATATATAATAAGTTGAGAGCTCTTTATTTGTGCACTGGAAATAGTAGGCTAATGTTGCTAAAAGGTAAGGAGATCTTATAGCTACTCCTACTACTACTGCTACTACTATAGCATCATGCAAGTCAGTGGTTCCCAAAGAGGTATCCGTGAAGCTTTCTTTTTTCTTTTTTTTCTTTTTTTTTTTAACAGTGGTGGTTATCACAGACCTATTATTAAAGTCATATTTAATATTGAGTATTATAGTTATTGGCCTGTTTGACTCTTCCTTTTAACTGAATGGATTTAACCTCAATAACTCAAAAACAAGTAGTCTATAAATAATGTCACCTTGGACCTGATGTGTTCCGTAGGTGGATAGTTGAGCAAAAAAATGCTCTGTGGTTCCAATAAATATACAAATTATTATTGCTCACAATTCTGTAAAAAGCTTCATATCTGAATAAATGGAAATAATATAGACATAAAGATCTAATATAGAAGTTATAAAATAGATCTGTACTGAGGAGTTCTGAGGAATGTATTTTACAGTTAAAAAGGTTCCTGTTTGAGAACCCATAGCCAAAATTATGTTTTCAAACTCAGAGTAACACCTTGTATCGGAAGTCTGATGAATGTGTGGGGTGATGCCAAACTCTACACTGAAGAGGAAAAATCATTCCAGCTTCAAGACTACTGCTGCTACTATTTTCAGTTTTGTAATATTCTTACTCACTCACTTTCAGTAAGCACTTTATCCTGGTCAGGGTCATGGTGGATCCGGAGCCTGTTCCCCGGGAACATTAGGTATGAGGTGGCAATACACCCCGGATGGGATGCCAGTCCATCTCAGGGCACTATGCACACACACACATTCACACACACTAAGTCATTTATCTTAGCAAATCCACCTACTGGCATGTTTTTGGGAGGTGGGAGGAAATCAGAGAACCCAGAGGAAACCCAAATGGACGCAGGAAGAAACTCCACACAGGTAGTAACCCAAGCTCAGGATCAAACTGGGGACTGGATGATTTATGAATTTAGCTTGTATGGTACTTAACTGGTAGCTTTAATTTCTTTTACTTAGTAATTAGTAACATTAGCTTCATATGTCGCTCCAGTACAAACCTAAAGTAGAAAACTGTAAAACTCCAAATATAACCTATTGATTCCATTAGATCTCTGTAAATATTTTATGTACATTTCTGGCTGAACAATTTTTCTCCATTCTTTATTTATTTAGTGTCTTTATTTTTTAAAATTAAAAGATGATGCAATGATGGGTCGCTGCAGCATTTTTCTGAATGTCATTATCTCCTTCATGATGATTTTTTGCCCGTTCTTTTTTGTCTTCTTAAATTCTTTAGCTCAAATTCTAATAGGATGTGGAATGGTTTTGGCTATCCAGAATTCCTTAGTTATTGGCATTTTCACACAAGCCAGAGTGGATGCCTAATTGCAGCATCTTCCTCACTAGCGTCTGGCCCACATAGTGCTCATCTTGACACTCGGCCTTGCCGGATCTCCATGAGGCCCCATTAGCGGAGGATCATTCATGCTCATGTCAATGGGAGCTGTCAACATGCGCCTTTTCTTCACTTGGACTCCCCCAGCAGCTCGAAAGGGGTTCTCGTGCCTAATTGATTGACAGCTACTTTAGCTAATCTCTGACAAAGTGTGCTTTAATAAGCATGCTCGGCCAGGACAGCCTATGGAGGATGTGTCAGTAATTGAGGTAATGCAGAAGGTTGGCAGATTTCATTGACCTCTGGCCTTAATTAAATCGTTTGCCTCAATCGAGCTAATATCAAGTCTCCCCACGAGAGCCCCGCTGTCACAACAGACAGCGCCACCTCTGAACCCCGGATCTGAGCCTGCGAGAGCGACATGCCACTGTCTCATCACCCCGCATGGCACACCCTCGAAAATGAGCCCTAATAAGGCTCGTTTGTTCCTATTTGGAATGAGAAATGGCCCTCATTAGCTCATCTCATCCTCCACGGTGTCCGCCGCCACGGGGAACCGATAAACCCGACTGCTTCCCCCTTTAGCTTTCCTTCGTCTCTCACTCATCGCAAAAGAAGAAGAAAAGGGGAAAAAAAACAAACAGCTAAACAGAAGCATGAGTTATTCAGCGTAGGCACAGCATTTGTTATCAGGCTCTAATGAGAAGGAAATGTGCGTTCGTCCTGAATTGTTGTAAATTACGGAATAAATAGGATCACCGCTCCGCCTGAGCAGCATTCAAACCAATTTTACCTGCCTGAGAAACAGAAAGGACATGGAGGCATATTGCATTATGCTAATTGAGAAGTGCAAAATAAAGTGTGTTCTTTGTAAATTCATTCATGTGACTAAGTAAAGGAAGACATTTTCATGTGTTAATCTGATAATCTACTTGTTAGCTTTGATTTCAAGTGACAGTCTGCTGCCAAAATAGAATATGCATTTTTTTCCCCCCCCCTATCACAGACGCTCTGTCACAGTCTCTGCTCTAAATGGCAACAAGCTCATCCATAATACATGCCTATCTCCCAATCGCCGACATATGCACAGCTGATCATTTTAATAAACATCGCACAGTAGATGGCATCTCCCCCGGAAGCCTGTTCCACTTTGCAAATTGATGAGTTTTACAAATTCTGTCAGTTTGCAGAAAAATGTAGGCATCCTCCTTCACATCAATAATTCAACTGCTTACAATAAAAACATGTTGACTAGATGGAAAGTAGACTTAGAGTACCACTGACATAATACACATTTTAATATTGTCTAAAAATAGCACTGTTGAATTCTCAATTCTGATTGGTCAGCTCTGACAGTAGTTCCAGCTACAAGGCAAATGACAGGTTTATAAGTTTTGTATGAGTGCCCTCCTTCTAATATTGTACGTTATATCATTTCTATAGTAACAACTCATACAAAGAGACTTGTAAGGCTAATTATAGGTGAAATAAAATGTGATTCAACAAAGATAAATGTGCCTTGTTTGTATGGTGAAGGGTAGGGGACACACTGGACAGGGTGCCAACCCATCGCCGGGCACAATCAGACACCCATTCACACACACTACGGGCAATTTGGAAATGCCAACCAGTCTACAGTGCATGTCTTTGGACTGGGGGAGGAAACCAGAGTACCCAGAGGAAACCCCCGAAGCACAGGGAGAACATGCAAACTCTGCACACACAGAGCGGAGGTGGGATTTGAGCCCCCAACTCCAGAGATGCGAGGCAACAGTGCTAACTACTAAGTCACCATGCCCCTCAAAAGTGTGACATGTTGTTCATTAATAAATAAATGTATTGTAATCACTGGCAAATTGCTGTGGTGTAAGAGGAATAAAACATTTCGGAATGTGCTGTTATTGGAAAATTGAAAAACCAACTTTGGGATAGTAAGTGTAACCCTGCTTTATATCAGGCCACATCACACCACCATGTCGTTGATTGTTTTCCTATAAAAGCATGTGGTCCAGTGGTTTGAAGGAATTCCTCAGTGTTCTGTTCTGTGTCCATTTCAGTCATGCTCCTATCAAACGTTACAAAACATTCTAAACATGTTAACAATCATCTGTTTTTTTTACATTAGCCTGCTTAATGGAAGACTATTTTCACAAAATATGTTGAGCATGGAAATTGAAAAGTTCAGTATGCATTGCCCATATAGTGCATGTAGGCCAGAGGACTAAATCGTGATGTTAAATGAAGTTGATGAAAGTGGCCAGTCATGCAGACAATCTGCCCTTCTGTGCAAAGTGAGAAACAGTCACACATGAACAGAAATAATTATTATTCTCAGAGTTCCTTCTGGATGGCAATGATTCCCAATCTCAGCTTCATAACTTCGAGTTATAATGAGATGGGATGGAATGGGACGCAGATCTTGTCCCATCTCTCTGATCTTTTTTGTTAGGGTCACTGCTTTTATAAATCTAGTCAGCTAATGTCTTCTCACCGGCCCAATTTAGTCTCCCAGTTCCCACTTGGTGTGCACTATGGTGAAATCGGGCTACGCTAACAGGAACTAGGACTATGCTAATGAGAGTGCTAAAAGAGTGTTGTTTTCAGCAAGCGAGACTTCATTTTCCTTTCCCATTTTGTGTGCTGTCCATCAAGACGTGGTCTCCATCTCATCTGCGTTTCATTATTCGCCGCCAGCATGTCACTCGCATTTTCCTCGCTTGTCATTTGTGCTGGAACACGGCTCGCGATAATGGGCCAACGAAAGTGGCTCTGGATGTGAGTGTGTGATTCTGAGTGACCTGATTCCTTGTAAAGTAACACAAGGCGATAATATGACTGAAATCTTTCATTGTTTTGCTTTAATCTTAAACTGAACTAATGACTTCCTGACCTCAGCCTTGTTCTCTTTGCCCCATGTACGATTACAGGACAGTGAATTAGACTGGCTGAAGAACTGAGCTCGCAAATTGAGTTTGTTGGGTTCTCATGTGCAGCGCAGATGTAGGATTACTGTAATTACATTTCCTCATCTGCATGGCAAAAAGGCACAAATGAACACCTTCAGGGTCCAAGGGTTAATTCAATGTGTAAGAGTTAATTAATGTGTTAATTTTAGATACCTCTCTCTCTCTCTCTCTCTCTCTCTCTCTCATGAGGTTTTCTTTCAAACAAATACAGCTTTTAAGCTTTTGAAGCTTCTAGTCTGAATTTAAGATTTCGTACTCAGACCCGGTTGCCCCAAGAATACGGGAATGTTTATTTGAGTGTGGAAGTTGTTTTCAAGCTCAGGTGCAGTCCCAAGAACTGATCCCTGGTGCTTTTGAAAATTATGTTCTGAGTTTCACGTCAAACAAACCGTGGTGTGGTCCGCATCAGGTGTCCACTCTTGGCACCCATTAGCATGATTGGTTCAACTTGTCCCATTACTTCCTGTTTCTATTTTCATAATGGAAACAGTTGTTATAGTCAGCGGATGAGATGGAACACCTTACTGACATATAAAACCACCTTTTCATAGGACTAGAGCAGAGTAATTAGCTCACCTTTGTGGTGCGAGTGCTTGCGCTAACAGCATAGTGAAAATTGCAAGTCTCATCCCAGCCTGCATGGCTAAATATCTTCGATTGCGAAAATGGCTCCTACAATGACGTTCCATTCATCCAGAAGCACTGTTCTTCACCACTTGAGTGTTTTCACCAAAGGAAAATAATAAGAAGGGGAAAAAACAGCAAATGGATGAACCTAGTGCGCACCATTTTCAAAACCTGTGTGTTCAGAAGGAATTCTACCATGTGAAAGCAAACCTGCAGTCATGAGCCCCTCTGTCAACTGAGCCCAGAATCAGTCCTGGGGGTGAACTCAAGTATTCAGGCCAAGTGTCAAAACACCCAAAGAAATTCTGCTTGGAGCTTTCCGCACTTGTGACTCAACTTGTGGATGGTCCCACATGGACAACCTAAAGATTTGCACTTCCCAAAATAAGTTTATGCTCAGGACTCACCCTTGCTGCTGCTGCTGCTGCTGTAATCATAAAGACTGACCTGAGCTCATTCCAGTACACTTACTTACAGTCTGCTCATACTGGACATCCTTCACAACACACTTACATACTGTACTAATTTATAATCTCTCCATCCAGTGTCACGTGGTTCCTCTCAATGTGTCTTCCTCATGTCATGTCAGGGAGTTCTTCCCGTCCACTCTTGCCTCTGGCTAATTCGTTATGGATCTAAATGGACATCTGTATTTCTGTTAAGCTGCTTTGTGATAATATCTACTGTTAAAAGCGCTATACAAATAAAATTGAAGTTCAATCGGAAGCTCATTGCAAAGCAGTGATCTATGATAAACTCTTCAATTAACACCTGTCCTCTTAAAAATATGATGAAGTATGGCTAAGAACACTTCCAGCTTAACCTTCGGAAGAAAAGAAAACCTCAGCCATATCTCTTGACAGCACTAATTCAGTCAAAGACGTGAAGAGGAGTATGAGTTTGAAAAAAAAAAAACCTATTAGATCCATCAGCAGGTTGAAATTAGGCCCGAGAAAATTATATCTGACATGAAGCATAATTACCTTTCAGTGAAATTGAACATAGATCACAGGTTTCCTGTCGAGGAGTTGCCGTTCGTCTTCCTTACTGACATCCGGGGGTTTTTTGTCAGCGGCAAAACAAAGGATTGACATTGGGTGTCATTTTAATGAGCGAGCGTGTAATGAACATCGTCATTTCCTCGGCACAGGTTACACGCTAATGTAAAGCAGAAGGAAGTTTGTGCGATTCAGAGTTTCGTTAAAGAGAGTTTAAACTGTAGAAAAGGATTTTTACTGCTACTGACATCGGCAAGCACTTGACAGATTCATGATCAAAATGACTTGTGTTTGTAATCAGTTTCCAGGTTAAGTTACTCTGTGCTGCCATTTCTCTCCAATGTGTGTGTGTGTGTGTGTGGTTTTATTATTTTACTTTATTTTTATTTTAATCATTATTTATTTTTCATTGTAAAGGGAACTCGGATTTCAGTATAACTCTGACAAGCCTGTGATTATTCAGCGGATTTTCCTTCTTGATCTGATCCGTATCTTTTTCTTGGTGGAATTGTGGATATGCGTGTGCGCGCGCACGTGTGTGTGTGTGTGTGTGTGTGTGTGTGTGTGTGTGTGAGCGTGTGTGTATGTGTGATATCATTGGTTCTCAAATGAACTGTGAATGAAAGCCATACCAAAACAGATTATTCATTTTTCAATCAGAATAAAAGTTGAAACTCTAAAAGAAGAGACAAGATTAGATTTCGGTATAATAAAAACGGTTATCTTTTATTTGTTTGTTTGTTTGTGTTGCTCCAGTGTTATATTTGTTGATGTACGGTCTTTTTTTTACTGAATTACTTTGTATTTGAGAACTACTTCTTCATTAATATGTCATCTCTACCTGCAAACACCAACAGAAGTAAACGTGGAATAATATCACACAGCGTTTATGTATATTAGTAATGTTCTTCGGATGCAAAACAAGCCACATCTCATCTTTGACCCAAACTGTACGTGCACTTGCTAAAGAAGCTTGACAAGAATGAAGATATTGAATTCCTGATTCCCTGCTAGCATTCAGATTGAGCTCTCTGGAGAGGTAAAGTCAATGAGATTAAATCATGGGCATACACATCATGGTGAATACACACACACACACACACATATATACGTAGTGCTGACTCTCAACCCTAAGCATCTCAGCCTTGTGTGTGCGAGCATGAACTCTCTTTCATTCTGCTCCCCTTCAGTCTTCCGTGTTTCTCCTCGTCTG
>CM040981.1:24529794-24532294 GCA_022985145.1 Pangasius djambal
CCCCCCCCCCCCCCCCCCCAACACTCCTCTGCCATGTTTGTTTAATACATTTAATTAATATTCCAAACTACCTCAACAGAGACCCACCACAATCCTCCCATCCTGCTCTCCCTCCCTCCCTCCCTCCCTCCCTCCCTTCTTTCTTCGTTTTTTTGTTCCCTCCCTCCTTGTTCCATCTTCCATCATCTTCCATCTCTTTTTTCATTTTCCCCTTCATATTTCCTCTCTTATTCTTCCCTCGCTTTGATCATTTCCTCACTCCACACCCCCCTCGTTTCTATGTCTTCATCAGTCCTTTCCAATAGACCCATCATCTCTGATTGCTCACACACACGCGAGATGCTAAGCATGCCCAGGGGCCGTCTCGAAATGAAAAGCCCCGTGTATTTCTCACGCTGTCGGATGTGTTAATTACACACTGCCCTCAGGACCGACGAGACCCGAGCATCTGCTTGGACATCGGCCACTGCTAGCAGCCTTGATATTACAGACCGTACAGCGCCCAGACAAGATGCTGCGCTTTGGGTCTTTAGGAATATCAGACTAGACGTCAGATCCATCAGGATAAGAGCTTAAGGTTGAAAAAGGCCTCGACAGTTAACGCAACACTGTTTTTAAATACTTGGTTCACGGTATTCAGGGGATGCAGATAAAGTTCAAGAAGAAGAAGAGGATGGATGGACCATTTTAAGTTTTAAAAGACAGACTCTTTTTAGCCAGGATTATAGCTGCTTTGAGATATCTGCACCGATCTGTGATCATTACTGACTTAAAATTTTAATGATATGATGTTTAATGTTCTGAGAAGGCTCTCTCAAGTGTTTTTTTTTCCCTCACCATTGATGATACTTATATTTAAATATATTTAAATATTTTAAAAAAATATTCAACTGTCATTTATTGGTAAAGAAACTCATTAGAGATACAGTTATTTGCGCATACCCTTCATTCATTCATTCATTCATCCATCCAATCTTGGGGCAATGTAGTGTAACTAGGTGGACTACCAGCATGTGTTAGGAAGCGGAAGGAAACTGGAGAACACGGAGAAAACTCACACAGTCACAGGGAGTACATGCAGAACTCCACACAGACAGTAACCTGAGCTCAGGATCGAACTGAGGACCCTGGAAGTTTGCATACCATTAAGACAAAATGAAGAAGATTAATTTAATTTATAGAAGCAATTATACAACAATAGGAACAATTGTTACAATTGTTGTGTGCTTCATGTGATAGATTTCACAGAGGGCAGATATAACAAAAAAAAAGGTCAAATAGTGTGTATTCAGATATTAATATTGAAACAAATTCATATAAGTTGTAACTCAGATTGCTTGTCCAGTCTTTTCCCAGTAATTAATCCATTCTTCTAGACAGTAACTGTTGCAACTTTTCCAGAAAGTACACATCCTTCAGATCAGTTCTAAAGAAAACGTCTTTTCAAACTAATTTTTCATTTATCATGGCTTTGATGTTTTGAACCCGTCTCGTTATAGGATACACCCATGCTTTGAACATTTTAACATTTTTCAGCTGTATATTTGTTTCGTTTTTCAGTCTGAGATTCAGACTTTTGCACAGAACTGTATCTGTACATAAACCAACCCCAAATCTTAACATTCTGTTTTTGTCATTTCTCTACACAGTCCATTTTGTTCTTGATTAGCATAATAAAAGTACTCTTTACCAGCAGAAGTCTAACCCAGCTATAAGTGCACTCTCCAAATGTTTTTCTTTCCATAGTTAATGGGTTTTAGCTTCTTAAAAAGGTCCTAGGTATGAACCCTTTCAGATAGGGAAACACGGTTATAGGGTTACATATAGAACAGATAAACCTTTACTGTTCCCAGATTTTTTTTTTCTTTTTCTATGAATGTTCTTTTTTTTGTTTGTTTGTTTTGTGTAACTGCCAGTGGGCAAAAACTGAAGTAAAAAAAAAAAATTCAAAAGCATCTTCATAAATGTTCCTTCATATCTTTCCTGAAAAACATTTAAACCTATCAGACCTGACTTTCTGCTGGTGGATTTAGGACTTTCTTAAGTCTTAATTCTTTGAGTGAAGAAGATGTAGTTTGATTTAAATGGTAGAGGTATTGGCCTAACCAGAAGCCCTTGACTGTCAAGCTGGGCCAGTTTCTTCTTCCCTCAAAATTTTGTGCATATTTTTGTCCGGGTTTCTGTTGCAATTCCCACTTATTTATAGATGAATTTCATTTGCAGATCAAATTTCATCCAGTGTGTTGGTATAGATTGATTACTTATTTACACCAGAGTCGATCAGTGTTTATGCTGTATTGTACTGTATTCTGTTAATGTTGTGTGAGTGTTTAATGATTGCCGTATCTCCTAATCTGAGGTGGTGTTAAATATAGATACGGTTCCTGTCAATAGACACAAAAATCAACGATATGCAATGCAGAAAGGCTTTAATTTGAGTCTGAAAAGGCTAAAAACGTTTGAAATGGATATTAAAAACATTATTATGCTCTTAGATTAT
>CM040981.1:24537294-24597474 GCA_022985145.1 Pangasius djambal
AATGACAGATTGACTTTTTGAGCAGATGTTGACGTCCTGCACTTGATACAACTCTCCAGCTCACATCACAGCTGCTGGTCATATGAGTTGAGAAAGCAGGTTCACTTGACTCAGCATCAGTTTGTAAAGCCTGACAAAGTTATGCTTGCACGAGTCTATGCTCCAAATGACCAATCACTAATCACCATTTTTCCCAATGACCAATCATTGATTCCCATTGTTCCCAATGACCTGTCACTGACCACCATTGTTCCCAAAGACCAATCAGTGATCGCCATTGCTCTCAGCTACAATCATTGAACAACATTGTTTCCAACAATCAGTCACTGATCACCACTGTTCCCAGAGATTAATCACTGATCACCATTGTTCCCAAAGACTAATCACTGATCACCATTGTGCCCAAAGACTAATCACTGATCACCATTGTGCCCAATGACCAATCACTGGTCACCATTGTTCTCAATGACCTGTCACTGGTCACCATTGTTCTCAATGTCCATTCACTTATTACCATTGATTGCAACAACCAATTATTGGACACCATTGTTCCTAAAGACCACTCACTCTTCACCACTCTTCCCAACAACCAGTCAGTGATCACCATTGTTCCCAATGACCAATCACTAGTCACCATTGTTCCAAACCACCAATCACTGATTGTGGAATCAATGATTTGATGGATATGCAAATTAGTCTATGATGTCACCTGGCGACTTCTAACAACTTTTTGAGCGTGCATTAGCTACTTTTCCCTGAAAGGTTTTGGCGAAACTGACAAGTCAGTGGCTAACTTGCACCAAAAGAGATAGCACAAAATACATATGTTCCAACTAATAGTGATCTCATCCAGAATACATGTCTAATTCCAGCAACGCATATGAATGCATTTTTTGATGCATGCCACAAGTTCTTGTGAAAACGTCCTGTGATGGTGAAAAAAAATATAAGCAATGGTAAATGAGAATTAATGAAATTGCCCAGAATTGTGCCCAGAATCTTGTTTCATACATCAGACAGAAGTACGAGCTGCTGGGATGGGTATAGAGACCATAGACCTTATATCTCTTAAATGAAGTTTATGGGAGAGACACCCACCAGTGTGTACTGTTATTGGACACCAGAGGGTGCCATCTCCTTGTAAATATACGATGAGTTACTATTTTATTACTTGTTATATACAGTAGGCATTCCTAAAAAACTGGTAACCTTGAATGGCAAAAAGAAAAAAGTATACACCTGGCAGAGCTAGCAGAACAGCTTTGTATTCGGTAATTTAAAGAGCTAAGGATGTGAAGTTTATCTGAATATCTGCATCACATTCAGAAAGGAAAATACTTCTTCTTTCAATTTCATTTTAATACATGTTAATAAAAACAAGAGTACACTATTTGACCATTCTGCTGCTTGTGATAATGAAGGAAAAGCTGTGAAACCTAACGCACTAAATGTACAACTACAGTTTCAATTTTTCTTCCTCATTTTGCTCTAAGGGAGTATAAACATTTGCACATGACTGCAGTAGTGATCATATACGCATTGTTAAATGGGTAATTAATGAATTTGCCTACAGTGATATGCCAGAAGTTTCATACATCAGACACATACGAGAATACAACCACATCCTGACATCCAAGACAGCAGCTACTGCATTCACACTGTAAATCTTTGCATAAATAATGTGTCCGTTTTTTTCTGAGGAATAAAACATTTGGGGCATGCTGTTATAGGAAGTTGTGAAGTTGATCATTTTCCTATAATAGTACATCCCAAAGTATTCTTCTTACACCACAGCATTTTGCCAATGCTAACAATTTCATTTAAAGAATGACATATCATCTATTTTATCCATTGTTATAGTTACATTTAATGTTGTGCAGCATCCACAAACCAAGTTAGTTCCTGTTATTGAAAAAAGTGCACTGTCAAGTTACCAAGAAATGACAGAGTGCAAGGTCCTTTGTGTTTAGACTTTCCCTGTGACTGTTACAAAGTGCTGACACTGGAGACTCCTTCCATAAATGTTAAATAAATATCTCCTTACAGTAAACTTATCTAAGCCATATCAATAATTATGCATTTTCTTTGTTAAATATCAGCACATTTTTTAGTCCGCCATATAAGTTCCAGTGTACATGTAGGTACAGCAGGAACTACTGTCAGAGCTGCTGTTATAGAACATTAATCAGCACTTTTTGACCAATCAGATTCAAGAATTCAACAGTGCTGTGGTATGAGATTTGTTAATAAGACATTAACACCATGTCCTTTTCAAATATTCACTGTGGATAATAATCATAATTGCTCAACAACTCTTTGTCTGCTGGCTTTACTTCCTCTGAAAGATTTATAAGCCACATGTCAGGGTCTGGATGTAAAATGCTTTTGAATAATAATCGTCCAACTGAATCTCATTCCATTCAGTTTGATTCATTACGCTTCACCTTTACACACTGTGTGGGCAGAAAACGGGTCTAAACTAAGTAATTTATATATAAACATCCTATCAATGACCTCTGTGTGGGCTACGACTATTAATAATGTAACCTTTTGCACCACTAGTTTTGGTTGCGAATCGTTATAGGCTGTTTGCGCAAGATCCTATCACCTTGGGGACCGTTCGTGGAAATCTTCTTTTTTCCTAATACATCAAAATTTCAGCGTGGTGATAAGGCGATTTGTTTACCCTGTTAAACCAAGTATTGTTCTTGTTCCCAAATTAGCCTTGACAAATGAAGGCAGCACGTAATGAACTCTGGCTGCTACCGGGAGGACTGAGTATCCTCTGTTTACTTTGGGTTCGGCCCATTTCAAAAGTATTCAAGAGGGCTTTGTGAATGCATAGACGCTCTACCTCTGATGGCCTGTGTGTTTCTTTCTTACTGAAAATCTCTCTCATTACAAACTCCCTTTGCTAAGCACAGCTCACACAGTGCTCCAGTGCTAAGCACAATTTCATGATCATAAAATCATATAATCATGAAAAACATCCAATTAATTTAGAGAAAGAACACAGATCCTACCAGGACAATTACAAAGTAGCTATCTTTACAGAATAATGATACGGTTTTGGTCATTTTCTACAGACTACATAATGCAAAGCAAAGTCATTACCACCTTGAAGTTCATTATTTTCCAATAACACCACATCTCAAAGTTTTTTTATTCCTTTTACACCACAGCAATTTGCAAACACAGAACTTTTTTAATGAAAGAATACCAATGTAGATTTTATCCACTTATACTTACAATTATTGCTGTGGAACATCCACAAACAAGTTAGTTCCTGTTATCACTTATGTTATAGCAGCTATAAACAGCTGTTCTGTCACCAGCCTCTCTTTTTTTTTTCTGTCTCATATTCCCAAGAACATATAAACCCCTCTGTTCTGAAGACTTTCCCATGTTGGAACACTTATAGTAAGCACTTTACCTCTGACTTCTTTGAAAAAAGTTATATAAATGTCTCCTTACAGAAAACTTCATCATATCAATGATTACACACATATTTTTTATCCATGTATGTGGAGTGTGCACCATACAGTCCCTGTCCCAGGGCTGCTGTTACAAAAAATTAATAAATACCATCTGACCAATCAGAATTGAGAATTCAACAGCACTGTGGGATAACTGGGATAAATGATTTTAGAGTGTCATGAAACTTTGTCAGAAATTATATAATTTTGATTTTTTTTTTTTCTATTAGTTTTTATTCCATAATCAACAAACATACAGTGCTGAACAGTGGATCTAGTTGGTCTAGTAGACAACTAGACACAAGTGAGAAAAAAAATTATCGGAGTTCTCTTCCTTATAAAATACTGATAAAGACCTCTACACAGTTGTTTGTGAAAATGTCTGGGCAGTCTGAATTGTCAGCTTATGCGTATAGTTGTGTAAAATCTATCATATTACTTGTCCCATATGTTTCACAAGCTTCGTAGTACTCAGATCATAAATGCATCAGTACGTGCTTAGAAATTGCTGCAGATCAAACAGCTAATTTCTGGATTCCTCCTCCTGACTACAAAACCTAAACACGCCAATCTGCCGTTGAGAAACACCAGCAACCCCATTACATGCTACCCATGTTCTCCCATGTTCAGAAAAAAACAAGAATCTTAAAAGCAGTTTAAATCAAAGCTGGTCACTTAGTTTTACATGGTCACCCTCTTTTACACCCAGAGATAAATTATGGCATGGTGGTAGAGTTGCACGTGCAGAGGCTCGGAGCATTTTTCTCTCTTTTTCTCTCCATCTAACAGCCTCTCCACCTTCTACTGAGCCGAGGACTGGAAAACGTCCTCATTATGTGCGTCAGGTTGAGTTTGCCATAATAATATTAGTCACTTTTAGTGGCTGTAAAAGTGTGGAGAGGTTTAGTCCTGGCTTTTTACCTTGAAACTTAAAGATATTTTAGTACTGGGGGGGAGGATTTGAGAAGGGAAAGATAATTGCGTACATATTGCAGTTTGCTCTGAGTCCGAATTTTGTCCTTTCTTTCTTTTGCAAATGAAATCCACAGGTTTTAGCAGAACAGTGTGAAGGGAATTATGTGGTGAATTTTATACACCTCTCAACCCAAATGTAGTCAGTCTGGTTGAACTTTTATTTTTGCTACACAGCTAATGTAGTTAAAAAGAAACTTTTTTCATAAATATCTGCTCCAAAAATGCATCTTCAGTAATATCACTCAGACTTACTAATGTGGTTTAGGACACAGTGTGACTTACTGTAATATATAAACATGAACGTAATTCTGCCGTATAGCTGAACACTGTAAAATCATTTCGATCCCCAAGCCCCACCTTCGAAAGGATAAAGGTTTAAAGACTCTCTTTCTGCTATCAACCACAAATGTTTATCTAAAAGGTATATAGCTTAACAAAGCAGATATAGGAGATTTACACATGTATTTATGAAAAAGGTTTTTCCTGAGCTGGACTGCCATTACTTGCTATTTTCGAGCCATAATGCAGGTACATGTGCCCTTATAAGGCGTGCTTATAAATGCAGATAGAAAATGTGTTGTTATGTGACAAAGAAACACATCTAATAGTTGATATGATGATGTTTTCTATAAGATTTATTTATTAGGCATTTATGGAAGGCGTCTCCAGTTTCAGCAGTGTAACTTTTCCACCATAGGAATGTCTTCAGGACAGAGGAGTTTCCAGTTTCTCTGTAACGTTGCAAGCTGCATTTGTTTTTTTATTAACATCAAGAGATAGAAAAACCCAACTGGTGAGGGAATGACTGTTTACAGCTGTTATAATGTGAGTAAAAAATTGGAACTAGCTTGCTTCGTGGACATTCCATTACATTAAATGTAACTATAAATGGATAAACACTACAATAAATAATATTGTACTTTTAATAATTGTGAGGAATAAATCACTCCAGAACATGATGTTATAAGAAAATAGTAAACGTTGGGATGGTAACAGTAACTCCGCTTCATCACGCCACCCCATTGTTGATTATTCTCCGATAAGAGCATGTCCAAAAAGTGTTTTCTTCCTTCCAAACTTCACATCATATATTAAAAATATGTACATGCAAGTTGCATTGGAAGTGCTATATTTTCTAACATGGAAATCCCTTAGATCTAAAACTATGGGCACCAAATATTAAGGAAAAATCGTGTGAATCATTCCTGGCCTGAACCTTTCCTTTAACGTTGTTCTAGATATCTATAGACATGTATAATAATGCCTTTATAATGTGTATAATTTGTGTAAGCAGTAGCCTCAGAGTCACTTCTACTTTATCTATTCCCCTGATAAATCATCACAGCATCAGGTCAGAGATGTGCGTTTGTCATTCACCCACTCGTCCCCTCGACCCCTACCGGTGACTTATCAGTGCTTATCACGTGTCTTATCTCTCTTATCTAATCCAGTTGATGAAGAGCCTTTCTGCTCCACTGTGCAGTTCGTAAAGGTGGGGCACTGATACAGCCAGCTGCTCCGTCTGGTCAAGCAGGCCGAGGTGATAGCAGTGCTGAATCATCCTGCAGAGTTTACACACTCGCCTCTGTGTGAATTCTTCTCTGTCCATTAGCTCCACACTGAGCTTCACTACAGACTCGATGGCATTTTATAAGGTCATTATAGCAATATGGGCTGCTCTGTATACAAGTGTAGACCCTGTACACTTCAGATTTATAGATATTGTACATAGTATATAGTATGTCACATATCAGCTTTGCAGATGTCTGGCTCCAGAACCACCACCACCACCACCATCATCATCATCATCATCATCATCATCATCATCATCATCATCAAGCATGTTGATTGTAAGGAAAGAAAAAACTCAACATGCGTCTGAGGAAAAAAACTTGACTGAAAAGATTTTGCATTAGATTTGTTCACGTTTTAAATGTTTTCCCATCAATAACTTTCAGAACTTTTCATAATTTGTAAAAAAAGAAACAATTACTAATATATATATATAAATGTATATTTTCATACTTTATAACTATAGTTAACTATTTTAACTACGCCTAGCATACATTTTATGGTACTTTTTAAAAAGGAGTTTTAAAATATCTCTATCTTAGAAATAAACTTGGGGGGCATGCTGTTATGGGAAAATAATCCACTAAGGAGTAGTGTACTCTGACGCGAAGCAGAGTTACTGTTACTACCCCGCAGCTGGTTAATGTCCAATAACAGCACAATCCAGAGTGTTTTCTTCCTAAATACCACAGAAATTTGCCAACGCTAACAATTTTTATTTATTATAGAATGACACATTGTTTTTCTGTTAGCAGAGTTATTCCAAATCATATGCGTATTATACTGGCACAGATCCGATGCCCAGTTTCGGTACCAGAAGGAAATGGTGGCTATTGGGGAAAAAACATATCAGATATGAAATCCTGTAACAACTGGCAAAGATTGAAATTGGATTTGAAAAAGAAATGTATTTTTGTACCTGGAAATGTTTACACATTTGTTAGGATTGACTTTATTACAGTTATACTTTATATTTTATTATTTTTACAATGTAAGTGATTTTTTTTTGTAAAGGAGTTTAACTGTGAAGTGCTTCAGTTAAAATTTTTTTTTTTTTAAAAATTAGTAGTTTTTAAAGAAAACAGTGTGGGTTGGGGGTCGGTATTGGCTGATACTCGAGGGTTGGATATCTGTATCTGTATTGGGGGAAGTGGTATTGTGCCAAATGTATTTTAAATACAGCATAGAATTCTGTAATAAAAACATTAGATGGATTTTACTGACTGTATGTAATGGGATTGTGATGTTATACAGCGTTCTGGACCTTTCCTAATGGTAGAAGATTTACTACATAAGCAGGACGTAAATGTGTTTAATTATTGGCGTATTATAACTCTAAAACATGATTTTCTAGGCAAGGAATTCAAGTTCATAAGTTGAACGAAATGAAAGCATGATCTGTTTCCGCCATCTTTCACAAAGTCCAGACTCTCTGCTCTTGGTCATTCCAAACTGTTACTCAGTGTTAGCATTTCATCTGCTCATCCACCCCCTCTTTAAAGATCCACAGTTTGAACATTGAAACAAGACCAATGGCTGCTTCAGTTGAAGTGGCAAGTTTGAACAGAGTGTCCAGTACGAGTGGACTGCGGCAGAGTTACACAAAGCAGCCTCCTCGCCTTCAAAGGCCAAGCAGGCCAAATCTGGGACAGAGATTAAGCACTGTCACTCTGAGATATAGCGGGGCTTTTCCTTCTGAGTAATAGGGTGGAGAGGCTCGCTAATTTACACAGCACCGGGGGCCAAGCAAATTGCTGAAGGAAGAGCAGAGCTAGACGTCCACAGCTAGTGCTCAGGCTCAAGATGAAATATAATCAGAGAGCTGTACATTCCTGAAGCTGCAGCTTTAATGCAAAGTATGTGCTTTTGAAGAGAGCCTTTTGTTACTGCTGATGTAACTCTGATGTACTGCAACTTTTCTGGGGCGCTTAAAAGTCACTGTAAAGTATTCTGTAAGTTAAAAAAACAATACTAAAATAGAAGCAGTATTTCTTCTTCTTGCCTTGCTTTGTTTCTTTTCCCAGAGCAGCAGAGAAATCCAAAAGTATTTGAGTAGAGATAAGGAAAACGGTGAATGATGGATTGACAATATATTCTTTTCTTTATTAGCTCACTTATTATAATCCTGTGCTCCTTAAGCTTGCCATGTGATGCTCAGCAGATGGAGAAAATTACACTGGATGGAGTGTTTAAAAGGGAATTTCCACTAAAAAGTTCTCTAGGAAAAGAGGAATCCAGTACAATTGTACAAAGCAGAACTTTTTGGGTTTGGGTTGGGTTTTTTTGAGTTTAATTTGTAGTGTTCAAGAATTTTTCATTTCTTTATATGGATGGTTGGGAAATAATTTAAAACAATAAAGACAATTTCAGGTAGAAACAGCTTCTCAGGTTTTTTTTTTTTTTTCATGCGCCAGAATTACATTCATTATGTCATTGTTTTGTCATAGCAAACATAACCCAAACTAGTGTGATCATCCAAAAAATCTTTTCTTCTTCAATCAGAGACTAATTTAGACATAATCCAGCGGCCACAAGTCAGGGAAAATATTGCTGGTTACAAAAGCTGAAGCTTCTCTGAAAAACACTGAGTGATATCAGAGGTTTTTTTAATCCGAACCAATCAGGTCACAGCTCAGGGGGCAAGTGGAAAAATCCAAGATGGAGGACAGAGTGCCAATATTAAAAATTAGTCTTGTTAGTGAAAGATTATAAGGAGCTTTATGATATGTTGAACTGTAGATACTCCAATACAGAGAGAAGACAATTACTGGCCATATCAGGAAACCTTTTGAATTATTTTAGCAATTATTGCTAACTAAAATATAATTAGCTATCAGCAGTTGGATATGGGGCATTCGTTGTATACAGATGTATGTATATCTCATATTACCTGTAAAACATATTTTTAAAATGCTTTTAAATATTTTATTAAAATAATAACCTTTTCCCATTTTTATCCCAAAAATACATTTTCCCCACTTTTTTGTACTGTATGTGTTTTTATCCCCAGATGGTAGTTGCCTTCGATGCCTGTGCTAATTTCTAGCCTTTTACGCTGCCACCCTGTTAGGTCTGTGCTCCCTAACATGGTGGAATAAACACATAATATGTCATTTTGTTAAGGAATATAATTTATACAGTATTTATGTTTTATATTCAGCTTAGGTGCTTGCACCATAAAGGCATTACCAAGCATTTTAAATGCCTTGAAGTCCAAAAAACACCCATGTAGCCTTAGTCAGCATTTAATTAATACTTTTAATGTTCGGGATTTTTTTTCCTGAGATTTTCCTGGGATTTTTATTCTTAGTTTCAAACACACTACAGGCCCATTGTCATTTGCTGGAATGACAAATCATTGTGATACCTAACCTTAGCTAACCTTTAGAGATGGAGATTATTGGAAAAAAAGGTGGATTTTGCAACCCGTTGCCCAGTAGCAGGATTCTTATTTTTGGTTGAGGAAATCCCAAAGACAACACACACACACACACACACACACACACACACACACATTTTTACTGGCATCAACACTTTAATTATAAAAAAAAAGGTTATCAGTAACATACTGCATATATTCATATGATACAGATAAAACACAGTTTAAGGAACAGAACAATCCCATCCGAGTAGTTTTCACATTTCCTGTCTTTGCTAATGTGAGTCACATTTTCCGCAAAAAATGATGTATTTATTTCTTGTTCCAGCTGTGGAGCGACAGTAATATTTACAACTTGACCACAAACCATAGTCACATAGCCAGTGTGACCTACTCATAATTTAACTCCTGATGGTTACAGAGAGACGCTATTTACAGAGCAGACAGACAAAAGCTTCAGGGGTTATACCTTTATGATTGGTCCATGAATACAAACATTGGATGTGTTATATAATGAAGTGGGCTTCTGGATATGTGGGAGAAAATGAATGCTCAGTCTATTAAAAGAGATCTTAATTTACAAGAAGAAGTAATAAATTAGTCTAAAAATTCCTAGGAGCTAGTATAGTAAATGTAACGTGCACGTATTATTATACATCTCGACAGCACTAGTAAGGGCACGTTTATGTCCTCTGTAGTGAAAGGGCTTTCAGTGCTGGTACTGAAGTGTCCATGGAGTTGTGCTGTTGTGTCTAAGTGCCCTTCTAAGACTAACTTCCACTGCCCAAATCAACACAATTATCATACAACTGGTCTTAATATTAATTCAGCATTTAAACAAGGCTATGTGTTCACATGAACAGCCCATTCTTGTGGTATGTAATACTACAACATTTGAAATTTTCTGATAGCTGTCAAGTTGTAATGTTGACAAAGGGGTGGACAAGCCACTAGCCAAGCCGATTTCATGTCCCAGCTATTAGTTTTTTTATTTTATTTTATTTTTTTTTCTTATGTTGTTTGACAGCCAGAGAAAGAAAAAAACTACTCGATACTGACATATGGCAAAACAAAAGTTCGTATTTGTTATGTGTATATAAGCAAATTGAGCTTCGCGGTTGTTTAACGTACCTCCGTGCTTTAACTACTTGTTCTGAATTTCACCACCTGCTGCACTACACACATCGGCTTTTACTAGTCAGGTTAATTAGCATTCACAGATGAAATACAGCTAACTAGCTAACTAGGTTGTCATTACATAATGTTATCCAGCATTTTTAGCCTAGCCAGTTTGTTCTTTTGTGCAGTGAAAACATGAGACATTTGCCCAGTAGACTAAGCTAACAGATTTATGATTTGTCCACCCCTGTTGACATTTCTCAGCATGGTGGAATCCATGGAAGTTCTGTTTGCTGTAAATGCTGAGTGTAATCACATTGTAATTTTAGTGAAGCTTTTTATAATAAATTACCAACATTTCTGAGGAAAATGTTTATATTTCAGACATTTTTATCTTGGTTCTGCTCTCACTGTGCATTTTCAACCTTTCAAAAAGACCTAACGGCTGCATGCCAGCTAGCTAAATCATAGCCTGAGTCATTAGCTGGCATTGTGCTCGCCTGCCATATTTCCCTGTCACCTAGCAACAGTGTTTTCGAGACCTGAATCATCTAAATGGCAATCTTACCATGTGCCAAATACACAAGTTCACAAGTATCTTTTGAATATAACACTTCGGGCAGGTGAAGTAAATCCTAGAACAGCACAAAGTTCAATCTCCAGTCATAGAGACATTGCAGGCTGCAAACACTGCAGTTTAATATATTTTTTTAATTCATCAACTAAATACCAGGGCCTTCATGAGCTGATTTAGAGCCAAACATGCAGAGTTGAGACCTGCAGGACTGGAATATATCTGACAGCAGAAGCAGCTTTCATGACAGCAGGGTCTTTAGATGGCCAGCTGAAGTTTGGTCAGGTTCCTCTGGTGCATGTTGTGGTGCCGAACTAACTCATCAGATCGGGCAAACTTCTTCTGGCAGTTTGGCCACCTGCAATTAAAAGGCTTCTCACCTGAGGGAAGAGAGAACAGCACTTTAGATCAGAGTAAGAGCTTAGATCAGAGATCAAGGAAGATGGTTTTGCTAAGGAAAATCTTAAAGTCACCCTCAAAACGTTTTCGAAGATTCAGCTATTTAGAATTATGAATTGCTTGACACAGCAGTTCTACAAAACAAATGTCATTAGACAACAGAAAAAAGTGCTCATTTTATCCACATAATAAAAATTTTTCAATGAATTTCAATGAATACGCAATTAGAAAACTCGGTCAACTTCACATATAGAGTATCCACCTCTTCCCTGGGGAAATCGATGTTGCACTGCTTATACTTGCACGCTGGAACTTGATTGGCTGTTGTATTTTATGATGCAATAACACTTGCCTATTGAGTGTTCAATATTAACTCGAAACTTTTCAGCACTTTCCAAACAGATTTTATGAAGTTAAGGGTGACTTTAAGGAGGTCAAGATTATATCGTTTATTTACAAAAAAAAAAAATTCACTAACTAAAGATTTGCTAATAAAATATTAAACAAAATATGACCTCTTAGATAACAATTGAAAAGAGAGGATAAAGATGTGAAAAAATAAAAGTTTTACGCACTTGTTTTACCTGTATGAGTCCGGGTGTGGGTCTTAAGATGGTCTGACCGTGAGAACTTTCTCTGACATGTCTCACACTGGAAAGGTTTAACGCCTACATGCATACACACACATATACAGACACACACAGGCACACACACATACACACACACACACAAACACACAAAGAGAGAAAGAGTATAGGCTACAGTAGAGGCCAGGAGGGAATCCCTTCTAAGAGGAAGAGAACTAGAAGAGAAGCGTTACATCTCTCTAACACTGGATGGATGATGTGAGAGTGCGTCCTGCTAGTAGCAATACATCTGCAACAGGCAGTGAATCAGGAAAACGTCGCCATCTTCAGCCCTGACACTTTCTCACAGACTTTCTCACACGTTATGACACATTTCTAAACATTCATGCTGACAACAGACTGTGTTATATCACCATGTGAGACTATATTGTGCGGCATCAGCGTACTCGTGCTAGCAAAGGGTCATTTGTATTAGCATTAATGGCTTACATATAATATACACAAGTGCCATAAGGAATGAGTCATTGTGAAAATAAAATATTAGCTGCTTATCACGGATTCTTAATCTATGGCTTGAACCATGAGGATTGTGCTGGCGAGCATCTCTCCTCTGGTGTAAAAGAGCAAATTGAAAGCCAGAAGAAAAGGGAAAGAGAGGACAGGACAGATGAAGATGGATGAAGCAAACCTGTGTGTCTCCTCTGATGTCTCTTCAGCTGGTCTGACCGGGAAAATCTCCGGCCACAGTCTGTGAAGTCACACTGGTACGGCTTTTCACCTACAACACAACCACAGTTGATTTTCAATTCACGTTTTAAAACAAGAAGCAGTCTAAACAGGAACCAATAGTATTTTATTTATCACCAACTTCAGTTATTCCAGCGACTGGAACAATCACAGTGAAGATCACAGTGACTTCGTTTGATTGGTTGGTTTTATTTAAAGAATAAAACACTCAGGGTGTGCTGTGATAGGAAAATAATCATCAGTGGGGTGGTGCTATGTGGCCCGACACAAAGCAGAATTATTCTTACCACCCCAGAATTTATTATTTTCCCAATAACAGTACGTCCCAAAGTATTTTATTCTTTGTATACCAAAGCAATTTGCCAACACTAACAATATTGATGTTTATTTAAGAATGACACATCAGGTGTTTTAACCATTCATACACTACATGGCAAAAGGTTTGTGCACACTTGAACATCACACCCACACCACACGTGGTCCCAAAATGTCTTTGTATGCTGTAGCATTACAGTTTCCCTTCACTGTAACTAAGAAGCCCAAATTTGTTTCAGCAGGACAATGCTTCTGTGCACAAACAGAGCTCCATGAAGACATGGTTTGCCAAGGTTGGAGTGCAAGAACTCGAGTGTCCTGCACAGAGCCCTGACCTCAACCCCACTGAACACCTTTGGGATGAACTGGAACACCAACTGCACCCCAGACCTCCTCGACATCCCAACATCAGCGCCTGATCTCACTAATGCTCTTGCAGCTAAATGGACAAATCCTCACAGTCAAGATAAGCCTTCTCAGAAAACTGGAGGTTATTATAAAATTTTTGGCCATACAGTGTAATTACATTTAATATTGTGGAACCATATGAATGATTTCATGCGCTTTGAAAAAAAAAAAAAAAAAAAAACTTTATATGGAACGTCCACCATTCAAGTCTCTGTGTAAGTTATTACTATAGAAAAGGTAACTACCTGGATAACTAACTGTCGGAGCTGCTAGTATAGAAAATTTATCAACACCTTCTGACCAATCAGAATTGAGAATTCAACAACAAGGTGGTATAAATCACATTAGCTCATACCAAGGTCAGGGAAATTAGTGGAAAAAATAATCGTTGACAAAAATAAGAACAAAGATGAAAATATTTTACAGTTAAAAGTTTAATTTTGACTTATTTCTGATAAAAAACAAAATATGACAAATAATGTAGGCATGTTATTAGCTGACCAAAATGGCTGTTAAATCAGCATCTCATATAATCAGGAATCTAATCTAGCTTATTGATTTGTTCATGTCTGTGAGATGTAAAATCATTGTGCTTTTTGTATAGTTTATATTCCTAATTGTTTGTCAGATTCACAAATAAAATTGTGTTATGACAACACAAACAGAAAACAAAACTATTTAACTGTTTGAAGGTGTCTAAGTGTGTGGTGTTGCTGTTGTTGGTACCATTCTCACTGGACCTGTGACTGATGGAAACAATGGCTCCAGTTTTCTGGTGTCAAAAGCATCAGTACGTTGTGCGGTGGTTGGCACGCAGCCAGTCCAAAATTTTGGCTCTGTTTCTGAATCTGTGGTTAATCAGCATTACATTGGTCTTGATTATCTGACTCAGGCTGGGAGTTGGAACAGAACCAAAACTTGGAAGAATTTGATCTGGTGTTTATGTGCAGGGAAAACACAAAATTATGCAGTACAGGAAAGTCTCTATCTACACTGGAGATACACGGAATGTACTTTCTGTGCTAATGAGTGCTGTCTAGAGCCATGCTTCTCGGAGTGGGATCTGGTGATCCCCAGGGGTCTGGGATTTTTTAGTATTTGTGGTGTAAATCACCACCTACCATTAATAATGATGTCAACCAAAATCTAATGATAATTTTAATGAAAATGGGTGGAAATTTCAGAAATTGAAAAAACTCTGGCTCCAGTAAATATCCAAAGTGTTATCGTACATGTTAAAATAATGTGCCCAATTTTTCAGTTAGCTTGTTTGTAAAAAGATTTTTTTTTTTCAATGAAGTGGTCCCTGACTATAAAAAAACACTGAGAACCTCTGATCTGGAGAACCACACAAGTCTCTTTCTGAAGCTCTCGGTACCTGTATGCTTGCGACTGTGCATCTGTAGGTGAGAGAGTTTGAAGTAGCGCTTGTTGCATCCCGGATAGGCACACATGAACGGCCGCTTCTCATTGGTCTCAGAGCGTACGATGGCTGGAGCGATGCCAGGGACCCTTCTGACATCCTACAGCAAAAGATTTAACCACGATCAACAGAGAAGAACAGTTTCAAGGTTTATTCTAAAACAACTCATGGCTGTCATTAAAGTGGTAAAGTGGTGCTGCAATTCAGGATTCAGGCTAGCTATAGCGCCATAAAAGACATGATCACATTGCTGTTGTGTTTCTGACAAAAGTAGTCCCTGAAAAGAATTGTGCGTTTGCTCACCAAGAGCTCATTATTGCAGAATTAGCTGTGAAATGATCACTGGGATTCACCCATGCCCACCGGTTTAGCCGCCAAATGGGAGCTGTTAGTCACGGATGTTAGGCCGACCTTATCCCATGGCTGCTCTCCCCCACCCCTCATTTGCCCACCGTTAGGGCCCATCTGCTCTTAATTAGCTAGCGCTTAGCATAATGGCATTTTTCTATACGCTGGTGTGGTAATGAATGTGTGGTAAATGCTATTGATAAGTAAATTACTAAAGTGTTTTATGGCTGCACTGCCAGACTTATCTATTGACCCCATGGGAATGATAACGCGCCGGTCTGTGCCACGGTCACCAACGTGGCTATTGTGCTAGTGTGCTATTTTTTTTATAGTGTGTATAGTAAGGTCAGTCAAGTACATGCTTATACAGCCTGTTCTATATTCAGTACTCATTAAAATTCATTATTAATATTATTGCTTAGAGTGCATGATGGTGTGTGATTAATTCACACAGCATATCTACTACAGAAAATAGTATACTTAAACTTCATGCTGCACTGCTTAATGCTTTCTAAAACACTCAGGGAGTATTTTTTTTTTTCAGACAATCTTCTCAATGAGGAGCTAGCTCTGGAGAATCTCTGCTAGCACTGCTTTGAGACCACTGACAGACATTAATTAAGACCTAATGATTTATTAGCATGTGGTTTCAAATGGAAACCGTAGCTTTGTTTCTAATGGAGTTTTTTTTTTTTAATTCCTCTTCTCTTCTCTCATCCAAAAATGCCTTTTAAGTGTCTCAAATGTTCTGGCAGGCTCCTGCTTCCTCTCACACAACCCTCTCATTGCGTCAGAGCCATTCTTCCTGGCTTTATTGTTATTTATTTGCTGTTCATTTCAGTTACTTGTTCATCCGGGTCTGTTTTATCACTCGTCGCCTTTTTAAGCATGCTCTTTTGCGGTGTAGTTACGTTAGCGTAGGAGCCATGTGGAGTTTCAGAAGACGAGTGTGTATGCGGAGTGTGCGCAAGCACGAGTGTGTGGTTGTTGTGTGTATGTGTGTGTTTGTGCTTTGCCCTGACCTTGGCCTTGTATTAGCAAATGGGGGAAAACCCAATGTATTGCAGTTCGCTCTGAATGATATTGGACTGAAAGGTGTGTGTAAGTGTTCAGCAGTGCAGTTTGTATGATTTGTAGGTGACAGAGTACGCACGTGGTGCATGTTTTGTCTTAAAAACGAAGGCTTGTCATCTCAGTTTATAGCAAGATGCCATTGCAGGGCACCAAACACACACCAGCTAAATTAACAAGCTATTTTAATTAACTAATAATCCTTAGAGTAATGCTGGTTAATACTGTACATTGCCACATTACACATTAGGAAAATGTGGCGAGCATTTTTAATATATCTGCAAATTCTTTTTGGTAATATGTTTACATTATATTCTTATAATTATATGGATATAATGTTTCCATATATGTATGTTATATGGGTATAATGATATTACTCTGTAAACAATTCTATCATCAGTTGTCTGGATCTGTAATGGTATGATCAAGACTGCATTGTGCATTATTTGTGTGTGGGTTTGTGTGTGTGTGTGTGTGTGTGTGTGTGTGTGTGTGTGTGTGTGTGTGTGTGTGTGTGCGTGTGTGTGTGTACTGACCTGAATGCCTCTGAAGACTCCATGGGTGTGTATTCGGTACTGGGTGCTGCAGCTGTACACCATGGGTGTGCTCGGGTCGTTCTCATAACCCGCTGTATGACTGTGAGAGGAGAAGACGCACAATACTTTCCTCATGAGAAATTCTCAACTCAACATTTTATTAAGGAATAATTTGATGAAAAAATTGTTATTATATCGTTGTACGCTATTTTAACCCAAAAGTATTCAATTAGCCAAGACATGCTTTGTGCCTGACAAGTAACAGAAGTTGATCTCTCCTAAAAATCTTTTTCACAAATGCATGTCCAAATCTTCATATACTTGCTTTATATTGTATTGAGACACATAATCTGATTTTGAAAGAAATTATTTTTTAAAAATAGCTGTCTGTATACTCTGTATTTACAAGTTTGACTTTCAGCTTTAAGGACGATTCTGCCTTTACACATTAGGAAGCGGAGCTTAGGAGCAAAATGATGCCAAACTGCTCTGAAAAAAAAAATTATTCCAGTTGTCCAAGATGGCTGCCACTGTAACATTACAGTGTTTGGTAAAGTATTGTTCATGTTTATGGATTACAGTAAGTCATACTGTGTTCTAAACCACATCAGCGAGTCATTTTACATACATTTATATAAATTTACAGAAACAATCAGGATCCCAGGAATATATTAATATATATATATTTTTTAAATGCTTGTTACTTGTTTTTTTCAGTACTACAAAATACTAGGACTTTTGTAGACCAATTTGTTCAATGGACATTGCTTTAAATGTGCTTTATAAATAAAATGTACTTACTTACTAATAATGAACTATGGTTCAGTCAATAAAGTGAGAAGCTTTAAGTAAAACAAAATTTGTTATTATGAAATATTTTGCTGTTTAAATTGAAAAATGAAAAATGTCTATGATCAGCAATTTTTTTTTTCTGTTTTTTTGGTCATTACACTTGAACACAATCTGACCTCCAGCATTTAATCAGCAACTGATATATTTTGTGGATTTACAGCATGTAAAGAATGTGCTGAAAAGTGAAATACCAACATGTCACCATTCACCACAAAATAAAAAAAACAATGACTGTCACCTGCCGAAATACTTCTCTACACACCTCGTCTTTTTTTCCCTCGTGTGAATAGCATGCATTCTTACTGCTGCTTGTGCTTTACTGTGTGGGGTTTAGGTGACATATATAGGGCAAGACTGGTTATAAAACACTGAGGCTCATCTCTATAACTTATCTTGACATCAGGGCAAATTGCTCTCTGCTCCGAAGTGCAATATATTCACCTCAACAATCCAAGGTAGGGCCGGTTAGACAGACAGATGGGGAACGCTGGGCCTCTTGCTCTCTCCTGAATTTATACCTGAACTGAAGTACACTGGCCTTTTCTCTGACCCTGGATTTGCACAAGTTTCTTCTGTTTCACCCCAGACATTTCCCGACTCACGATTTATAAGCTGCATAGTCTCAAACCGCATAGTATTACCAAATACTTTAAAGTATTTACTCTGTACTAATGTAAATTAGCACATAAAACATACTTTTAAATAGATCTCTATATAATCATTTTATACTTTGCATGTATACTTACTGGTAGCCATGTTCATTATTTGCACTTTGTGGTGCATGGTGGGACAGATTTCTGTCAAGAGTGTTAATTTTTCACACTCTAACTGTTTGACAACTGCAGTTAATCATCCAACCGTTTCTACTGTACCAGAGTGTTCATATTTCTTAGTGTGAACACAGAGGACAGTTATGTGTACTCTAGAATTATCTAAAATAGTATGCAAGTATGCAATTTAAAACAGAAGAACAGAAGTCGAACTCAAGCAGCGAATACATCTTAGTCCGGCTTTGTACACCATATATAGCTTTCATTTTACATAGTAGTTTGACATAATTGCTTTTTCTTTTCTTTTTTTCAGCTGTAACAACTTTGTTTTATTTTTCTTTCTCTGACCTCCAATATATGTAAAGAATAGGGGGCATCCTGTTATAGAGGATGTTGTTTATTCCTCTTATACTACAGCAATTTTCCAACACTAACAAAATTCATATTAAATTATGACACTTTTTTATTCATTTACAGTAGCATTTATTGTTGTGGAGCATCTGTGAAACGAGCACGTTTCTATTATCACTTATGTTATAGCAGCTATAAACACTCGTTTCCTCACAAGCCTCTCTTGAAGTTAATAAGACCAAAAAAAAAAAAAGGTAAAAATGTTACCTATAAAATGTAAAGCACAAAGTTCTCCAGTAAGTTACGGCTTTACCTTTGACTGTTACAAAGCTCTGCACTGGAGACTCCTTCCATAAACGTTAAACATCTCTTAACAGAAAACTTAATCATATCAGCGATTATAAACATTTTTAATCCCTTTTATGTGGAGCCTAACATACAATTCTGTGTGTAAGATGTTATTATAGAAACGATAACGTATAAGCATATTAATATAAACCTGTGATTTGTCTTACAGCCGGAACAAGCGCTTACTATCACTATCTTGAGATAACATAGCAGTAGATACTGAGAAATCACTTTCTGAAAAGGAGCTAATTTTTCTTACTTTGTTTCTGCACAAGCCAAAGTTATTAAAAGACGTCCATATCCTGAGTAAGTAAGGGTGAAACGGTAACTATAAAGCTCTCTTTGTCTGTCCGTACGCAAAGCCAGCCAGACTGAAGGACAGTGCAAAACGGCATCCTGTGATAAATCTTCTCACAGTTCATTCGTTCACAGGCTCCGGCCGCGAGCAGAGCGCCCTGCCTGTATGTCTATGTCTAGGTGAAGCTTTTCCAGGGATGAACAGATCAGCCGGATGGATGGATATAGGCTGAGATCATCTTTGGATAGAGTAGCACCAACAGCACTTGTGTATCCATCCCCTAGGGACACACTGGGGCGTCTGATTTTTTTAAAAAATTTTTTTTTTTAACTCCTGGAAGGATGGGGGCTGTGGATACTCGGCTGCAACCCACAGGAGGATAGGCCGTCCCATTGTGCAGCGATGCACTTCCACTACTCCCCCAGTGCGCTCCCTTCCTCCCTATCGGCCGGCTCTCGGCCGGCTCAAGGCTACGGTGCCACGGGGGAAATATATGGCCGGATATCACTCTCCGTCCAGACAAAACAGAGTGAACACACACACACACACACATGAACCAAGAGCACTGTGTTTTGGCATGAAAGAATGCAGCAGGCAGATGCACGTTTTTTTCTTTTTAATTATATAAAATTATACATTATTCCAATTGTCATTTTGACCAGTTTGTGATATTGGACTTGACCAGGATGTAATTTTATCATATTTTCTGAAGGTGTTGATTAATTTTCTATAACAGCAGCTCAAACAGTAGTCCTGGCTGCAAATCGCAGCTTTATATTAATGTGCTCTGTCTAATATGTTATTGTTACCAAAGTAACCGGTTCCACAGAGACTTGTGGTGGATGCTCTAAATAAACTGGTTTCAAAATGCATAATTGTTGATATTGTGATGTCTTCTCTGAGATGTTTATTTAATATTTTTGGAAGGAGTCTCCAGTGTCAGCACATAACTTGTAAGAGTCAGGGTTAAAGCTGTAACTTTAAGATAGGAAAAGCCATAGTCTTTTTAGTTTTGTTACATTTTTAAGTTTAATTTTAAGAGCCTGGTGAGGAAACAACTGTTTATAGCTGCTATATTGTAAGTAATAACAGGAAGTAACTTGTTTCATTGACATTAAATGTTACTATAAAAGTATGTTGTAATTTCTGGCAAATTTCTGTGGTATAAGAGGAATAAAAGACTTTGGGACATGCTATTATAGGAAAATAATACATTTTCCACCCTGTCATTGATTATTTTCCCATAACTCCATACCTTCTTGTGTTTTATTCCTTACATATTACATTTCTATAGAATAAACTTTGGTTGCATAGTTGATGGAGGACTTTATGTTCTTTCATAGCCTTCATACACCTCATATACATAATATTCCATTCAATATATCTAAGCGTGGCTTTAATACTTCATGGCATAAGGTTGAATATGCAAAATTATTCATTATTACATTATAATTATTTCCTTTTTTACATGGCAGTTTACATTGTAGGCCCAGCTGACTGCAATATTCTGCTGTTGTTATATTCCCAAAACATCTCCGAAGGTGGTTCTTTGTTTGTTTTTTTGCTTTACCGTAAACCACTTTACTGGATTCTGATATACAGCTCAACACTATTTCAGCTCAACACGTCAGCAGCGTGAGTGAACGATCAAATATGTGGTTTAGTGGCACGCCCTAGCCACGCTTTTCTGCTCCAAAGTGAACTCGGGTGAAAAATATGCACTAATCCCCATGTGGATGAATTCCTCCTGTGATATCAGGTCGCTTTCACGTACCTCTTGATGCTGGGCGCCAGCGTGTTGACAGGGTTCCAGCCCATGCACTCCAACTGGGACGCCATTTGGTATAAATTGTCACTGCTGGGGTTCAAACAAGCACAAGTCAACACTTAAATAAATGTGTTTGACCAAATGATTTTAGCTTTGTTTTGTTTTATTTTACGGTTGCTACTATGAAGGGAGAAAACCCCTTTGTTACACTGTATGCCAAAGACACCTAGACTTTGGTGAATGAAAAATAGTTTTGAAAAAAGGGGCATCCTGGGTAACAGTAAATGAATCTCTCAGATACACACACACACACACACACACACAGAAGGGGGTCACCCAGACCAGCAGGATAATCAGTTAATCAACTGAGACCATTTCTCTGAGCAAGAAGCTGCCATACGTTATTGAGAGGTTGACTGGAGGACCATTAGTTACTCTGCCAGGTGCTTAACCAAACACATAGTTTGGATTTATCTTCAGCTCCCCTGACATCACGGCATTGGAAGTGTGTACGCCGGTGTGTGCCTGTACCTGGTACAGTGTAACTGTACAACTGCAGCTTCGGCATCATTATCGGAATGCAGCCTACACTGCTTAAGCATTTATAATGTCAGCAATATGTCATGACTTGTGCATACAAGTGTAGTTTTAATGGATAATGTTTTAATACAAACCACTGCATTTATAAAAACACACAAGGCCTAATTGCAACACTCTTGGTGTCCCTTATCTCCTTTTTTTTTTTTTTTCAGAATTCCCTGCAGTACGGAGGGGCAGGAGTTCATTTCTGTGTGGTTTATACTTTCCATGATTTCCTTATGCTTTACACACCAACAATGACCCATCTTTGGCTCTGGTTTTGATAACTCGACATGTTTTTATTCCATCCACCTTAAAACGGCTAAAGACAGCAGCTCTAACCTCAGGCTGTGTAAATACAGAGCTGTTGGTACCAGGCATTCGATCAGAAAAAAAAAAGCTGCATAGCATTTTGATTTGAGGATTCCCAGTTCCCCCTTAACTCCAGCAGATAGGAGTCTGTTTATTACAACATGCCGAGCGGGAACTGGAAGACGAAGCCAGAGCAGAATGGAAGCTCGCCTATCGACCCAATTCTGCTGTTTTGAATCGTTATGTTCCCTCAGAGCTGCAAAACAACGTCGCAGAAGTATTTCAGGAATTCCACAGCTCGTTTTTTGGACTGGTAGTAAGCGCACAGCCGTCTCAGGGTGCGGAGGGAACTCCTCAGAGAACAGTTATCAGAGGGAAGGAATTCAGGACTGGTTAAAAAGTGGAAGCCAGTGGTGGAAAGGACAGTTTATCTTGGCCTGGTACATTCTGCTATTCAGCACTTGACCTCTGGTGAGCTTGAGCTGCTGCCTGTAGGATGGAAACCCAGCCTTGATGTAGCAAAGTGCCATCAATCAAAATCGCACGTATTGTCATTTAAGTGCTTGAAATGTTTATTTTCAGAACCGTGTTTGAGCAAGAGCTGACGTTCTCATATAGGTCAATTTCTTAAATATATATTAAGTGTTTTTAATGGAACAGCGTGTACTGTAATATCTACTAAATCAGTAAACACTAACCGTTTTTCTGGAATGCAATCTTTCTACAGAATTTAATTCCAGCTTTAAGTTTAATTTAAATTTCAAGCTTTAATTTAATTCCGGTTTAATCGAGTGGACTGGGATGAGAATTGAATTCTGTAGGAAAGTAGATCAGGGTTGGTAATTTCTGTATTAAATGATTAAGTCATTGTCTTATCATCATTTCATCCATACAGATGAAGCAAGGCCTTTAATACACATAGCTGCAAGAAATGCAAATAGTGAAACAAAATGGAAGACAATTATAATTCATGGGTTATATAACACAATATTGAAAAATCAGAACAGAATTCAAGTGATACAGGCAAAGAATATGAAGCAGAGCTGTGTTTCCTCCACTAAATTACATACACCAAAATAATGAAGGGGTCGTACATGGTTTGCTTACTCATAACTGACTTACATGAAAATAGTGAACTATAAATAACAACTTCCTGCGTAGATCCAAGTCATTCATTTTTCTTATTTATGTTTGGCAGAATGATAGGGAATGTGACAGGAATGCATAAATAAAGGCCTAGCCTTTATTTAAACCATTATTTATGCTTGTTGTCATGGTTACATTTCAACATGGTTACATAAAACTGATTAACTATTTGAGCTACATATAATATAATATAATATAATATAATATAATATAATATAATATAATATAATATAATATAATATAATATAATATAATATAAAAAGATAGCTAACACTGACCAACCAATCAGAAACAAGTATTTTTCTGGCCCTGTTATAAATCTCTATATAGCATTCCTTTCTAAAATAAACCCTTAATTGCTCCTCTTTACATCACTTCCTCCTTCCTCTACGCACTGGGCATGCTCGGTGTTAGCCTGACCTTCTGGGGTTGAAAGAAAGCTGTTGATTGCAACCTGTTTGTTTTACATCCTGTACTATTTACGGATGGCTGGAGGTGAATTTCAATTTCCCGTCTTCACGGGTTGCATAACAAACCTAATAAATCATATAATATCATGCGTCACGCAGTGTTTTCATGCTTGCTGGATTCAGAAAACATTTTACATTTACATTAAGTTTTAAGAAGTTTGAAAGGTAAATGGAGAAGCCTAAACGATAGTGCTTGTATAATGTAAACAAAGCCCTTGACACGGGCCTGTAAATGTCCTCGCCTTTAATGGTATGCTCAGGATATATCACCTAGCCTCCTCAGAAGCTTCTGGATAGCTCTTCGGAGGTGTATGATTATGACACTAGGATGTGTGTAGAAGTACTACTTTGTTCTACTTTATACTACTTTGGATGTGACCAGCGGAAACTGCTTGGTCCAGGAACCTCCAAGACACAACTCCTGTTTTAATCCAAATCAGTGGCTGTGATATATTTTTTATTGTTATTATTTTCAATATTGCAAATGGTTACTTTGTAAAAGTAACTACACTCTAGACACCAATAAACATTACTAGGCATGAAGAAAGACAACATGAACAGGCAGGAGAAGTTCTTATTTAAAAAAAAGACAAAAACTAAAGTTAGGTTACCTGTTGTAAGGGTTTCTCAGGAGCAGTGCTTGGCTTCCTGTACAGCTCTCCGACGGTGTGTGGCAGCCGTAAACAGGTGGAGGAACAGGATACTGCTGCTCACCTTATAACACAACATATGGAGCCATTAGAAATGGGAAATAGTAATCATAATGCCCAGTGTCTTTCCATATGCACACACACATTTATCAAGCTCAAAAATAATGTGCTAGAAATCAAGCCTGTGAAACAACTTCCCAACAGATAATAAGGTTCAGCCAATAGTCCAATTCGCTTTGGGGATTTTCATCTTAACAGCTTAAAACAATGTCAGATTTCCAGGCCGCTCCCTCGCTCGACCCTCGAGGCTCTCACTCCAGGAGAACATGCTTAATTTAGAAAGTCAAGACTTTTTTTTTCACTTTTATCCCTCTAACTAATGAGGACGATCCCTATGTAGACACTTTGTATGTCTTAAGTCTCATGTGGAAAAAAAAAAAAAGCTCTCGGCTGCATGCTTCAAGTATCATAACTTTGGTGTTCTAATGAAACGCATGAGTAAGTGTGTGTGTGTGTGTGTGTCTCTGTGGTGAAGTTGGTCTCGGAGAGGGAATCCGAGCTCGGGGAGGATTTGGGGAGATGCAGCCGAGTACACTCTGCACTTATGAAAACAGCGGCCTCGCTCTCTTTGAAGCCGTAAAGCGGGCCGACCTCTTGCTCGCTCTTTCAAAGTGCAAATGAGGAATCGGTGCCCTTACTCGGCCAGGTCCCAAAACGCAAATGAGTCCCAAGGTGGTTCTAAACTTGACAAAAGATCTCTCACTTTGCTGTTCTGACTAGCTATCAGCTTGGTGGTCTCCGGAAGGATTTACAACGCTGGGATGGCCTGATAAGGTGTTACTTAAGGTGTTTACCTATACTTTAACACAATGTTATGTGCACGAGACTACGAGAGAAAAGCGCACTGATTTACTGTCAAGGGAAGAGTGCAACTTGACCTTGGATTGATTTGGACAGAGTTTGCCCTTTGACTTCTGAGCGAAGGAAAAACACTCCGGCGCTCGGTGAGTACGTGCCAGAGCATAGAAATTCGTACAGATGAACTGAAACTCATAAGAGACTTTGTAATGGGTGCTGATTTTTACCCATGTTGCTTTGCTGCGGGATGGTGTCTTCGTGTTTGAAGGGGTGGTTGGGGAACTGTGAGGCGTGGTGCGACGGCGTGTGTCCGTAGTTCGTGGCTCCGTCGAAGGAAACTGCACTATAACCTGGAGACAGACAAGTTAAGTATACGCATTGAAACAATGGAGAATTGGCTTTTAGAAAAGTTTTTACCTAAAGAGACGGTTTAGAGTGAGTGTTAAAATCCAACACCACGCAAGAAGTGAAAATGATGTGAATTATAATGTAATTCCATGTTGAACTTCAATTTTTATATATTTTACCAAATAATTTATTCACTAAATTAAAGGTGGTACTACGTAGCTTAACTGTTATTTCAAACAAGTATAGGAAGATATGAACATTTATTGACAAAAGTATTTTGGGTGAAATTAACATCCTATGCTTGTTGGGTAATTTGTCTTCTAGCTCCAGAAGAAAATATTACACACTAAAACCTTCAAAAAAATCTATTTTTATTTTATAATTTTTATTTTATTTTATCTAGAATTTATTTTTGCATATATTTTATTTTAGTTTTGCTCTACATTTCTGCATATAGACATAAAAATAAACTTAAATGCAAAAATAAAACCTAAGTAAAAAAAAAAATCAGTGTGCTACAGAGATAAAAGGAACTGCTCTGTAGCTAATGGTTAGGTAATGACCCTCTCGTACCCTAATGACCCTTGGCCCTCCTGACTCAGGGTTGGAGGGGGAACAACGAGCCGTGAGTGCAAACAAACGCTGGGCAGGACGATACAGTCGAGAGCAGACACTGGGTTTAGGGTATGAATCATGCCTCGGGTGACCCCGGGTCATCCTCGGCCTCGTAAATCACTACATCCCAACGCTGCCTTCATTAATTACATACAACCACTTTCACCTCGGCACGACAGAGAAACTCATTAAAGAGGGCCATTCCTCTTCCACCCCACCGGGCTCACTGAAGGGCCCGGAGTCTGGGAGGAGCACCCTGAGCCATGGGGTGTGTGAGAGTCAGAGACCAGGCTGCCAGAGACCAGGCTGCCTATTAACATGTGTGTGTGTGTGTGTGTGTGTGTGGTTACACCAGAGACAGGAGCTTTAGCAACATTCTTATATTTACCTGGCTGTAACTACCTGTCGCAACAATGTATGTCTACTGTTCTTCATAATACAAGACAATTCAGCGTAGTGTGTTAAAACACCGCAAAATTAAAATAAAAGTGTTGCTGTTACTGTGTTTAATTACTTAATTATTTCAAATATACAAATTCCTTCTCTGTGGGTGGTTAATACAGTACATTTTGGTAATAGCATGTTCTGTTAAAGGAAAGGTTCAGCAAAAAAAATGACATGTTCTCAATTTTTTCTTTAAACCAGAAAAACAGTTGAAAAATAATTGAATTGATCAGACAAGGCATGGCTGGTGCTTTTAAGTCTTTGGAAGTTTTGCCTTTTAGGTTTTGTACTGAAGCTATGAAGTTAATGTGGCTAACAAGTAGTGCACATCACCCGACCCCAAAAAGTTTTTTTTTTAGTTCGAAAAAAAAGGAAATGAACACTAGTCTTCAATAGAATTCTGTAAATTTGTAAATGTACTTTTTTGTCCAAGTTATTCCTTTAACAAATAATTTCTCTATTCACACTATACACATATACGTAAGAATGCAATACTTTACAAACTTTGTTACTTTCATATTCACGAAAACCATTATCGAAGGTCAACCTAGGAGCGGTTTGGAAATCATAAACCACACACTGCATGGCCGTTGTGAACTCATCGGATTTTATGTACTCCATAACTCACTGTGACTTCACAATCCCTTAATGGTAGAAAACATAAAACCTCCACCTTATGCTTTATCCTTATTTACCTGCTTCGTGTTTATTGAATAGAGTGAATAGATTATGATTTCGTAATGTATGGGAGATAAAATGAAGGTTTGGGTTTTATATATAAGCATATGATAATTCAGTGGATCTTAAGTAATAAAATAAAGTCAAATGCATCAGTAGTGTTATTATTTCATCTCGACTGTTGTGTGAGACTTGAATCGGATTGAAAGATTTTTTTAGGGTGAAATGACTCCGGATATGCAGCTACATCCCGAGGTATATGACTTTATTTGATAAAATGATTGTTATAGACATTATGAATTACAGTATAATGATTACTGTAATGTATAATTTTATTATATAGAGTATAAGAGCAGCACTTTAGCCAGTGTGTGTTTCTGTATAGTACGTGAGTGTGATATTTACATCGACTATAATTAAAATTGAAAATAACTGGCTTTAAAACTATATTTTAAATGTCATATTTTACTTTAAGTTTTTAAAGTAAGTCAAATAAGAGCATAATTTTAATTGTAATATTTATATTATATAATATTTTTTCTTTATAAAAAAAATAAATACACAAATTCAGTAAACTGATTATGGTTTATTAGCTATATTTGTGAAAATATGATTTTTTTTTTTTTTTTTTTTTTTTTTTTTTTTTTTTTTTTTTTTTTTTTTTTTTTTTTTTTTTTTTTTTTTTTTTTTTTTTTTTTTTTTTTTTTTTTTTTGCTATATGAGAGCTTAGTCTCTTTTTTCAGATGAGACCTTTTTCCCCCCAAGTTGCATACATTGACATATGCTGAGTCTGAACAAATGAATCAACAGACTGAAAGTGTGGTTAAGGATGATGCATGATGTGTAATTTATATTTTTTCCTTATACTGCTTGTTCAAATATTGCAAAGCTTTTTTTGCACAATAAAATCCATCATTTTCAGAGGAAATGGCTGTTTTCTTACTGTACTCCCAAAATTTTCAAATCAACACTCCCCATGACCAAAAGCAACATGTCTAATGTTTTTTAATAAAGTTACACATTAATCACTTTGTGTGCATCATTTCTACTCAGCATGACACAACTTGGGTCACGATTTGAATTTAATTTCATAAAGTATCCAAATGCTTTTCTATATGCATGGTCAAACACGATCAATTAAAACAGTAATATATTTTTCAGGACATTAACTAATGTTAACAATGCGAATGATTTAGCTTTGTTTTGTTGTTGTTGTTGTTGTTGTTGTTGTTTTTTAAATGAGATGTATATGATGCGTTTTGTTAGGATACGGCACACTGGACAGGTATCAGATACATGCCTACAGCCTGGTGACAAATTAAAGGAAAATTAAGTGAATGAAGAAAACAAGCTTCTTCCAGACAGGTGGACTGAATGATATAATTAAGAAGTCAACATCCACCATGTTCTCTGGCATGTACAATAACGCAGAGCAGGCCTAGATTACCTTAATCTGGGATCAAGATGCTAACAGAAAAGTCTTGTTATGGTTTAAGAGGATACATAGCTTCAGTCCCAAACGCTGCGATTCAACAGGAGCAGTGACTAAACTGACACCTGCATTTAGAAAAAAAATGTCAGTAAACAGCTTTGGAAATTGTCGAAAGCACACACTCGGGGACCGTGATGCTTGTGCATGAGTGTGATACGTAAGATAAAACGACTGTTCTTCAGAACGCCAACGCAGGACGTGATCAGACGGTCAGCAAAAAAAAAAAAAATCTGTCAACAACCACGTTGGGTTTTTTTTTCCTTTCATTTGTTCCTCGTCAGTGTAGAATAAACATGTCATTTTAATAAATAATAATTTTCAATGCAATTTATACATGAACTGTCTGCTTTAAAAAGTTATATTTTAAGTGAAATTGAAGGAACTATATTAAAGATAACTAGAATAACTCACTAACAATTTAATGATCTAGCCAATTAATAAAAATAGTTTAAAAGCTATTATTATGCTTAGGACAGTAGAATTAAGCCTAATCCCTGAGTCATAATCTTATCTATGATTTAATCATATCAATAGATAATAGTTAAATTAAATGAATATGCATGATCTTCTCACATATTACATGTTTCATGCTGAGAAGCTCTGGGACAGAAGTACTGTACTGTGTAAAGCACTTAGCAGTATAAGAGGGAATTAAGATATGATTTTAGCTCTACTTATTAATTATGTACTTTTTAACGTATAGTTACTCCACATGATGGAATCTCACAAAAGCACTACATGGCTACAAGAGGAACAAACTTTCTGATTGCTCTTGCTTTTCAGCTGTTCATTGTTGCCATATCGATCCCTGATGGAGGCCTTGTCGTCAAGGCGTCACACGGAATTCAGTAAAATCATACTGATATATGTGCTACATCACAAAATGGATGAAGTCTGTGACCCGAAAACATCAACACCAATAAAGTATAAGACACTGAGAGCCCCAGTGAAGGCCTTCTCTGAAACGAGTGTATTCCTGACACTGTGTGTGTGTTGATTTTAGTTAGGGTCTTTTTTTTTTTTGCCTGTATTTTGTAGTCATCTGCACTTTTGCACTTTGTTTCATTTCCAAATTAAGCCCAAGGTCTTGCACATGTGTGCTTTCATATTCCTTAATATGAGTGACCTAACCTGACTTTGGAACTTGCTGTACCTCTGTAACCTGGATTTCTCAGGTGTCCCCGAATTTGACTCTTTCGTTTTTTAAATATATGGACAGCTACTTTTTTCTCCCAAAAAGAGTTTATGCTTTGTAGAATCTTCAATCTAGACTTCTTCGACTGTCATTGTTACCGAGTGTGTATCTGATATTAAACACGAGTATTCTTATATTAGGTGATTATTTAAGAGAGCTACAGAAGGTAAACCACGTCAGGTAAGAGCGCTGATACACAGCAGTGTGTGTGTGTGTGTGTGTGTGTGTGTGAGTGACAGAAAGCTTTCCTTACCCTGGTTCCTGGATCCAGTCTGGCTGTCCATGCAGTTGGATAGATACGGGCTGTTACTGAACATCCGGCTTTGGCTGGTGGGGGGCTGGTTGGGTGCGGGTGCTCCGAATGCTCCGTACCTGCATGCCCCGGTACCTGTGAACTGTCCTGAGAAGTGGACGGTGAAGGCGCTGAGGCCACAGTGTGGGTCCTCATGGGGGTCTGTGGACCCCCAGGTGGGTTCTTGCTTGATGAAGGAGTGTGAGCCCAGTGAGCTGTATGGGGCACCAGTATGGAAATCCAGCACAGGTGCCCACTGAGGGGCACTGCTGACGGGCAGAGGGCAGTTCCCGTTCCCGGCTGGCAGGGCCGGCACTGGAGACAGAAGGGTGTTGAGGTCGCGTACGTCTGAGCCCATGGCCGCCGGCTCACACACCTTGGAGAACAGCTCCAACACGGAAAGACAAGGAATGAGTCTGAATTCAGAATCCGAGGCGAACGTTGAGTCAAAAGATCAAGTCCAGTGAAATTTCATGGCTGAGTTCTGAAACTAAGAGACATGAACGTCAGCATGAACGCTGCCTCCATGAGCGTGAGACTTTTCTTCTGAAGTAAAATAGCAGATCAAGATACTGGTGGATGGAGAGTGAGGTACGAAGCACAGAGAAAGCGAGGACTCAGTGGGATGGTCTCTACCAGGCAGAGTTCTCTGAATGGAGCGAAGGGAGAGAGAGGAAGCTAGGACGAGGGAGGAGGAGGTTAAGGAGGAGGAGGAGAGGTGTAGCTCCTTTACTCATGTGTCTGTTTTCTTTGGAGGCCAGAAGCCTCAAATAGAGGCAAACAGATGGGGCAGGAGGAGGAGCCAGAGCTCGCGACGGATGAGAGGGGCACTTCATTCATTTCCTTGAGCGTGCAGGACACTCTTCCCTCCACTCCACATCACACAGAGACCCTCAATAAGCCTGAGTGTGTGTTTATGAGAGTCAAGTAGATGGATAATAATTCTGTGGCTTTGTTTTGGTTTGATTTTCTCTGACTGTATCCCACAGACGCTTTCCATTTTTCTAGCTTTATTTCTGAATGAAACGTAAAGCATGCATGACTGTGGTATTTCCAAAATGTTAGAAGTAACGATAAACTATTTTTTTCGCTCGCAGAAAAATAGAAAAATAAAATCTACTATTTAATGGCTGTCATTGTTAGAAAGCCTAATTATGTTTTGAGTTTCAGACGATAAGAAAATCTAAATGATTTCAGTGCATCGCAAATTGCTTTAAAGTGATCTTCAGTAAATAATATTAATAATAAAAAAATCGCAGTAAAGCTTCAATTAATTCTAATAAACCAGAATTGCATATTTTAATATATTGCGTATTACTGTAAACGAATAGTAATAATAATTATTTTTTATTATTTTCGCCTGATCTTCCGCGATACAGGCTTTAATTTAATGAGCTTTAACTATTATTTTAAGACCAATTTTAAACTAATTTTAAAAATTCCTGTAAAATGTGCGGTAATTAAGGGCGAATCCTAAAGCTAATCAATCAACCCATTAAAAATGTCATTTCTATCATTTTCTTTCGCGGTATTTATGATATAAAACAACAACAACAACAACAACATAATAATAATAATAATAATAATAATAATAATAATAATAATAATAATAATAACAGGGGCGCGCATTTTTCTTTAGTTCTGGATTGTTTTATTATTTTATTTATTTCCCATTACAATGTAAATGGTGTCAACAGACGCATTGCTTTGTTTTTTTGTTTGTTTGTTTTTTTTTGTTTGTTTTTTAACTAACAGTACGAAATTATTTTCTTTAGGAAACGAATTCATGATGTGCGCGTGATGTTTTTTTTTTTTTTAAACCCAAATTCTAACCACTGAAATGGCGTTGCTGTAAATATCATGACATTTTTTTGGAAAAATTAAACGCATCTTCTCCGAGTGTGTGTGCTTTCCAGTAGCCGAGGGTGAAAACAAGATCGTTTATAATTGATATTTATAAAGAGCCTGTATATTACACCTAATTAACTGGCTATAACGAGCTTGTTATTGCGTTTGTTTCTAAGAAGAAAAAGAAAAGAATAATTTACGGCTGAAGGAGCTGTGTGGAGAGAAGGGATGATCATGTTCAGCTGAAGAGCACTGAGGCTCACGTGTGTTCACTTACACATCAGCTAACATTCAAACGGTAGAAAGGACACACAGCTGAAAGACTGAACACCTCAGGGCTGACTGAACTATTACAGTATTAAATACACTTTTAAAACGAAATAATTAAAGCTAATTACATTCTTATCCTCCTTTACATATTTGAATCCCTAGAAGGAAAATTATGTAAAATGATTCAGCGATTTTATTGCATATGATTACGTGAGTTTAAAAAGGAATACCCAGGATTACTTGAAGTTTAGGAGTTCATTAAATATGTTCACTCTGTAAGTGTTGAATGATCATTTATACATTATTTGTACATTTTTGAGACCTTGGGGTTATAGGGTTCTACCAATTTACTCCTAACCTAGACAGACCCTTATAATGCTAAAGGCATGATTTGTGCCCAGGTGGAATCATGATGATAATTCAACACAGTCCTTCCTGAGCAGTACAAAATAACTCACACTTTTAGCTGGACAACAATTATTTCTTAACTCACAATGAAATGAGAAACAAATGAGTCTATAACAAATTAGACAAATGGCAGGTTTGCCCAAATGATATTTTACAAAATATACCATAATCATTTTTTTTTTTAACTGCTTAACTTCAACATGGTTAGAACATCAAGATGATGATGTAAAGCATGAGGTATTGTGATGAATGCAAAACCCAATTCTAGCACACTGGAGTGTCCAGTGAGGAGAAGTGCACTTTCCTCCCCGCGCCTCCTCTGTCTGAGGGCTGATCTCCTGCTTCATTTCTACGCTATTCATTGAAGGGAGGAACAGCACTGGACATCATTCGCCTGTCCTCACTTCCAGGCTGCTGCTGGAGCTTATAGATACACACAAATGCACACAGTTTTGCTATAAGTCATACTGGCACAGGTTTTTTTTTTTTTTTTTTTTTTTGCAGACTCCACACTAATAAAGTGCACAGCAAAATTTAGTGTGAAATAGGTAATTAGACAAATCCACCTGGAAACATTGAGTGTTAATTAATCAGTATTTCATTAATCAGGTTTTTATAATTATTATTGTTTGACTGGTCACTTAAATTCTTTCGTTCGTTCATTTTCAGTAAACTCTTTATCCTGGTCAGGGTCACTATGAATCCGCAGCCAGTCCCAGTAACACTGGGCGCAAGTCAGGAGAATTCGCCCTGGACATGGGACACCAGTACATCGCAGGGCATCATGCACACACACGCTCACACCTAGGGGCGATTTAGCATTGCCAATCCACCTACCTGCATATTTATGGACATTAGGAGGAAACTGGAGAACCCTGGAGGAAATCCACATGAACGTAGAGAGAACGCTGAAACTCCATGCAGACAATAGCCCGAGTTCAAGATCACACCCAGAACCCTGGAGCTGTAAGGTGGCATCTTTTCCCACTGCACCACCAGGCCACCCGTCGCCTATAATTAATTTCACCTTTGACCTGTTGTGTTCTATGTTCTATGAAACTTCATGAGTTAAAAAAAAAAAAAAAACTCGGCGGTGCTAATAAATAGACACCCACTATTGTGAACGTGTAAATAACGTTTGTGAAATAAATCTGTACTGAGGCATCTGTTAAATGGTACCTGATGTTAACCAAACACTAAAAGTTAACGCTGTAGCTTTGTCAGCATTGGGAATTTTATTACACATTCTAACTTTCCTGGATTGTATGTAGATTAACTTCTCACTTACAATGTGTCTGAGTCACATGCTTTGAGGATTTGATTTAAAAATGGAACGCTTGTATATTTTAATAACAAGAAACTTGTTGTGCTGTCAGTATGACGCTCAATCAGGATCCAAATAGGGTCTTTTGATTTCTATTTTGAATTGAAATGCTTCCATGAAATGAAATGAAATGTGCCATTCAAAGACACTAAACTTTGTTTTTGGACTAACTGAAAATTTACAGATAACTTTTTTTTTTATGTATTAATATATGCTTGTGTTTTGTTTGTTTTTTTTAAAATCACACGCAGTGAAGCAGTGAGGCTTCTGAACACTGACTCAATGTTTTTCGTGTTTAGTTACAGGAGCCCATCACTGGTGTCCTTGAGTGTTTCTTCTCTTTTGATGTATGATAACTTTAAAGGTTATCTTCACTGCTTCTAGTCTTGCCAGGCATTTTGTTCTCATAGCAACAGTTAGCCTACACACAAACACAGTGTCGGTGGAAGCCAGGCGACTTGTTACTTCATATCTAAAATCTGCAAACTTTTAAGCTCCCTTCACAACATCCTCGTCTGAATAATTACAAAACTGATAGATTGTGGCATTAGTGCTCTTTCCTCTTCCTTACCTTTCCCCTTTTTATAATTTCTCACAAGACTCCTTATAACAACATGCTGGTAAAAACAGACACATTTAGTTAAGATCAGAAAAGGTCATAAAACACATGCAGGAGTAGCATTGTTTCAGCATGCCCGCATTTTGCACACTGCGTCTACGCTGTTCCCAGTTAGCTGAGATATATCTCAATTTGTCCAGTGCTGCAGCCGGAAGCGTTGGCCTAGGAGCTGAACGTGGATAAGCAGCGACAGCACGGCTCGTTAAATTGATGAGCTGAGATCTGCTCTTACTTCGCCATCTGGAATTCTAGTCTGGGCTTCTGCTGAAAGCTGCTGACCCGGGACTCAACTCTTCAACCCAGGCAAAGAGAGCACGAGGAAGAGAAAAAAAAATTCTGTTATGTCAGCAGAAGTCACTGTGTTAAAGCCTTTTTGTCTTGCTATCAAACTGAATATATATATATATATATGTATATATAAGTATATATATACTGTATAAGAGCCTGGTGTGAGGCTTCATCTGGCAGCCATGACGAAAGGCAGAGATGCAAAACAATATATAATGGAAATCCTATGTATCAGTACTAAAATACATTTTTTCAACATTTAGATGTTCAAGAAATGACTTTTGACTAACCTTTGATTAGTATAAGCAATATTTGGGAAGGGAGGAAGCAGAACTGCATTACATTCTGGTCAAAGGGAGGAAGAACTCAAACGTGTTTGTCTATGCGAGTTTAATGCAACATTTTCTTGAGAAAACATTTAAAGTGCAGAGTAAGAATAAGACTGAGCGCAGAACCTATCCCTATCTTTCGCTCTGCTTAATTCCCTAAATATTTGTAGACACATACGCACCCCCCCCCTTACCCGCCCCCCCAATCTCGACCATAGGTTCCGCCGGGTTCTCCCAGGAGCTTGAAGGCATTCTGTGGATGTCTAATGCTGCTTTTCAAAAACAACAGTGCAGAAAAAGAATGACTCCCCTGGCCATTCAAATGCATTTTTCCACTTAACAAACAACAAATTATCTTAAAATAAAGCCGTGGCCGACTTTTAGCCAAGTGCTCCCCAGGCGTAAGGAAAACACAGCGGTCCAGCTGACCCTGAAAATATTTTGTTTTTATAAACCCCACTGTTGCATCAAAAGGCTCCGACTTCAAGGTGGAATCGCAGCCAATGTCATTTGTGCAGCGGGTTTATTGATAGCCCCAAGACGACTTCCGCTCGTGTGATGGATCTTTCTTGGAAATCCTAGGAGAGCGTTTAAAGGAAATGAAAAATGTTATTGTTCACCCATGACAACGGGATGGCAAAGTTTGAATATGCATGTAGCTAAGAGCTCTCACTCTGAGCATAGATTTATTGTAAACATGACAACAGCTGTAATTAAAACTCAGAAGAAATAAAGCCGTAAGGACAACGGATAACAATGTAGATCATGGCTCACACTGCTAAAGCTGTGTGAACTGCAGATGTGCGGTCAAATGAATCATCGTCACTCTTATCAGTGGCAGCTTCAGCGAAATGCAGTCAATGTAACATCGCTCAGTGTGAAAAAATCTGTTGTCTGTTTCAAAACAATGTCCCACTGTTCGTGCTCTCAGCAAACAAGAACACACACACACACACATTCACACACCGACACTCTGTTCTTATGCACACATATGCCATCCAGTGCGTTAAAAAATCCCAATCAGTACCCACTGGTTTATGTTAGCCGCCTGTTTCAATATACTTCAAAGCTCTGAGAATAGACAAACTAGATAAACCAGGGGTCTCTGATACTACAGGAGAAAAAGAAGAGGGTTTTTGTTCAGCTACTGAGGCCCAGGAGGCCTCCATCACTGGTTTATCTGCTGATACTGAGGGGTCACTATTCATGATTGGCCCAACCGTGCCTCACACGTACATACACATACACACATATGCAGCTGAAAACATGGTGCAGGTGTCTGGAGGAGCATCACGTCAGTCTTCGGGGAGTCACGAGTCTGATAGATTCATCACCACATGCGGAGAAAGACAGAGCTAGAGGAGTGGCCTTGAAATAAAGATACTGTGGGACAAATTCCTTTAGCCCCTTTACCGTAACACAAACAGGCAGCTGTTGATCTAGAAAACTACTTGATTAGATTGAGAAGATTCAGTGGAACTTCACCACAAAGTTGCGATTGTTGATCTAGTTGTTCATTAATGATGATTTTATAATAATTATTTACCAATATAATGCCTGGATTTTACATATTTTAACAAATGCCTTCTCACAGACTTGTTCATTTGTTGAATAAAAATTCACAACATTAAAAGAATGGTTCAGTAAAAATAAAAATGCACACAATTTTAGCCCAAATATAAGGGAGCATTCAAGATGTTTTAAAGTTTTGCACTAGAGTTTTACGGACAATTCAACTAACAATTAAGAACAGCTTATTTACAGAGGCGTCAACTTGCTAAAAAGACTGGCAGAAAAAAAGACTCCTATCAGTCAGAAACAAAAAAACAGACATTTACCACACAAAACCTAACATGCTGTATGTTAGTGTATGAGATGGATGATCAGCAGCTCCTTCAGTAAGCCCACAATTCAGTCCACTATTGGTTTGTAAATTAATAGGTCAAAGTTCACCTAGATATAATCAGCATGAAGCAAACAAAACTGCATGTCTTTCACATCCTATGTCCTTTCCCCTTCAGTGAATTGTCTTTTCCAGCAGGCAAATTTTATTTGCAGTTGGTCTTACAGCTGCTTTAGCTGAGAAAGCATAAAAGTGTAGTTTTCAGGTGTCATTGTAGCAATATGTCAAACATTGCAAATGCTATGGCTAAACCATGGATATTGGCACTTCTGTATTTAGCATCATACACTGTCTTCTTGATAACAGATACAAAAAAAAAAGCTTAAGAAAATTGCAGAATAAGTCATTTTATTATCATTAAAATTACTTCTGCTCAGACATCTTGTACCAGAGTTAGATGCTTGCGCATAGCAACAGTAAACTGTTTGTATGAGGAGAAGTGATTCCAGCTTCAAGATGAGGCGGTTTGCAGCTTTGCAATGTACACCAATCAGCCATAACATTAAAACCACTGACAGGTGAAGTGAATAACATTGATTATCTCGTTACAGTGGCACCTGTCAAGAGGTGAGAAATAAACAGCAAATGAACATTCAGTTCTCGAAGTTGATATGTTGGAAGCAGGAAAAACTGGCAAGTGTAAGGATCTGAGCAACTTTGACAAGGGCCAAATTGTGATGGCTACATGACTGGGTCAGAGCATCTCCAAAATGACAGGTCTTGTGGGGTGTTCCCTGTATGCAGTAGTTAGTACCTATCAAAAGTGGTCCAAGGAAGGATAACCGGCGAACCGGCGACAGGGTCATAGCCACCCAAGGCTCACTGACACGCGTGGGGAGCGAAGGCTAGCCCATCTGGTCTGATCTCACAGAAGAGCTACCGTATCACAAATAGCTGAAAAAGTTAATGCTATGATAGAAAGGTGTCAGAACATACAGTACATCGCAGCTTGCTACATATGGGGCTGCGTAGCTGTGCCCGTGCTAACCTGTCCACCACCGAAAGCGCCTACAATGGACACATGAAAATCAGAACTGAACCATGCAGCAATGGAAGAATGTGGCATGGTCTGATGAATCACATTTTCTTTTACATCAAGTGGACAGCTGGATGGGTGTACGTCACTTACCTAGGGAAGAGCTGGGACCAGGATGCACTATGGGAAGAAGATGAGCCGACGGAGGCAGTGTGATGCTCTGGGCAATGGCATTCATGCGGATGTTACTTTGACACGTACCACATTCCTAAACAATGCTGCAGATCAAGTACACCTCTTCATAAAAACAGTATTCCCTAATGGCAGTGGCCTCTTTCAATAGGACAATGCACCCTGCCACACTGCAAAATTTGTTTAGGAATGGTTTGAGGAACATGAAAAAGAGTTCAAGGCGTTGGCCTCCAAATTCCCCAGATCTCAATCCAATTGAGCATCTGTGGGATGTTCTGGACAAACAAGTCCGATCCAACAAGTCCCCACCTCGCAACTTACAAGACTTAAAGGATCTGCTGCTAACGTCTTGGTGCCAGATACCACAGCACATCTTCAGAGGTCTTGTGGAGTCCATGCCTCGATGGGTCAGAGCTGTTTTGGAGGGACTTACACGATATTAGGAAGGTGCTTTTAATGTTATGGCGAGTCGGTGTATCATTGTCCATTTTTAATAGGATAACAGTGCAATACAATGTTACACCAAGTGTATGTGAAATTAATTAGAAACTAAACCTGGTTCGAGGCAAGTGTTTCTTTCACAATGTTCCTAGAACGCTGTCCCTTGTAGACACTAAGCAACATTGTAGAACCTTTCTGATAATGTTACTAGTTGCAAATTTGAAAAACTAATCCCCTTAGGTAAAGTTATTAGAGTTCCTTTAAACTTAAAGTTGAGAAAACATGGTAACAGCCTGGGTTACTGGCTGTGTGAAGTTTTACAGGCTCTCTCCATGTTCACATGGGTTTCCTCTGGGTTCTCCAGTTTTCTCCTACCACCCAAAAACATGCACATAGGAGGACTGGAAACGCTAAATCACCCTGTAAGTATGAATGAGTGTGTGAATGCGTGTCCACGGATCTGGGGTGCAATCCGGGGTGAATTCTGCTGCCTTGTGCAGAGTGTTCCTGTGAGTGGATTCACATACACCGCTGAATGAATAAAGCTGTTCCGTGAAACTTAATTAGTCCTTTGCAATAACGCAAAAAAATAGAAAGCATAATAATCCTCATTGACTGCATGTCACTATTAATAATAATGCAGTGAGATTACATATGTATATAAATTATATCCTATTACATTGTAACATTTCTGATACAGTTTGAAAAAAATTTTAATAAGTGTTTTTTGCTAACGGGTGTAATTGATGATCAAAACTACTTTAAGAACATTCTACTGAACTTTGAAATGGCACAAATAAGTTGTGAGTGAAAAAGAGTGGAAAGTGTAGACTACAAAAAAAATATATATATTTTCCTAAATCTTATTTGAGATCTTACTTCATGAGAATCAGCAATTAACCACAGTGTACTGTATCATGATATAACGTCCAGCTATGCATCCTGACAAAGGTTCAGTAAGGGTTTTCTTGTACTATCTCAAGTTTAACAGTTCTGCTTTATTATTCCCATCTCTGACTGGAACTTGGCCTTGCTGGGCTGCGAGATGCTCTTAAAATAATGTGCAGGTGGTAGTAGATTTGTGAAGAATGGTAGATAAGGTGAAGCCCGAGAATTGTCTGAGATCCACTGAAGTATTTAAAACACTGGCTCACCTTCAAACGCCTAAATAAAGAGAAAGTCAGGCATTTGAGCGGATGTGGGCTGCCGTCCAGCATTACTTAAACAGAGAGTCTTGGAGAGAGTGCAAGCAGAAGGGTATCAGAGTGGTACCACCAGCTGCAGAACTGTTCATTAACGCCCTGTGGTATGCACACAGCGCAAAAGCCTTGAACACGTGTGGGAATAAAAACATTGAACATTTGGCTTAATTAAAAAGCACAAGGACGCTGGGTATTGCAGTCATCCCTCAGACGTGCGGTTTCATCTGGCACCGTTTCATGACAACTGAAGCAGCAGTTATCTATTACTTCTATACATAATCTATATATACTTGTGTTTTTAATGCACTGTGATAGTTTTGGACTCAGTGTGCACAGTGAAAGCTTCATACACTTTGTTCTACAAATAGCACACAATGGAACACTTAGAGAAATAGAGTCCTTGTATAATAAAAACTGAGACTTCTATATCCTAAGCACACACTATCAATCTTGGGAGATGAAATTTTTCAGTCTCCACTTGAGTTTATGAGGAGGAAAAACTTTCGAGGGCCTGGCCAGGCTCCAGGAGAGAGCAGAAATTATGTTTGGTCAGGACATTTCTTCAAAGATAGTATCTCAGTGTTCGAACGCTGCAGCATCGGTTTAGTAGGAATCAAATACCAGGCCTGTAAATCACTACAAAGTGCTTATCTCCTGCCAGATCCTGAGAGCTGAACTCCACGACTGAGCTGAGCTACATGTCAGACCTGAACACAGCGGTGGGATCAGAATCTGGAAATAATAAATGCAGAGGACGGGCTACTTTGATAAAAAGGCAAAAAAAAGGTTACAGTGTTTAAACTGAGAATATCAGCAACAAGGACATGAGGTCACGGCAGTGTGCGAAGTAAGGCTTGATGTTTTTCAGAACAATGCCTCCACTAATGATGCCACAGTGTCAGGTGAGTGTGCTGGAAGTGTTACTGAGGTTGCCACGCCGCATCACTGACGTTTCAGCTGTATTCAAAGAGACATTTTGTTCCTCCACATCATCGGTTCTTAACACTTGACACCATCTTTAAAGCTCAGCAGTTAAAAGTGCTAATAGAGACATTTTAGTGCCAGGAAGTTTATAAAGGCCTGTCTTGCCAGATCATTTGGCAACAAAACTAACAAGAGTACAGTTACTTGAAAAGTGATGTCTCTGGCGGTGTCTGGGTTCACCGGCTGGTCAGCTCACGAGGGGCTTTCCACAAGGAAGACAGAACTGGAGGATATCATTATAAACTACTTTAAAGACCTCAATCAGGAACTGTAGAAACAGCAATATGGCTGCATTAGTTTACTGACAGAGAACAGGCTTTAATGGATGTGTGGTTAGCTTCATGTTGATGTACTCAACAGTAACCTGTCAGTCACACTGATTTCCAATTTCCAAGATTTCAGATCCTGTGAAAAGCTAAATATTGCTCAGCATATACTGTGTACTGCTGTAGTGCACACTTTGTAGAAACTAGGATAAGTTTTGAGTAAAAAGAGCAGAAAGACTAGACTGTTATACTAGTGTATATCGTATCACAATATAACGTTCAGCGATGCATTCTGACATTTTGCACTGTCCCATGTTTAATGGCTGTTTGGTTAGGCCCATGTTGCTACAGTACTTAACAGTTACACTGACATCCATTTGGACATTTGAGATTCTGTAAGAAAAAAATAAATACTAAAATAAAATAAAATAAAAAACTAAAGGTTACTTATATTAGCATATATTTTGTACTGCATCATTTACACAAAACAGGACCAAAAGAACTTTTCCAGGCCACAAGCCCATCCCTCCAATCACATTTAATTACTTCTAGAAGCTAAACTATTTGGTTTGCTTTAGGGTCTACCAGTGATTAACTGTTCAAATGATATATACATACATCTGTTCTGATATATAAAATAACCAACACACCAGGGCCGGCTTTAAACGAGACCTCTTGGCCCTTGAAGCGTCACTATCGTTTTCTTTCAGCCAAGAAGCGTGGTGAGACAGTCAGTGAAAGCGCACTATATAAACACCACTCAGTGACTAGAAAGTGATCCATCAATGTGCACTGCCATTGTAATGCACCTAAGACTGATTAAGTCAAAGGCAGCTAAATCATCTGAATTCCTGCTGTGCCTTGGCCCGGCTTGGTCTCTAGATTAAGATGAAAAGGCCTACACATTCCTTGTCTGATAATTAATGACGTAACTGTAACGGATGATTGTGTGACCACTTAATAGAGATTTACTTTTCATCTCGTCTCATCTGAATAATTCTGTTTAGTGTATGTTCAATATTGAAAAGAATTTGCTGCATTTTGGTCTCTTTTCTGTCAAAATGAATGTGAGAGGCAAAGGTCTTTGTAACAATAATGTGCAGTCTCTCGTTTGGATCAAGAGGAAGTTGTAAATTGTCTCTAAAGCTTGATTTGAATCGTAACCGAAATAAACCGAGTAGGAAAACTCAATCATTTTGTTATCGCTAAAGACAGATGGAAAAATGTAGGCACTGGCACCACATAGCCAGGAATGGGACTGATTTCAATCTGATGACCTCTGACCTCATTTTTCTTGCAATCTGACAGGTCATTAAAGGGTGCACTGTTGGTCGTTAATCTGGCAGTAAGGGATAAATACACATCCCGTTTAAAATCTCAGAAGTTGATTTACGCACAAAATTCCACACGCACACATCTTTATATGGCGACTATGACAACAGAACTTGGTATTTCTATGGAAAAAAATCAATAAATAAAAGAGAAACCAACACCGTAGGACGTATATTAAAATTTATAATAAGGGAGATCAGCTCTTATAATTTGAGTAAGCAGGGGGAAAAAAAAGTGGCACTCAGACCACATCAGACATCTCTGATGAGCGGTGCACGAGCCAGTGGAGCAAGTATGAGTTTTAATGTGGCTCTGTGAGTCACACTGAAATCCTGATGGAAGGCACCTGCTCAATGGCTTCAGACACTCTGTCATGAACTCTTCAGGAAAAGTGTCCCATAAAAACAGCCTCAGAGCCTCATCCTCTAGCATACCGGAGACTTACTCAGACGTGGATCTTTTCGAAGTATATATTACGGAAAAGTAAGGTGGCATGAGAAAATGAATCAAGCACAGGAAATTAGCACCATCCCCATCAGTTGGACGATGAAGGAAGCACCATTTTGTTGCTGCTTCCAGAATTAAAAGATATTTTCAAATAACTTGTGAACGACACGTTCCTATTAACTGCCCACTAAGAGAACTGTTGAAGGCAATTATTTTGGAGTGTGAACAAAAATGTGCTTTTTAAAAAACACTAGAGGATAAAGATGAAAAAGAGAGAGATGGATAATGTTCAGTAAAACAATTGAGATGTTCTCTTCATAACTGAGAAGCAGTTAAGGGTAGCTGGGTGAGATTAATGGTGCATGTCATTGGGGCCTTGTGTAGTGGCCTCAATATCTATCTCATTCCCTCTGACTAACACACACACACACGCACACACACATAACTATCAAAAACAATGTTGATAAAAACAACAGCAAGTTTCACTCATGAGTAATTGCTGACAGAGAGCTCAAACAGCAACACTCAGCTGCTTTCCAGAATTTTAGCAGCTTAAGATAAAAAAAGATATTAATAACAAATAAACAAAGAAATAATTAAGGTAACCTATGGAAATTCTAATTTAATATAAAGCCTTTAATTTAAAAAAAATGAAACATTTGTGAATAGTGAATGATTAAGAGGCATAAAGATGGCTAAGCTGTGAAGATATCTCTCTTGATCATATGTCACTCTTATGACTGGTTAAGGCTATATGGGAGGGAAACAGCAATTTGTTTAAAAAATAAATAAATAAAAAAAATAAAATCTTTTCCCTGTAATTGAACAGGCCACCTACTCTTCATTAGCTGACACTGATTCAGTACCCCACACTGCATTACTTTAAAACAGCAAGACCCCGGCCATCTCTCTGACCCTATAAAAGTTAGTAACTAAATACATTTGTTGCTTAATGGATCTCAACATGTCATCCCTGCTCCTTGATTTAGGGCAAACTGAGAACGAAGAGCGCACTGAGGTGGAGGCCAGGCTCAGAGTGGAAATCAGGGGCACGGCAGTTTTACAAGATCCCCTGGAGTGCACAAGCGCTCTCCATCATCCAGCTGGGGCGTTCCACTGTGGGAGACTTACAGCCCAACACGTCAACAGGGACATGGATAATGCGGACAGCACGCGGGTTAAGACTTTGGGGTCCACAACTTTTCAGTAACAGCTGAAACGGTTCATCCTTTATGGAGCGCACTGTGCCGCTCACAGATATATAGACGTACGGGGGAGTAACATGTACTCATGTGATTGCTCCTAACCTCTGCAGAATTAGAAACGTATGGCGCGCCCATGGTGGTCCTTGAGGAGCATAATTCAATCAAAAGCATTGTCCGCTGAGCATTGTTCATGTTTCTCGCTGGAAGGACATGCAGAGCAATGATATGATGAAAAAAAGTGTGAGAGAGAGAGAGAGAGCAAGAGAGAGAGAGAGAGAGAGAGAGAGAGCGAGTCAGAACCACAGGTTGGGACTAATTTAGGGCCATATAAATGATGTGGATGGTGAACTTTAAACTGTGGTGACCTTTGACAGTACTGGGCAGGCAGGGATTATCTTCTCGTCTCTCAGTGAGAGGTAAGATGAGAAGGCTAAAGCGGAGGTGATTCACAACACAGGAGTGTCCTCCTCCATGTAGAAAGATGGAGGGGGGATCTTTGGGCAAGAAAAAAAAAAACAAGGTAGTTAACAATTGTTTAGTATCTAAAGCAATTGTTTGGGCATTCTATTAAAACCCAGCTGTGGACTCACGACTATTTGACATATTCCGGTTAAGGATTACGTGTTAAAATTCTCAACAAATTTTGAATTAAAATTCTTAAATCTTATGTGACATTAATATTGTCTATGTCTATGTAAGTCATTCAAATATGACTGCTTAAAGTGAACTGCTTACAAACACCTTCTCCATAATTAACTACTTTTTAACAACCCAAATATTTTTCTTAACAGCCAAGAAAAGATCTCAATGTGAATCTAATCAGCATCTCCGCTAGCCCAGCCTGTGCAGCCCTCTGCTCCCTTGTTTGCAGTGAGTATTAGTGAGTGTTATTCTAGTGTTAAATGAACGCTCAGGGTCCAGTGGAGCCCATAGGGGCCAGGCTAATTTGCTGTGGCAGTCAGGACATAGTGATGGAATGTGAATGTCAGCAAGCTCTTTATTTACACTCTATATAAAACCGACTAGTAATTAACACCGGGGTCCCTCCCGCGCTCAAGTGTAATTGACTGTTTCAAAGGACCGCCACTTCATATTCCAGATTGTGTATTAAAATTACGCTTTCCATATTGCCTACTCCCTTTAAGGATAAGGGTCAGCACTGCTGGCACAGACACTCAAAACACATCAGATTTCTTTATGAGGACATTAACATTTTGACATATTAATAATGAGTAAGTGTATTAAGCCAGACCAAAGAGGGACCTTGTGCCATCCTCAGGAGGTGCACATTTTCTTTCTGCAGTGTGGTTTTATTTCTTCTAAGGAGAATGATTTTGTTAAGCCCTTTAAACTGCTTTAATTTTAAAAATGAACTGTGATTTATCTAACAATAAAACAGAATAAAATGCATGCATCAGCTTCAGTTCTGTAGAACATATGAGGAAAAACAAACACACACTAACACACATACATCCCAAATAAAACTAAGACAAAATCAAATACAAATATTACAATGATGCTAAATTTTAGTTTTGCAGATTTTTAGGTGGACTGAAAAGCTCATTAACATCTGCTGATTGTTCTACAACATAAACTCTCTACTTGACCAGCAGCGGCAACACATTTTGTCATCTGAATCGCCCTAACACGTGTCCATATGTTCTAAACAACCTGCTTATTGAGAACATAAACTTAATGAGAGAATCATTTGCATTTGCTAATTTGGGTTAATGTGCATTAATTGATTTCTGTTACTCGAATGTTTTAATTGACACAAGTTATAGTTGGTGGCAGTTTGTGTTTGGCAAATTAAATGTCCTCAGAGGAAAAGACAGGCCATCCAGGGAGTAATTAGTGTTAATTGGCTTTAAAACTGTAATTAACATGTTTTATGTGAAGCAGCTTACCTTGTTTATCAGCAGGGTAAAGCATGGAGCAAGGAATAAAATGCATTTGAGTTAGACATCTTTTTGGGCCATGTTTCACATAAACAAGAAACAGAATTTAAAAAAATAAACAAACAATCAGATTGAGATAGTTGTGATATATCTAACAGAAGTCTGATACACTTAAAGGTGTCTGTTAAAGGTGACACACAAAAAAAAAAAAAACAGCCATATTCGAGGTCTATAACAGCTCGCGTGTTAATATAATAACTTTTAACACTCAAAGGCATCTACCCTACGTCTTTTTTGCGGTCTGAGACCTTCAGAAGAGAGGAACTGTTCAATCTTGGCGATCTGGGCCCTGATGTCAGACTTCTGATGGTCCTCTTTCTCAAGAGGCGTGGGCGTTCTCTCTTCACACACGGGCCGAGACACTTTTCCCAAACTGTGCCGTCTGGGAGGGGGAGTAACAGTGCAGTTCTTTCTCACCCCATTACCCACAGAGCACGCCGCTGGGCTGCCTGGCTGAGCTGAACCAAACGAGATGGGAATTCTGCTCTCCTGTATAGAGAAACAAAAAACAAATACAGAAGTGTAATATACTGAGAATTGATATAGATACAACCTGCTTCTGTAGTTTTTCAGTTTAGGGTTATATAATCATTAAAAAATCATACACGCTATTTTTTTTTAAGCTGATGTACTGAGTTACTGTATTATGCTATAGATATGAGATATCTGACAAAGAGATGCTGACAAAATGATAATTCTACTACTTTTCCTACTCTCTCAAAATGACTGGTGACATCAGCAGTAACTGATAAAACCCTTTGTAATACCAGGGATAAAAAGCATTTTCGTCACCCACTCTAGACAGTATAGCACCTGGCTCTAATAAACTATGAGACAATAAGTACTTGAGGTAGTGAGAGGTAGTCAGGCTGCTTGTAATTCAGCAGCAAATTTATAGTACAAACACAAATATACGCTTGAATGACCTTCTATGGTAAGACGACAGTAAAGCCTGCAGTAAAAGTTCAGGCCAAGTCAGAAACTTAAAAAGCAGCTTAAGAAAGTCATATATTTCGATCATGTATATCCAAATATCTTTCTTGCTCTTTTCCCTTCTCTTAAATACGAGACCTTTGGCCTAAAATAAAATTTAAAAAAATACACGGCACGATATTGAAAGAAGCTGTCTTAACTTCGGAGAACAAGATATAGATGAATTTTCTAAAACGTTAGTTACAGACAGATTAGATTTCATGAGCTCTCTGGTTTGCTCCGCATAGCCTCTCAGCTTCCTTTCAGACTTGCCACTGATTCATAATCTGTGACTTTTTCCTGTTGTTTCCAATCAATGTTTCACCGAGAAAAAATGCAACCATTTTACCAAGCTAAAATACTTTTTGGGAATGAGGGTCATTTTAAATACACTCTGTGTGCCATGTATGCCACCATGGTCTTCTCCTCCCTGCATGTTTGAGAAACTTACCTTTTCAGCAGAGATTTCAGAAAATGTCTCTTTTATCGCATTCCATTCCCCGTAGTGGTCGGTTTTTCGGTTAGGATGGCTGTCTGAAACATTTACCTTGTCAAGAGGTCCGCCTGACGAAGTGAAGACATTACTATACACACATCTAGTCGAATACTATTCGAATGTCTTTATTTTTAATTAAACAGCAACCTACCTCGGTTTCTTAGTGTGGTCTGTGGAAAAACAGGAGTACACAATGATCTGAGAAGGTCCTGGAACCCAGAGGGCAGCAGCGATTTCTGCTCAGAAATTAACACTCTTGAGGGTGCTGAGGATTCGTTTGTTTGTGCCATTACCACACTTTGTGAGCCATTCAATTGAGCATCCAATGCTTCTTTCAAAGGCACGTCCAACTCAAGAGATGATCCATATATTTTGCTTTCATCATTGTAACCTGGTTCTATGCCAGTGATTTGCTTTTCTGCATTATTTGGCTGTTCGCTTAGTTTTGTATCAGTGAACACAGAATCTTCCTGGGGGTTTGAGATCTGGGGATCTGGAGATGCTTCCGCATTTTGCTCATTGCTCTGTGCAGATAAAACAGAAGTACAGATATCGTCTGTTTTATTTCCATCTTGAGCTGCTGCTATATTAGCCGTGATAAACACAGTGCTTTGAGAGGATGATTCAGTAGGATGGGAAATGGCATTCAACTCCACTTCTGGGATACATTTTGCCTTAGTGACCCCAATGTGGTTGTTTATAACTTTCAGGGTGTCCTGTTGATCAGGACTTCCTTGTAGTTCACTAAAGGGTGTGTCAGAAATTGAGGCAGCACAAGGTACTGAAGAGACTCCTTCATGAGAAGGGTCTGACTCCTGAGGAATGATTCGCTGCTGTGGACTTGAATAGGCTACCACTAACTGTCTGTACTTCATAGGACTCTTGTTATGTGCATGTGTTGGTTCTGTATCTTCTTCCACAAAAATGACCGGTTCCCCTAGACAAGGTTTACTATCACTATTTGGTGAGGCACTCGGAGCCTTATTTATCTCAGGTGCTGCAGTCTGAGGCTCATCTCCTTTCAAGTCATGAGATGTCTCGGATGTGTGTTTATCTGGTGTCTGGCGCTCTTGTGTTTCATAGACATACAGACTCTTCTCCGCTGGCGTAACCCTGGGTTCAGACATCACCGGGTCACTGGCCACACCATAAACAGACCTGGTTTGGGGTTCTGATAGCTTAGCGAGACAGCTTTCTGTATAACTTTGCACTGCGTTTGAAGGGTGACCATTATCAAGCAACGGTGCGCTTTCACTGACACTAGCTTCTTGTTTGACAGCTGGATCTATCTGTTGATTTGTCACATCAGTTCCACTTACTCTCTCACTTGTCTCTGACTGATCTGGAGCCAAAGTATCAAGGCCTTCTGAAGGTGGACGTGCCAGAGTTGTTCGATCCATCTGTGAACGAACATTAACCTCATCGTTTTCTCCGCCTACTGCCGCTTCTTGACACTCAGCACTCCTTTCATCTACACAAGGAAATTAAATTCATGCATCATTACGGATTGAAAAATAAGAAGTACAGGTAAGCTTTCTTGATAAAGATATTCTGTCAACCCAGGAACCCAACTCCCCCCACATCACATCATTCTGTGCAAAAATATTAGTTTTAACGGCGCCCGGCTTGGCTGGAGAACAGAAGCCTGCATTCCTCTCACCTGGAATGTCTTCATCTTCTTTGCAATGTCTCATTTGCTCACAGTTATTTTGAGGACTGGCTTGACGGGTGTCTCTATCTAAAGATGTATCCTTGTCCAGATCCATGTCACAGTTTAGGCTGGTAGGAGAATTTGTTTGGATGTCAAAGTCATCCTCTAAGCCATTCTGAAATGAAATAGGCAGTCCATATTATACTGAGTCTATACAAAATAAAGCCATACTCCCCAATTTACACACGGAATAGGAATAATCAACGACAGGAAGCAGAGTTACTGTTAATTATCTTCCAACAGTAGCATGCCATGAAATGTTTTATTCCTCTTACACCACAGCAATGTTTAATTTATCAGTGAACAACACTTACACTTACTTCTTAACATTTAATGTTGTGGAACTTCCCCAAGACAAGCCTGTTATCACTTACGTTATAGCAGCTATAATTCCCTCACCAGCCTCTCTTTAAGTTCATAAGACAAAAAAAACCAAAACATCTCATCATGTTTGCAAGAAGTGTCCTGAAGACCTCTGTCCTAAAGACTCTCCAGCTCTGGAAACTTACAAAGCACTACTGAGATTTGTTAAATAAATGTCTTCTTACAGAACGCTTCAACATATCAACAACTCCACATAGGAGCCTCCGCTATACGAGCCCCTCTGAATCAGATGTTACTATAGAAACAAGGGCATTAATACAGTATAAACCTGTGATTTTGAATTACACTACTGTCAGAGCTGCTGTTATAGAACATGAATCAACACCTTCTGACCAATCCATGTACAAATAAATCATTCTTTTACAGTTATTTTAATTCTTACAGCTTTTGTGCTTAAATGAATAAATGTGAGTCACTGTTTTGAAGCTTGACAAATTCTATAAAAAGACTAACAATGTGTTTGACAAATAACATTCCTACCTCTAAGCCATGAATATGTCTTGCTTGATGCATCATACAAGAGTACAGTTGTTGGTGTTTCTCATGGAGATGATCGTATGCCTTTTTAACAGCTTTAAGCTCTTCCTGATCTGCCTGCATCTTTGCATGCAGAGTCTGCATCTATTTGACAACACCACAAGCACAGAATTACCACAAATACCACATTTCCTGTGGTATTTTTTTGCAAAAAATTAAAAAAAAAAAAAAATCAAAGTCCATCATGTTTTATGCAGGAATCTAATCCTTTTCAAGTGAGCACATACACATAGTCATAGAGCTGTAACTACTAGTGACAATTTTTTTTTTTTTAATTTTTACTTTATTTTAGGCAATTTGACCTTCTTTCTGATAGAACAATAAAGCATTTTTACAGAACTACCTCTTTTTCCAAAGTGATTTTGGAATGTTTGTAGTCATCGATCAAGTGCACAAGTCTGTCCTCTTTTTCTTTACTCTTCTCTCGGACCATTTCATGTTCTCGTTTAAGGACCTGCAATGAAATTAATCACCCGGAAAATTTTTAATGCAATAGTAAATTTTTATGCATTTATTCAACCTGGACCGAGGGTTCTAAACAGACAGGGACGCTCATACAAATCAGCAGGGTTTTGTCACGTTAATAATGGTTTTAATCAATGAATAAATATGTGAATTAAACAGAGGCATGGTGCCTATAAAACAGCAGGGTCCGTAAATGGACAATAAACGTGCTTACCATTATTGAGTTGCAAGTCATACTTCTTAATGTGATTTACGTTACTCTAAGTTGTGTTTATGAGACATCATTCACTTCTGATCTTACGTTAATCTGAACTGTTACCATTTTATACTAAAATAAAATAGCAATCATTATATTAAGAAATGTACAGAATATTTCTGAGTGAAAATCAATGGGTTTCAGTCTGTAGTATTTAATTATTCTACTCCTTGAAAAAATGTTTTATTTGCTATATGAGGATCCTTTTGTTGTAATACACAACTCCTGCTAGGTTACAAACAATCAGCACCAGAATTATTGCCACCCCTGGTACAAATGCGTCAAAAAGATTATGAAAAATGTCTATGGTTTATATAGGTTAATCTCACACTGAAAATATAAGAAATAAAACTTTTAACTGAAGTAGATTTATAATAAAATAAAATAAAAAAATCTTATCAAAATATTTTAAGAATTTTTAACAATTTTAAAAAAATTTAACGATTATGTCACAATTATTGGCACCCCTGGATTTAGTACTTTGTGCTTGGAGAAGATCTTTATCTTTGGAGAAGACTGGAAGAGTGGAAGATTGGATTTGAGAATACACCTAAGAACGCTCTTCAACTCACAATCTCTCCAGATCCTTCAGAGTACTACGTACTCTCTTAGCTCAGGGGACTGACATGCATGTTTTTGGATGGATTTGGGTTTATGGTTTGGATCACTGCACTGTCTTTGTGGTAATTCACAACTTTTCTTTTTTACCTATTTTTACCAAAGGTAAATGAATAAAACAATTAGTAAACACTAGGGCTGTCCATTCCTTTACAGAGATATTTGAATATTAATTACCTTATATTGTTATACTGCCACAGACAGAGTAGATATTAACAGCAGTGCTACACTATGTGTTCGTATCAGATAAATGCGAAAAACTGTCACTTGCAAAGGAAAAACTCCAGAAAGTAATAAGCTTTAAATGTATCAAATTTGGTTTTATTTATTTACCCATTAATGCTTTCTTGTCTGTGATATTTATCTTAGATTTACAATTTTTGTTGTTCCTGGGATACTCATATAATTCCACCACCTTCAACACATCAGAATACAGGAATAATCTGTTTAATCCAAATGATCTCCTATTCATTAAATATGCTTCACTGCCCAGGGTACAAAATAATGCTATTGGACAACTTACTGCTATTGTATAGAACCCTATTTGAGATTCAGCCACATATAAAAGTGATTGTACTACGTGCCTGGAACAATATAAGTTTTATAACACATGAGCCACATTGTTTATTTTTTATATTTTGAAAATGTACACATAAGTTTAAAATAGTAAGAAGAACCTGAAGACATAATCATGCCATAAAATATGCATTTATTTAGACAACTTTTCTGCCATGAAATAACCAGGGTCATTTTGCTCAAAAGTATTGGACAGGTGCACTTTGCTAGACTTACATACATTAGAAGACTAATAAAACATTTAAATGAGGATATATGCTGTTGAAAAAGTGAATAAGACAACTGGGATATTATTCAAACAGTCCTGTGGATAAAAGCAAGCAAGCCATCTCACACTCACACACATGCACACACACAGGGTAGATGTTGCATACTGATGATGTTATATGACAGACTAACCTGGTACTCCTCTGTGTGTATGAGGAGCTGTTGCTCAGTTCGACTCACAGCCTGTGTCTGAGTCTGCAACAGCCACTGGGCATTCTGGAGGGAGCTCATAAGCTCCTGACACACAGACAGAGACGCACAGAGACACACACACACACACACACACACACACACACACACAAAGCCCACTGAGTGAGATGTATTACAGGCTTAAGGCCAGGATTACTGTGAAATGTTACCGCTGCAATTTTTTTAGCAGCACAAAATACTGAAACCTATAAGAGTAAAAAAAAACCTTTTCTTTACCTTTATTGCCAGAACTTATTATTTTTGTATACCTTTGAAATACTGAACCCGGAAAAACAGTAGCCAACACTTCAGCGCTAATAAATGTACCTGCTTCTCTGCTCTTTCTACAGCAATTTCATTTCTTAACTTCTTATTCAGTTTGGTCTCCTACAAACAGAGAGTGACCCAACTCTGCAGTGATTCACACGTCCTGCATTTTTGCCATATATGTTAATTTTTCTTGAGAAAATATACAAAAGTACCACAATCAGCCTTTGTTTAAGCTCCTGCAGTTGCTGGTCTTTCAGCAGGTAATAAGAATTTTCATCTCCAGATCTGCAGATGGACACAACTTTGCTTTTTACCAGCTCACTGTTAAGCTTCTCCACATCCTAAAATAAAGAGTTTGCACTTGAATAAACCACAGTAATGTCTGAGTAAGTCGTTCAGGTTAGTCTAGGTGGTCTAAGCCGATAATCTTTCAATCTGGAAACAAAATAGTAAATTAAAAAAAAAAAACATAAAGCATTTACATTTAAGATATTTAAGTATTACCTTTTTCAGGGCAGCAATTGTAGATTCTTGTTTTTTGTTGATGGATACAAGTTTCTTGTTAATCCGCATTGCCTCCTCGACTTATACAAAATACAAAAAGAGGTCAAATTAAATTGCACAGTAAAACTTCATTAGCATTCAGTAGCATTTTTCAGCTGCACTAATGAGAAGCATATTGATACAGAACATACCGTCTGCACAGGAGAAATCTCTCATAAACTAATGGTTGCCTTAAAAACCATGACTGCTTTATATAAATACTGATACTGCTGTTTGGAAGGAGCAGATAATAATGTTTATTGTACCATCCACTCAACATAAACACTATTTAAACATGACGACTAAATACCAGACAGGAATGATTACCTTTAATATGCAGACTCTCACTATCACCAGTGCAGACATTCATAAAATTACAAATCTAATCTAGGATGTGGTGTCTTGAATAAAATAACTAATAAGTAGACAGGAATTTCAGCCTGGACTCATCCTCGCAAGCTGGCTGAGATATCATGTTTCAAAATGCAGGCCAATTAACTGAGCTTTAATCTGTGATTCAACATATAAACATCTTATCTTAATAAAGTCATCCAAAAACTCAGTTTGGAGATCAGACATTCTTTGTTTGTCTATATTGAAGAATAAATTACTTGACCCTGAATATTCTCATTTGACAGAAAAAGGCCCAGAATACACAATATACACAAATAGAAAATGCTCCAAAACTTACATACATCCACCCTGTTCCCCTAAAAGAAGAGTTTTCAGGTGGCGGAATACTTTAAAGTGTTTTCTGTAAATCTTAAACATCTCTTTAAAGAAAGGAGAGCTGAGTGATGCTTTTAAAACCTATTATATTTACATTTCATAGAAATATGAAAAGAAAATATGTATGGAAATACACATAATGATCTGATTAAGAAACAAATGTGATTTGCCTTACAGCTGAAACTACATACAAGCCATGCTGTTATAGAAAATTAATCAACACTTTCTGAAAAATCAGATTGAAGAATTCAAAAGCACAGTGGTATAACACGCAATAAAAAAAAAGTGTGTGTGGGGTGTGTGTGTCTGTGGGGGGTGACATTAAGGCTGCATTTGAGTGTAATGGACTGCTTTTCTCTGGCATCTGGCCTACCATTCTGCTCCAGTTTCTCATGCACCTGTCTGACCACAGCATACTGTCTCGATATTGTCCTGAAACGCTTCTCCACCTCTCCCAGCTGATTCAGATGGCTGTCCTTCACTTGAGTCTGCAGCTGCACCTTCTGCTCCTGTAAAGATTTTGCACTCTAACTCCCCCTTTTGGTGAAATTCCTCCACATTTTGACAAAATATAGCCTCAGTTTAAAAGGCTGAGCAACTCAGACCAAGACCAGGACCTTGCTCTTCTATCTATATTTCAGAAAGGCATTTGTAAAGGATCTTTATCATTTAGGGCCATGCTGGGGTTTCTTTCTGGGGCAGAAGACGTTTGTTTCACATCCTGGCTGAGTATATCTTCTCCCTGCCAGATAAGGTTTTCGTTTTTACGCATGCCTGAGGGACTTTTATGAAACTCCCCCCCTTCTATCGTTACTTTCTGATTGTCTGTATCAAACAGATTTTCTCTCTGTCACTTGAAAGGTTAAACAGAGCGAAGCTCCGATATAAAATATTTTAATGGTGGTATTTTCTCTGCTGCACTGGCAGCTCAAGTGTCACACTCCCTATCCGTTACTTGTGATGAGCCACTCTCTCCTCCCCACATCCTCCTCTTTAATTTCTCCCTCTCCCACTCGCCTCTGTCAACAATTTATATAATTGTAAACCCTTACCAGCTCGCTTAATTTCTTCTCCAAACTGTACTTGAACAACTGTAAAACAGTAGTAAAAGGAAAAAAGTTTGTTAAGAGGGTTCTTTTGAGCCTTTTGACCTCTAAATGAACTTATGTATACTATATATGTGGTACTTCCTTTAGTTGTCACCCATCTGTGTGCATGTGTGTGTGTGTGTGTGTGTAAATAAATAAATAAATAAATAAACGTGTGTGTGTGTTTACATATATATATATGTATGTGTATATATATATACACATATACACACACACACACACACACTCTCACCATTCACTTTAATAGGAACACCTGTCCACCTGCTCATTTATGCAGCCAATCATGTGGCAGCAGCATAATGCATAAAATCATGCAGATACAGGTCAAGAGCGTCAGGTAATGTTCACAGCAAACATCAGAATGGGAAAAATGTGAGAATGTCTGCAGGCTGAAACAACTTTGCTGACGAGAGAGATCAGAGGAGAATGACCAGACTGGTCAGAGCTGACAGGAAGTCTATAGTAACTCAAATAAGCACTCTTTACAACTGTGGTAAGCAGAAAAGCATCTCAACATGCACAAAACATCGAACTTTGAGGTGGTTGGGTACAACAGCAGAAGATCACATCAGGTTCCACTCTTGTCAGCCAAGAACAAGAATCCGAGGCTATCTTGGGCACAGACTCACCGAAATTGGACAGTTGAAGATTGGAAAAAGACCAGGTAATTTTTTTCTGATCCTCAACTCTCCACCACCATCATCACCAAGGTGCATTGAAGCTGTTCTGGCAGACTGTGGTGGCCCAACACCTTAATAAGACACTATAAATTTAATTTAAATAATCTCACAATTCTACCAAAGAAACACATAACAAGCATCATTATCCCTCAATCAGATGCTTGAACAGAGAGTGTGCTGAACTGTACAGGACTGCATCCATCACAAACATTGTGCCATTTGTCTGACAAACACCAAACAGACCTACACAGACTCCCACTCAAAAGTTCAGACATGAGAAGAATTTTCCCACTGATGACTTGTAGTTCCCAAAAAAAGAAGAGTTTCTGGTGTACAAAGCAGAAGATGATGGCTGCTTCTGCACATACACGTACCTGCAGCAACTTCAACTCTTCCTTCAGGCTGGTGATCTCTTTGTCCTTTAATTCAGCACTCAGTTGGTGTTTCCCCTTACGAACCCATTAGCATATCATTAGTCACATTTCAATATTACAATATGCTATTACGTACAACATTAGCACAGGCATTAGATTAGGGAGTACAAAGAAAAGCTACCTTCTCCGCTTCTATTCCTTGAATCTGAGCCTGAAACTTAACATCGTATTCAGTATTTAGCACATACTAATGGGTATTTAGCAAATCCTAATGTTTTTGTACTGTAAACTTTATATTAGCTGAAACTTTTTAATCATTTATGGGAAAAGACTAAATATAGACCTGCTTTTTAACAGCAGCGAGGGCTTCTGATTGTTCTTTTGTCATCCTGTTGATCTGATTTTGTAAAGACTCCTAAAAATATTACAAATCATTTTAAGACATACAAATACTGTCCAGATAGCCATAAAAAAAATGACATCCTTGCTGGTATACACACCTTCTGCCACTCTAGTTCTTGCTTCTCAAGGACAAGTTTACAGATCTGAGCCTCGTGACGAGTTTCAGCATCCTGAATGTAAATTGTTCACACATAGATATTCTCAATTAAAATCCCTTTGTAACACAAAATTGCCAATAGACTTCAGGCTATATACAAATATTCTCTTTAAAAAAAGAAACTAGATATACACAAATCACATTTTAATGGCTTGTGCAGCGTGTTTGGGAAACCACCGGTGCATTAAAGAGGAGATATTAGCACAAAAACTTCCTCATCCTCCTACAGGAAAGGTAAAAGTCAATGGCTTTCTACGCGGTCATTTTTTATATATACGTAGGAGTTTATTTATATGTTCCCATTAAAGTGTGTTACAGGCATAGCATATACTTGAAAATACACACCAGGTAAAGCTAGACAATAAATTCACTAGAGATTTTGGCCAGAAAAAAAGGGACATTAAATTTGGTCATCGGAGTAAATCTTAAAAGGAGAAGATCTGATTTATAAGCTTAAAACGTATCAAAGGGATTATAAAACTAAATACTATAAACCAAACTATAAGGAACTAACTAATTTCTTAGGCCAAAAAAATTACAAAAAAACAAACATTAGAAAAACAAATATGTTTAAACATGGTTAAAACTCATGACAGATAATTAGTCCTACAGACTAAACGGTCCAAGTCAAATTTCTGCTCATGTTTGTAGCTCGTTAAAAAAAAGAAGTACTTAATGTGCATTAAAAGATGCACAATGTTATACAGCTGAGTAAGACGAACCTGACAGCCGTCCTCTGCCTCAACCTTCAGCCCAATAAACCAGGGAACTACAAAGTGTTAGTTTAATGGCATGCCTGAGGAGCGGACTGATTTAATGCCTTTGTTCGCCAACAGCACGATAATAACAATAAAAAGGAGAGTGATCCAATGCTTAGTTTTGGTCCTACAACCTTTACGTGTACAGTGTCAGCGTTTAAGTGCTTGCTTGAGGGAAACAGTTTTACAAGCATGAAGACATGAATGTGGCAGGTCCTGCTTGCATGACCCCAAGCTGATGTAAATGCACTCATGTACAAATGGACAAAAAGTGTTACCATCATCTTCATTCAAAAACCCATAACACCTCCTCCAAACAAATTACATCTTTCTATTCTATCTAGATTTAACTGAATAGAGCTGTTATATAACTATAACTATAACTATAACTGAAGGGCACGGGCAGACTTGCAATCTTAAAATACGATGACATTTATTGCTTGGTATCATCTTCCTATCTGTTCTCAATACACAGGAATAAAAAACTCAAAAAAAACTAAAACCTCTGTGTAATACATTCATCTTGCTTTGTACAATAAAGGAATTAAATGTTGTCTTTGTATCAACATCTCTTTTTTTATTCTTTTCATTTCTTCTTAGATAATCTATAGTGCAAAACTATAGATTAAAAAGATGGCAATATGTGCCTAAACTTCGAGCAGAGAACGAAACCAGAGCTTTTATAGTATCGGTGTGCTGAGTCACTGTGAGGAGCTAATGACCTCACCAAATACCAATTTCATTAATAATGACTAAAAAGAAAAAGATGAACACGCTGTAAGGACTAATGGGCCGTACCCTGTGAATATGCAATTCCTCCACTGCTTCAAGGAGGCTCGTCTTAAATTCAAGAAGCTGTACTGAAATTATTCCACTGTCCGTTTCGGGAACAATGTCTGATGACTTCAGCTCGTAGTCACCACATTCCTTGTCAGTCTAAAATTAAGAAATAATTTTTAAAGACATTTCTATTGCTATAATTATGCTTATTATGCTAATTTATAGTATATTATAGTTAATTCTTTTCTCTACCCACCACAGACCCAAGGTGATGTGTTTCAACATCAACGCTAAACTCCATGTGATTCTGAACAGAGCACCTGCAAGATCGCAGAAATGCAGGATAGTTGTGCAAAAACACAAAATACAATAAAACAGTTAGATCATTCAAACATCGACTATCACCAACAGTGCATTGTCAAGTGCAAATGCAGCCCTGCCACCGATTTGGATGAAATGCTTTAACCCATCAAGGTAAAAATGATGCCAGGCCAGGACCGTAATAGGGGTCAGGGCTATAAAACTGAGTGGACAGATTGCACTGTCATTGGAGTGGAATTATACAAGTTATTTAATTTGACCTGTGGTTGGTCCCCTGTATCCTCACCGTCTTCACGACTTCAGAAGTGGGAGGTCTTCACTTTGCCTGGCACTTTAATAGAAGAAAGGCTTTTGTCCATTTAGCTGGTGCCGTTATCAATCATGTGCAGGAATTAAATGATCCCGTTAGAATTTGCTACTATCACAAATGACCTGGGGGGCGATGTCTTTATTTGCTTCTTCACTGATTCACTTCAGCAGATATTAAACAATTTTATAAGCCATGAAAGGCAAAATTAAAAGGACACCATCCATAAAATGGGATAATTCCCTGCCTACAGCATGATGGTCTGCATTACCTTCGGCGAACTATTTCATAACTGGGTGGGTCGGCTGGCAGTGGTCACGACTTGCAGCTGATAGTGGGAGAAAATTGTTTATAAGTCTTTCGTATGTCCAAGTCAAATTGAGTTTGTGTATGGGGACATTGACCCCTCCGACATAAACGGCTACTACCTCGGAACCACTCAGCACAGCCTCGAGAACAAAGAGTGCAGACTACATTATAACTGTGTGTGAGTAAAACTTCTTTTGCCAATAATGTTCTACAAATAATGCAATCCATTTAGCAGCTTATGCAAAGAACCACAATAAAGTATGGTTAACAAACACGACTAGGCATTTTTCTAACATGTTACAAGTGCTTTGTTGGTTGTATATGATACCTGCAGTATGTGTAATATGTAGATAATGACTTTTCATCCATTCATGACCACCAAATTGAGACTGAGTGAGGGCTAAACGTGAGTAGGAACTAAACAAACTGCCTAATAGGTATGGTCTGAGGAATTCACTCAAAATCAAATCATTGGTTTGTTTGTCACTTTATCACGTCACAATCAAGCTGCACTGAATTGAGAACATCTCCTTGTCTTCATCTCATGCAGTTTATATAGAAAATTAACGGTCACTTTATGCTT
>CM040981.1:24597574-24750231 GCA_022985145.1 Pangasius djambal
GCTTTACGGCTAGCTGGTGTGATCAAAGGTTTTTTACATACTAACATATGAACACTGATTTATTTTCATGTGCAGCTCTCAGGAAACATCATGGAGTATAAGTATAAAACTCCCTGCCCCGTGTGAGGATCGAACTCACGACCTTCAGATTATGAGACTGACGCGCTACCTACTGCGCTAACGAGGCTGTGTAGATGAGAATGGGGTGCACAGGAACTGATTGGGCAATTTTGATTGGCTGACAAACTTTACAGTTTAATCTTAGCTAATTATGCAGTAACTTTAATTACTTTAAAAGTAAATAAATAAATAATAATAATAATAAAGTAATTATGGCACTCCTTATTTGGTAAAAATAAAAGACATATAAAGTGAAACTGAGCTTTCTTCGTGACTTAAACGTGTGTCCTGTGGTGAAAACCGACTTAAATCCCAAGCAGGTGGAGAAAAAAAAACCGTGCCCCGTGTGAGGATTGAACTCACGACCTTCAGATTATGAGACTGACGCGCTACCTACTGCGCTAACGAGGCTAAAAATGATAGACAGAGAGTGCTGATTGGCTGACACACCTTTATACTTTAAGGTTCAATCTATATTCAATCAGTCTATATATATATATATATATAGACATATGAAGTTAAAGGTCACTCTTTGTGACAACGGATGTGTTGAAAACAGTACAATGTGCAGGACAGGGAGTACTCCACCACCAGGGTTGGGAACCTGCAATTTAATCTGAAAAAAAAAAAAAAATAATAATAAAGTAATTATGGCACTCCTTTTTTGGTAAGAATAAAAGACATATAAAGTGAAACTGAGCTTTCTTCATGACTTAAACGTGTGTCCTGTGGTGAAAACCGACTTAAATCTCAAGCAGATAGAGGGAAGAAACTTCATGCCCCATTTGAGGATCGAACTAACGACCTTCAGATTATGAGACTGACGCGCTACCTACTGCATTAACGAGGCTAAAAACATTGGAAAGTGAGTACTGATTGGCTGACACACCCTTAAATTCAATCTAATCTAATTACAAAAATGCAATACCAAGATGTTTCATTAATTGTGGGACCTTTTCTCTGAATATATATCAAGACATATGAACTTAAATGCCACTCTTTGTGACAAATGATGTGTTGAAAGAAGAAAAGAAAGAAAGGGTGGAGAAAGAAAGAAAAATTCTTGCCCCATGTGAGGATCACAAGGACACATCCTTATACTTTAACGTTCGATCTAATCTAATTATAAGTTTAATTAATTACATAGTTTAATTAATTGTGGGACCTTTTCTGTGAGTACATTGAGTACTCCACCACCAGGCTTGGGAACCAGCAATTTAATCTAAATAAATAAATAAGGCACTCCTTATTTGGTAAAAAATAAATGACAAGGTTTAAACCTGTCCTTGTCCTGTGGCAAAACTGACTGAAATCCCAAGCAAGTGGAGGGGAAGAAAAAAAAAAAAAAAAAAAAAAAAAAAAAAAAAAAAAAAAAAAAAAAAAAAAAAGTGCCCCATGTGAGGATCGAACTCACGACCTTCAGATTATGAGACTGACGCGCTACCTACTGCGCTAACGAGGCTGAAAACACACCACCGAGAGCACTGATTGGCTGACCTCCACCACCACCAGGGCTGGGAACCTGCAATTTAATACAAACAAACAAACAAACAAACAAATAAATAAATAAGGCACTCCTTATTTGGTAAAAATAAAAGACAAGGTTTATAAAGTGAAACTGAGCTTTCTTCGCGACTTAAACTTGTGTCCTGTGGTGAAAACCGACTTAAATCCCAAGCAGGTGGAGAAAAAAAATTCGTGCCCCGTGTGAGGATCGAACTCACGACCTTCAGATTATGAGACTGACGCGCTACCTACTGCGCTAACGAGGCTGAAAACACACCACCGAGAGCACTGATTGGCTGACCTCCACCACCACCAGGGCTGGGAACCTGCAATTTAATACAAACAAACAAACAAACAAACAAACAAATAAATAAATAAGGCACTCCTTATTTGGTAAAAATAAAAGACAAGGTTTATAAAGTGAAACTGAGCTTTCTTCGCGACTTAAACGTGTGTCCTGTGGTGAAAACCGACTTAAATCCCAAGCAGGTGGAGAAAAAATATTAGTGCCCCGTGTGAGGATCGAACTCACGACCTTCAGATTATGAGACTGACGCGCTACCTACTGCGCTAACGAGGCTGCGAGCGGAGCATCACGGGAAAGCACAAAGAACGGTTTGTGATTGGCGGATTTAAATTTAAAATTTAGAATCCTAGATTAGAGAGACTGTTAACGTTTCTTACAAAATGGCTAAACGTTAGACTGTCTCTGACAACAACAAATATATTCTAACTACTAGCATTAGCTGGACTCCCTATTGTGTTAGTACAGGTGTCATATCTATCCCAATCCTAACCTGCATGTGAACATTAGTGTACATTCCAATACTGAGGATAAAAAAGTCGTCATTAAGTTTAACATTCCGACATTAATGCAATAAAAAAAATGTCGACATGTTTTGCGAGTAGTAGCTGCTAGTTCATTAACTGTAATTAATTATATTTGTTTTTGCAAGCAAAATAGTTTACATGATGTTTAAAAAAGACTGACTAAATAAACAGTATGCATAATATATTCTGCATATCTGCATGTACATTTTTTTTTCTTTTCTTCCCTCTTTTCATCTTCTCCTTCCTCTTATCTTCTTATGTATATGTTTTTATTGCACGGCTGTAGAGTTCCTGAGACTCACAACAAGCATTTCAATGTACAACTGTCCCTGAAATATAGTGCACAAATAAACTTGAAACTGTCAGTCTTAATACAGAAGGACTAAACACGCCTACGCCATTTTGTCAGCTATCCATCAAACTATCACCGATCTATAAAATGGCGGCGCAAACTAGCGATAGCATTTTAGCTAATCCTTTAAAGACTCGAGAGATTAGCTAGCTAGCTACCTTAGAACACCGCACACAATATATGCTCTTTTGTATTAGCATAAACAATTACAAAGTATAAATATGCTTAATTAGACACAATTCTTCTTTATGGTATGTATCTTGTTAAGTTAGGCTATAATTATGGCATTATTCATAATTACCTTATTTGTGAATAGCTAATCACCTGAAGAACCTTCGAGCGCCTACAAGCGCTCGCGGGTCAGTGATAGGAGCAATAGCCAATCAAATCACAGTATGATGCCATAACTTTAATCATTGGAAATATTGAACCAATCAAAGGCTACTGTGCTACTATGATTCGACCAATCAGCTGCCGGAGATGTCGGCTGTTGCTGGGGGAATGTTATGATAACATGAAATCTTTTTTTCTTTCTTTCTTTCTTACGAAAAGTCTAATCGAAATCACTATGTCTTTTATTATCTTATATATAAAAAAGACTGTAGTTGAACAATTATGCCTTTAGAAAGAACTGAAAAAAAAAATTCAACATCACAAATTAAATTTTATTTTTGTCTTTTACGAACGTGGGAATGAACACTCCCTTATTATTATTATTATTATTATTATTATTATTATTATTATTATTATTATTATTATATTTTTTTCAATATTTAACATATTTTTCAACATCACATTCATGTTTATTTCTGTTTTTTACTTTATTATTATTATTATTATTATTATTATTATTATTATTATGGAACATAATGAACAAGGTTTTTACCTTTGAAAACATTTTTAACACAAACTAAATAAATATTTGTACACAATATCATTTCTTAGCTGCAAATCTGTGGTGGCATACTGTTTCGTTTTGATTATGTAATGCATTAGTATTTGATTTTTGGACATAACCAGTCTTTTTGTTGTTAGTTTGTATGTGATTATGTAAAACCAGGTAATGTACTGGAAAGGCCTCAGGATGTCCTCAGCGTTTCTAAAAAGGGAGAAAAAAATCACAAAACACAGCACAAAGCTTATGGCTGTTCCAGAAATTTAAGCTTTGGTGACACCTAATGTTTGAAAAACACACTAGTGTCTGCATTTTATATCCTTACTGCATATAGTGGTGGAATACAGTATAACATATAAACCATATCCTAAGGGGTTTTCTCCTTTTTTATCCAATTATTTTAATTAATATTTAAAATATAACTTATAAATAAGTCTCACTCACATGCAGAATCTCCTCAGCTTTAATAACTATTGATTTTCAGTTTAGAGAACTAAGACAGCAAACACTAAGTTGGAAATGTAATTAAAACATTGCAAATCATGTTTAAAGAACATTTACATTTACATTTACAGCATTTGGCAGACGCCCTTATCCAGAGCGACTTACAATAGTGCTTTGAAGTCTATCAAAAATACATTCTGATACTGGCTCACTAGGTCACAAACTAGGAATACCATCAGCCCAAGACTCTTGTTTTTTTTTTTTTGTGTGTGTGTGTGTGTGTGTGTGTGCGCGCGTGCGTGCAAGTGCTAACTTAAGTACTTTATGAAGAGGTAAGTCTTTAGACGTCGTTTGAAGACTGCCAGTGACTCAGCTGTTCGGACATCTAAGGGAAGTTCATTCCACCAACTTGGTGCCAGAACCGAGAAGAGTCTCGACGCATGTCTTCCTTGTGCCCTGAGAGATGGTGGGACCAGTCGAGCAGTGCTAGAGGACCGGAGGGAGCGTGGTGCCACGCGAGGTGTGATAAGAGCTTTGAGATAAGTGGGTGCTGGTCCGTTTTTGGCTTTGTAGGCGAGCATCAGTGTTTTAAATCTGATGCAGGCAGCTACAGGAAGCCAGTGGAGGGAGCGCAGCAATGGGGTGGTGTGCGAGAACAAAGAAGATTGGTGGAGAGCTTCCCATGTCCTGGTCCATGTCAGAATGAAGCTACCCAATGAGTAGGCTCCAGAGAAAGAAGTGGCATGGTGTTCTGGTATTTTTATATCAAATACTATGTCACTTGATACTTTGTGATTTTGTTGAAGGCCTCAGCATGTGTCCAGATGTTAGACACTCCCTCTGGTGGTTACCTGGTGTTCATACAGTTAAATCTGTAACTAGAGTTTTCTCTGCTCTCAGACACACAAAAGCCATCTTATAGAGTGTTTGAGAATTAGCTCATGAGTCGTCATTGTGTAAATTCAACCACAGAATGGTGTTTTGTTGACACTTTGAAGTTTGAATTTGGTTCTAATATATTTCTGCTGATTGATTAAATGAATAAATTATAAATGAGAAGTTAAATGCACAGACATTACTATTTCTTCATTAGTTAAAAATATATATATATTTACAGTAGCATAGTATAAATTAACACTTTTGAGATAATAATGCATGAGCTGACAGCTGTGAAGGAAATCCACATATAAGGTTTATTTAACAGGTTACATGAGATACTATTACAGCTAGTGTGCTATCAAAATCACATCTTTGAGCACTATGCCTATGTAGTCTACATAGGGGTGAGAGATTAGGTTTAATAATTTGGGGATCCTACAAATTAAATTTATGTACACTATTGGGCATGTGACACAATTGTACTATGAGGTCCCTGGAAGATTAGTTGTTAGGCCACAATGCTTTCACTGCTGCGGCCAGGGAACCTACCCCAACCACTCTCAGTGCTGGTCCCAAGCCCGGATAAAATTGGGGAGGATTGCATCAGGAGGGGCATCTGGCATTAAAAAACTGAATACGCAGACCAATGATCTGCAGTGGCGACCCCTAATGGGAGCAGCTGAAAGAGGAACAACACAATTGCACTATGATAGAGTGTTATAAAGAGTGACATAGGAAAAGCATGTGATGATCAGTCTCAATCATTCAGGCTGGTGCCAGGTATTTGGCATCCTTTCTAGCATTTTTGCCTGTGTAACTTTAAATAGTTCAACCAGAACCAGCCTGACCCTCAAGGCTGTTGAACTTGACCAGCTAGAACCATCCTGACAGTGACCAAAATCCCTCTAAAACCATCCTGACCAGCTAAAATCAATCTGAAAGTGAGTAAAGCTCTCTCTAAAACCACCCTGACCGGCTAGAATCAGCCTGACAAGCTAAAATCAATCTATAAGTGAGTAAAGCTCCCTCTAAAACTATCCTGACCAGCTTTTGTTTTTTTTTCCCCAAGCAGGGACTGCATTCTGGTATACATCCTAATACATGAGCGCCTCACACTTATCAATGCAACTCAACAGAACACACTTTTTCACAGATCAAAGTGACGAACAGTGAGAAATCCAAGCACTGTGTCCAACTTGGACATGCACCAGAATGGCACAAGGCTGTTTTGTCAGTCGAATCAGTGATGGCACTAAAGTGTTGCACGGCATTAAAAGAAGATGCCGTGCCCCGACAGAACCAATTTATAAGCCAACTTTCCTCCTCTGACAAAAAATCATACTGGTCATACTGGTAAAATATACACAGACCCTGACTTTAACCAGTATAAAGCAGTTACTGAAGAGGAATTAATGAATAAAATAAGAATTACTATGACTAGAGGCAACATTATTAGATAATTTTCTGTCAGCTGAGACTGGCAGAAGAGAGACCATTCACTTATACAGACAAATGGTGTTCAGCGTCTATTTTTAGAGATGACTAACTATAGATTCACAGGCTCCATGACATGACCCAGTTTAAGTGCTGAGCTGGAGAAGTCCAGACAGTCAGTCTCTAGTCTCTAATCTAGTTTGTGTGTTCTTGATCAATATGAGTCGAGAAGATATCAATTTAATAATTAGTTTGCTGGAAATAAAAGCTATCTCTATCTTGTCTGTACCACCGATGGCAGTTTCTACCAGAAACTCATTTTCAAGGCAACTCTCAGTAACATACTATATATAATAATGCACATATCTTTCATGCAATTCATGCAATTTGAATATTTGGTGATCTGTTATTGGCACTACAAATATGCAATATGACAATTTAATAAGTAATTTAATATTAAATTAAACAGGGTGATATGTTTTAGACTATTATGAAAGATGGTATTCACGTACTAAGACATTAAATTATACAATACGTGTTTATTTGTTTGTTTGTTTTTAATCCTACCCACAAGCCTCTCTGTCTAGAAAAATGACCGTTGAATTAAAAAAAAAAAAAAAGTGTGTGCTTAGGGGGGAACTTGCGTTGCATTGTGGGAAATGTAGTTGGCCGTCCTGTCTCATGCGCTTACGCGTCAGCTATTTTGTAACTTTAAAGAACTCCAATAGGTTATCGTGAGGTTCTACTTCCGTAAATAGACGCGTCGAAATTTTTCCCTACTCGCATTCGGTGTAATCCCGCCTCCTCCTCTATGATTGGCTCGAAGCATCCGGATTTCTCTACTATGATTGGCTAATACTTCATAACAACAGTAAGATGACCAGTTAGCGCACTGTTCGTGAGTTCAAACATGAATTACTGGCCAATCCCAGCACAGGAGGCGGGATTTGTCGGAATACGGATAGGAAAATGTTTATTCGGGCATCAGATTCATCGAGAATCCAAGCAAACGTTTCGTGGGTGGTGGGCAGCCACTTAGATACTTTATTTTTATCCTACAAGTGGCAGAACGCGACCTTCTGATCTAAATACAGCGCCGACGCCTTTGAGTTGTTTATCGAAAAAGTCAGGTAAGGTTGTTTGCTCTTAAAAACGTGTTCCCTTGTTTATTTTTTGAATGAATCAGCTGACCGTAGCTAATGTTTGGGTGAAAAACAGCGGAGCTAAATTCAAAAACAAAAGCCTGGGCTTGTCAGGGGAGTCATTATCTGCGTAGCTAGCCAAGCCAAGCTAAGCTAAGAAGCTAGGTTTAAAAGGGGTAACTTCCCAAATGGGAGACTGATGTGCATGTAGTACACTGTGTAGGGGTTAGAAGCTGATAATTTGTGCCCTAAATAGTGCACTAGTGTAGGGTATCGGTAGCCATTTAGGACTGAGCCAGTGTCATGTCAGTGTCATACCAGTACAACCTGACCAGCTGGAGAGGCATGAAAAGACTAGTTTAAAGCAAACAAAACAAACAAACAAAAAAAAACAATGATCTGTCCTGTGTTTACATTTACATTGTCTAAATGTACATGCATCAACATCTGCATGTCAATAGCATGATTTCCTTCCACAGACACTTTAGGAAAAACATGAGAAAGCATAAACAACCTACTCATGCCGCAAGCAAATATGGATAATGTGATCTACAGCTACAGTGCAGAAAGTCTGTGATCCCATTTACAATTTTCTGCATATATTTGACCCGAATGTGATCAGATCTTCAAGTCCTAAAACTAGATAAACAGAACCCAGTGAAACAAATGACACAAAAACGTTATAGTTTTTACATGTATTTATTTATTTATTGAGCAAAATTAGTCAACATTAAATATCTTTGTCAGAAAAGGTATGTGAACCTCTGGGAGTGCGAGGTAATTTAAAGGGGTGATTGAAGTCAGGTGTTTCAATCAAGGGGATGGCAATCAGGCCCGTCCATGTTTCACGAACATAAACTTGGTTCTTCGCTATCAAAGTCTGGTCTTCACCACACAGGTGTATGGAAGTATGTCATGCCTCGATCAAAGGAGATTCCTGAGGACCTCAGAAAAAGAGTTAGCAATGCTCACCGGGCTGGAAAGGGTTACAAAACCATTTCTAAAGAGTTTGGCTTCCACCAATCCACTGTGAGGCAGATGATCTATAAATGGACTCTCCCAAGGAATGGTTGTCCAGCAAAAAAAATCACTCCAAGGGAGCACAGCAAGTCACAAAGAATCCTAGGGTAACATCTAAGGACCTACAGGCCACTGTTGCATTGAGTAATATCAATGTTCATAGGTCCACTATCAGGAAAACACCGAACAAATACAGTTTGCATGGCAGGTGTCCACTACTCTCCATAAAAGAGCACTGCTGAATGGCTAACGTTTGCTCAAGACCATGTGGATATGTCAGAAGCCTATTCGAAGGATGTTCTGTGGACATATGAACACTGCATTCCAACATAAGAACTCCATCCCAACTGTGAAGCATGGGGGTGGCAGCATCATGGTTTGGGGCTGCTTTGCTACATCAGGTTCAGGACAGCTTTCCATTTTTTGACAGACCTATGAGTTTTAGATTGTATAAGCAAATTCTACAGGAGAACGTCAGGTTTTCTGTCCGTGAACTGAAACTTAACTGTAAGTGGGTCATGCAGCAAGACAGTGATACTAAGCACACAAGTAAGTCTATAGAGAAATGGTTGAAGCAGAAGAAATGTAACATTTTGGAATGGCCATGTTAGACCTTAACCCAATAGAAATGTTGTGAAGGGACCTAAAATGAACAGTACATGCAAGGAAGCCCACCAACATCGAGAGTTGAAGCAGTTTTGAGGAATGGGCCAAAATTCCTCCAACCCATTGTGCAGGACTGATCACCAGTTACCGGAAATGTTTTCTTCAAGTTATTGCTGCTCAAGGGGGTCACACCAGTTACTGAAAGCAAAGGTTTACATACTGTTTCTGACAAAGATATTTAATGTTGGATAATTTTGCTCAGTAAATAAATGTAAAAACTATAATGATTTCGCATCATTTGTTTTACTGGGTTCTCTTTATCTCGTTTCAGGACTTAGATGAAGATCTGTTCACATTTCAGGTCAAATTTATTTAATTTTTTTCTGTATTCCTTGTTTGTCCATTTTGGCTTTCAGAATATCACCAAATATCTTTTCTGGTTTGTTTTGGTAAATACAGTCTTTAAATTCAAAGTCAAAACTGATGTTTCAAGAGGTTTTTGTACCCCTGCTATAGCCGTCAGTATGATCGTATATCTAGACAAAAAAAAAAAAACACTTATGGGGAAAAAGGATAATTTTTTGATGATTCAGCATGTACTAGTCTTGTGTTCGTCCAATTAAATGCTCTCTAGAATGTGTATGTCCCGCCCCTGGAGGTGGGTCTTGCTCTGTAGTAGCAGCTTGTTAGCAGTAAACAATGTTCTTCAGCGTGTTTTTGGCTGTACATCTTACCGAACACTGTTCCCTTTTCCAGATGTTGTTTCAAACGCTATTAGCTTTTGGAAATGTGTCGGTATACAGAATCAAATCACAGCTCTTGAAGCTGATTCCTGGGGACTCTAAAGTAGCAAAATGAACACTTTGTCCATCTTCCTTTAAAGGTGCAATATTTTTATTTATTTATTTATTTATTTATTTATTTACTTGTACAAATAACCTGGGAGATATGTAAAGCATGATTAAAAAAGGTTAGCAAAACTGTGTTAAGTCGCTTAGAAATCCCTTTGGAAAACTGGAATGCTTACTTGTGTTTGGATGTGCCTCCTGTCAATCATTTTATAGACACTCTACGGGCTACTGTGCGTCCTGGAGCGGAGCTTCGTGAACATGGGCAGGAATCATTCAAATGTAATTTAAAAAAAAGAGCTAGAAAAAAACTAATCTAGACTAATCTTCCCTAAACTAATCTTACCTTTTAAATGTGTGTGGGTGTGTAATATTTTGCCCCACATTATTCTTATCATGCCACTGATGAGACTTCATGTTGTAGTGCATTGCTAATAACTTCATCAAGCTGTTGGCAGATATTAGATTTTAGCCCTCCCTTCTAACATCACGACCACAGTACCATGCTATGAGTTACTTTTCCATCAGCTCTGCATGACGTTCACATCAATTAAATGTGCCTGAGCTCTGCTTTCCTGCACTTTTCCGCAATTTAGTCATTACGAGTTAGTTCAACCCTTCAAAAGGTTTGAGCAAACAGTAATGCCCTTCCTCAAACCGGCTTGCCTTGCAGAATGTTGTCCTGTTGCCTGGTTACCTGTAGATTAAATATCCGTGCGGGCAAAAGGACGTTAAACGGTTTTGTTCCTGTGAGCCTTTACTGTTTCAGTTCTCGACCCCAGCATGAGACAGTCTAGGGTCCCTGACAACAGCTGAGTACCAGTAACGAGTAACAATAAGATTTGTGTTGGGGGGTTGTCCAAACAAGCGATTCAAGTGCTTTCCAGCTGGTTAGTCTTTACAGCACTGACACTGCAAATTTGTAACTATTGTTTGACCAAGCCGGAACGGCTGCGAGTTTAAATCCTATTGGGTTCCACAAGATCCTTATTCACTATTCACACCATATCCCTAACATTTACCTCCAGCTATGTCTAAATGTCCATCACTTATCAGTTACTTTGAAACAAAAAGTATCCGCTGAATATACGGTATATACAGTATATATAAGATGTGTCTTATAATTCTTGATTCTGTTTTATTAGTTTTCAATAAGATCAGCTCCGACAGTAGTGATGGCTTGAAGGGAATCACAGGTTTATATCAATATGCACATGCAAAGAATGATGTGTTGTTCTTTAATTATTATAATTTCTAATCGTTTGCAAAATGCCTTGGAGCAAAGAGGAATAAAACACTTTGGAACATGCTGTTGTAGGAAAATAATCAACAGTGGTAACAGTATCCTTAAGGCTTCCATAATGAATGAAAGTGTGATATTGGTGCACTTAGCTAATAGTTAAAATGGAAACATGGGGGTATCCTACAACATAATCCACAATATAATCCAAAATCAACAAGAAAGGGTTTGAAAAGAGGGTTTTTTTTTTCCATCCTGATCATCTCTGCCTCTAGACCTGATCTGAAAAAGGCCATGAACATAGATGTCAGGAATAATTACCACTGAGAAGATCCAAGAGCTGTTCAGAGGATATAATATAAAAAGAGGCATATATATATATATATATAAAAGAGGCATATATAGAGGCAATATATATATATATATATATATATGTCAAAGAGGCATAAAGGCAATGATTGGACATATAAGCTATTAAAAAATATTCATATTGCATGAATTCTATTTTTTTGGTCACTTTTTGTCAGTTTTTTAGTGTGGGACATTTACTGGAATGTGAGTAACGGCATTATGTCACGTTAATATCACAGGCAAGGACATCCCTTAGTGTAGTATGTTTTTAAACGCTGTTTTCATGTGTAATATGTGCTGCTATGGGAACTTGATTTTCCCTTGGGGATAAGTAACCTGTATTCAGCCCAAAATGCATCTTTTTTTTTTTTTTTTTTTTTTTTTTTTTAAAGGCTATATTTAGATTACATTTATTATTTTTTTTTATGTTTAGGAAAATCCCTTTAGAAAACTTCTCCGCCAGTCAAAAATAAACACAACAGTGATAGACGTTTGTCATTTTTTGGTTTGTAAAAATTCTGTTCGTTTTGCTTGAATGTCCCTTTGTACTTAATATTTTTTTAAAATTATTTTCTACATATTTTTCTTTATACAATGTACTAAGCATACACTGTGTCTTTTTCGTTTCTCATTCTAGATACAGTTGTAATTCTATTCTCTGATTTGAATGAGGTATTATGAGTGTGAATCAACATTGTAGAGTGAAAAGAAAGTTCGTTTAAACAGTTTGAATAGTTTGGTCTTGCTCGCTTTTCTAGTGCATTCATGTTGATCCTTGATTTCCATATTCACCTCCCCGAAGCATAACATAAAGAAATCTGATGAGCAGTAGCACAGGAAACAGGGTCTTTGGTCAGGCTGTAGGGTGACGATTCAGCACGGTTGTTTTGGTGTCTTTTTTTTCTGTATTGTAATGGAATGCATTGCTGAATACATTTAGGAAACTGGATTCGGAGTATTGGGCCATCTTGTTGCTAGAGATAAATGAAGAAAACACCTGACACACCAAATGTCTTAGATTTCTTCTATATCTTCTCCTAAAGTTCTCTAAGTTCCCTCTACATCAAATTTCTTTACATTTAAAAGGATTAAGTGCGACAAACATGTCCTTGTGTATGTTCCAAGCAGGTCTGAGCTGATCCCGCTTTGTCCAGATCACAGCTGGCTTGTGGAGGATGCCCAAAGAACCCAATGAATCATCAAATGAGGAGGGAAAGAAGGTCGACGATAAAGGGTCCGAAGATTCCACAGGCCAGGCAGATGGATCAGAAGAGCTGCTGCGTAAAAGAATCAGAACGAACACGCCGAGTCCTCACCGACAGACTCCTCCGTGTAAGACCAGTTTAGAGCTTTCTCTACTTCTAACACACTTGATGCACACTTGCTGTACGTGTTTTGTAACTGTGTGTGTTTCAAACCTTTATTTAAGATATGTTAAATCTTTAAAACACACACATACTTGTTTATGCAGACCGTATATATTCGTTTAGCAAATTTGCTAACTTTTTATTTAAATAAATACATAAATGATAAATAAACAGATTCATTCATTCGTTTGTTTGCTCTGCAGCCTTCATTTCTCACTCCCTACTTGCAGGAGTGATTTATATTGTTTAGATCTCCATCATACAACTGAAATAAAACATTCAGTTTCAAAGCGTAGTATTGGACATGTGCGGTATGCCGACTTGTGTTGTGGTACTTGAGACCAGTCTCGGTCTCGAGACCACAAATCAATGGTCTTGGGCCTACGAAGACTCGAAATATTTATTTTTTTCGACACCAAATGAGACCATAACATCATTCACAAATAATGTTAATAGTGATGATAGTTAGAAAGTGATTAAATATGCTGCTTACTGCGTCTTACTGCAGAATCACTTAATAATCCACCATCCAGCTGGGTTTTTTTCCTGAAATGGTGATTTAAAACATTTAGCGGAAAATCAATATCGCACAAGCCTATATATTTATATTTCTGTACTGCTTAATGTTAACTGCACACAGAGATATTCCTTGTACACGCTGTACTGGGCAAATAAAAGATTTTACCATGGAGGCCTGTATATTCTGATTGTGTTAACAGCCAGCCCGTCCAAGTTGGTGTCCGTGGAGGAGCTGATGGAGACGGCTAAAGGCGTGACTAACATGGCCTTGGCTCATGAGATTGTAGTGAACGGTGGCTTCCAGATCAAACCCACTGAGCCTGCTGAGGGAAGGTAAAGTCCATTAGAAACCCAAACATTTCCGAAATTACTCAGTCACAAAACTAGAAGAGAAAATATCTTCTGGTTTTGTCTTTACCTGCAGTTTAGAGAAACGAGTTAAGGAAATTGTGCACAAAGCATTCTGGGATTGTCTTGAAGCCCAGCTGAACGACGACCCGCCTGTCTATGACCATGCCATCAAGCTGGTTGGGGAAATTAAAGAGGTAAGACCATCAAAACTATAGAGGCAGCTTGGTCAGTGTCAGCAAGTCTCACTATTAATCTATTAAAGAACCACACGTCGGATACTTTAATGTTGTGGAACATCCACAAAATTGATAACGAGTTCCTGTTATCACTTACGATATGGCAGCTATAAACATAAATTCCCAGCTTTTTCGTGTTAATGAGAAACTGCAAAGCACAAACTCCTCCATCCTGAAGACTTCCTCATGTTGGAAAACTTATAGAAACATTTTTACCACTGAGTGTAATAAAGCTCTGACACTGGCGACTCCTTCTCCAAATGTAAAATGTCTCTTCCAGAAAACGTCACCAGATCAACGATTATACATGTTTTTAATCTGTTTATTGTTTGGCTGTTTATTATTACTATTTAGAACACCTTCTGTACAAGCTCCTGTGAATGAGCTGTTGTTATAGAAACGATAATGTATTAGAATGAGATCTGTAAACATCGGATGCGAACAAATAGTTTATGCAGACAATATGGCATACAGACAAGATAAATCGACCAATCTATATGTTGGCCAAGTCATGATGCATTCAAAGTAAGAAATTCAGCCTTAATTAAGTGAAGAATTGTTACTGACTGTGTCTAATATTGTCTCAGGTCTGATATTTATGCCAATTAGTCTAAATGTCTAACTGGGCCTGATTATGTGAAGGTTGGCTAGTTTCCATAATGTAAACCTCATTAGGTCTCATTGTCTGTGTATATATATATATATTTTTTAATCTTGCCATTGCAATTCAATTGTAACTGTCCTTTTTAGACGCTGCTGTCCTTCCTGATGCCGTACCAGACACGTTTGAAAGGACAGATAGAGGAGGCACTGGACCTGTCGCTCATCCAGCAGCAGGCGGAGAACGGGGCCCTGGACATCAGCAAGGTGGCTCAGTTCATCATCAACACCATGGGCGCCTTCTGTGCGCCGTGTAGGGACGAAGAAGTCCGCAAGCTGCGGGACATCACGGACATCGTGCTTCTTTTTAGGTGAGGGAAGATTCAGCGACCTTCTCCCAAAGTGTAATTCTGTACGGAAGTCACAGCTGCCTTTGCCTTTGTGTTGATCCCATTTCAGTATTTATAGAGTACAACTATATTCTGTGCCTCGCAGATCTATTTTTGCAGTGTTGGACAAAATGAAGATTGACATGGCCAACTTTGCTGTCAGTAGTCTCCGGCCACACCTGCTGCAGCATTCCGTGGAGTACGAGAGGAACAAGTTTCAGGAGTTTCTCAACAAACAGCCTAGTGAGAGACTTTTTCTTATTTAAACTACATCACCAATTCAGCCAAGTGTGGTGATTTATTCTACACGTGTGGCATGTAAGATGAGTGGAATAGGGATAGGGGAAAATGTTATATGTATTAAAAAAAAAAAAAAAAAAACATGGACTCATATAAATCGTTAAAAATTATAATAATTGATATGGTGCAGTTTTCTGTAAGGAGATATTTATTTAGTATTTTGGGAAGGAGTCTCCATTGTCAGAGCTTTGGTAAAGCTGTAACTTAAAGGATTCTGGCAACTGAAAGGATGGAGGTGTTTATGCTCTTCAGGTTCTTGGTAACTTGGCAAGCTTAATTTTTTTTCTTAATTACTTCTAGAGAGAATAAATTAAGGCTGGTGAGGGAACGACTGTTTATAGCTGCTATAACAGGAACTCACTTGTTTCACACATGCTCCACAACATTAACTATAAGTGGATAAAAAATGACATGTTCTTTTGTTTTAAAAAAAGAATTGTAATCTTTGGCAAATTGTGTTGGTACGAGAGGAATAAACACTTCTGGATGTGCTGTTATAGGAAACTAATCAACTTTGGGGTAGTAACAGTAACCCTGCTTTAAGTCTGTCAGTACCTCTCCGTCATTGATTATTTTCCTATAAAGACCCCCCCCCCCCCCCCCGTGTTTTATTCCTTTATATCCTACCTCAAGAAATGATGTAAGTAAATATGTAATTAAAGAATGATTTTAAAACACTTTTTATTAATTTAAAAAAAAAACATTTCTTAGAGGACAGTGTAGCTCTGAGAGTGCGTGAGAGTGATCACTGGTTCATGTTAGTGTGCGCTTGTTTTCAGATGCTCTGGATTTCACTCAGAAATGGCTGCAGGAGTCGGCGGACTCGGTGCTCAGAGGTGCTGTAGGGGGCGCTGCGAGCTCGCCCGGCTCGTCCTCACAGCTGCTGCTGAACGTGCACAACCATGCCTATTTACGTCTGCTGCACTGGGAGCAGGGCATGGACACTTTCCCCGAGGTGGGCCAAGAGCCTCTGACTTTTCTGTGTTAATGCTGGAGAATTGTGTTAACAGCGTTAACAGTGCGCGCGCACACACACACCTCTCACACTTCATTTTTTCTCTTCCGTGCTCTCATTGTCTCACTCCTTCTTTTTCCATCCGTTCTACTTCCTTCTCTCCTATTTTGTCTACTTGTTTGTCTTGTCTGTCTGTCTATCTGTCTGTCTGTCTGTCTGTGTGTTTATCTGTGAGTATGGTCCATCTTTTGATTTCTCTGTTTATCTATTTGTCTGTCTGTCTATTGGTCTGTTTATCTGTCTATATATTTGTCTGTCTACCTATATGTCTGTCTATTTGTCTTTACTTCCATTTTTGTCACTCCCTTTTTCCTTTTCCCTCACCCTGTCTGTCATCTGTCTGTCTGTGTCTATATATTTGTCTATTTATCTTTTGTAACTTTCTCTCTGTCCCTATCCTGTCTGCCTCTATTTCTCTGTCTGTTTTTCTCTATCCACCTTTTCTTCTCTTGTCTTCCTCTCTATCTCGTCTTCCCCCCCCCCTTCTTTTTCTTCTTTCACTCCTAATGTCTATTTTTCTTGAAATCGGATCCTCTCACTATAACGTTCCCCCCCCCTGTAGACGGTGATGATGGACCGCGGCAGGTTTCTGGAGATGCAGTTGGAGCTGGAGCGCTTGGCTTTGGTGGCGTCTGTGCTGCTGATCGTGTATAACAGTTCGGGAGAGGCGATCTCAGGGCTGCCGGGCCTGGTGGACACGCTGAAGAACACAGTTAAGATCCTGCTGGCTGATATGCACACTCCGTAAGCATGACTCTGCACGCTGGGGATCACATATGCTCTGCTCCTCTCCATACACATGTACAAGAGCAATCACTCTCTCACTGTGCGCGTGTGTGTGTGTGTGTGTGTGTGGGGCTTACAGGTCTTTCAAAGCAGACGAGACGTTCACCGCCATCGGGGAGAAGCTGTGTTTGGAGCTGGGCGAATGTCTGACTCAGCATGGCTACTCACCTTTTCACCCAGACAGACAGAATGCTCTGAAAGGCCAAATCGCAGCTGTCAAGTCCCAAGATAACCCTATCCGTAAACTCGTCGGTAATTACTTTATTCATTTAGAGTAACAGTCATATTATATAACAGGGGTTCTGTCGGCACAGGTGTAAGAAAACCTTACTGCAAATGTCAGAAGCTAGAAAAAAAGGAACACATCATATTTCCTGGACTATATACAATTATAAACTCCTGTCTGCTTAGAGACTAAACCTATATATATATATATATATGCACCGGTTCATTGTAGTAGCGGGCGATATGAGAAACGCATCATATCAAGATACTTGATGATGCTTCTACTTTACATACTGTGTGTAGGTTTAATAACAGACTGCCAGAGACACAGGAGTGTTGCCTGTGAGAAAATATTACTTTAATTAAATGTAAAAATAATAATAATAATAATAATAATTTGACACTGAAAATTGTAACTCCTTTATTTGACTCTTTTTAGAGATTCAGCACAAGATTTCAAAATCTAATCTGCTGCTCCAGAGTTCAAAGCTTCAGCTGAAATTGTAATTGTTATATAAATACTCATGATATATTTAAAAAAAAAAAAAAAAAAGTGTAGTGATGTAATTTCTCAGTATTAGACCACATCATATTGTCCAGCCCTAGTTCACTGTACAAGTTGCATTATTGTTCCAGACATTTTATTTTGCGGTGTTTATGCAAAGTCTGGCGTACAGAGCAACAGAATCACTGACATGCTGCCTATTATTTTGTTTATAATCCATCTCGTGGCATAATCAGAGCAAACTGAACTTAAAATGGATGAAGGGTCAGACATTTTAAAAGATTTAAAAATAATTGCCATTGATGGACATTTGCACCTTCCACCAGTAGCTGTTTAAACATGGAATGATTAATTATACACCTCACTTCTGCTGCAACGGTAAACAGTATGACCCAATTTACATAAAAAGCACCAGCAATGTAGTACTAGTGGCTTGTTTTTTATTTTAAAATGATATAACCATTTTGCTTAATGCTTTGTTTTTACCATATTCACTTATACTGTCCAACAGAATATTAGCTCTTTTAAATTAGTATGAGTATGACATACTTTTTGTCTTGGAGACTTCACCCTGTAGGGAGACAAAACAATGCAAAAAACTCTTAATGCAACTTTACATTAACAGCATTCTTATTTTGTGTAATCTCTGTGGGTGTTTATTACATTCATTATCCAGAAATCGCAGATTCTAATGCGTAGCCACCCAGTCATTCTTTTCACAGTCGGCTTTTCTGTTGTTGCACAGATTCTCGGATCCAGGCCTACCTCCTGGGCTTCTTGGAACCGGGTCCTCACAGGAGCCCGCCGGCTGTCCCCGGAGGTCTGGTTCCCATCAGCAAAGAGCTGGAGGATGTCGGGATCAGGCTCAGCCACCTCGTGAACTTCAACAAGCTCGTCTACTCGCCGTTCTACCAGAAACTCCTACAGGATGTCGTTCAGGCCGGGGGAAGCGCAGCCACTTAGGCAGCGTCAAACAAAACTGACGACTAGAATGAACCAGGCAGCCTACCGTAGGGTCCTAGAAACAACTGGGTTAATGGATTTGCTGATTATCTCCCCAAAGCTCACCTGCTGTCAACGCTAACAAAGGGTTTATATCACTGATTAAACGTTTAGAGCCTCCTATCCTGTCATGATATTATCAGGGATCAGTCAGTTGAGCTTAAAGAATTGGTATTAAAAAAAAAAAAAAAAAACCAACCAAAAACTTATTTTTCATTCTTGCTTTTGTTCTGTGCCAGTTGAAGGTGTGGAGGGTGGGTAGGGTTTTTAATGTTTAAATGCCATTAGGAGCTCATAATAAATCGGTTTCTGTTATTAAACAAGTCACTGACTGACGTCTATTGTATTATAGTGCATTCGAACAGACTTGTGAATTAGTTTTATCGATACAGGAAGGCAAAAATGATACGCGGTTAAAGTTGTGAAAAACGCTGTTGCTAAGCAACTGGGAAACACGGACGCCGAGTACAAGCTAACTACTGACCGAGGATAACGGCTTAGCTAGCTAGGACGTAGCCGATAAGGCCAGTGTAAAGGCATAGCGACAGCGGAGATGACAAAAATCATCAAGAATATCAACATTACAGTTACGATGTAATTACGCATCGACCGCAAACCCAAATGACCGTGGATTCCGCCATGTTGAGAAACCTCAACCTTGAAATTCGGAGCTATCAGTTGATTTTGACTTTGTAATGAATAGGCTTTGGAAATGTGCTGAAATACACTGAACACATGACCGCATTAGAACGCGGCATAGCTGTCGTGGCTTTTCAGAATTTATCCATGTTTAAAAGAGCCACTGAAATGACTCTAATTATTATCCGGAGGCCATGAGATAATAGGTTGAGGGCTTGAGTTAAGCTTTTCGAGATCTATGTCATGACCACAAAGTGCTTAACCCATAGCAGCTATTATATATTAAAATGAGTGAGACAGAGAAATCAATTCAATTAGACCTTTTTGGTTACAGGAATCTAATAATGTACCTTGGAATGAAACATAAATACATACTGGAGTCTCTGGTGTTGTGTCACTTTGCCTAAATTTTCCCAAAAAATTTTTTACCCGCAATTTTTCAAGTTGCACACTTCACGACTATGATTTTGTTATCTCATGACCTCAGTAATAATTTGTGGCCTCAAAATATTATCTTTATTACAAAGCCAAAACCACCACGCCACCTCAGCAGCTCCGTAAAATTCCCATAAATGCGAAGAATTTGCTAAAACCATCCATTTGGGCTGTTTTACTAAAACCCCCCCCACACACACACCTTTGATGATGAAGTACTGTAAATATGATTTCTTCATAACTTCCCTGTACAACAGTTTAAATGTCACATTATTGAGTTACATTATTAGAGTCGCCCACATGAGATCCCTGTGTGTGCACAGAGAAAGCTGCCTTTTTTTTTTCTCTTTTTTTTTTTTTCTTTTTAATTTTGAGTGTGTGATGGTGTAGAGAATCTGATTGGTGCCTTACTCAGTGGAGGGCCGGCCTCGGTTAAATGTGCGCTGCTCTCTTCCCCGTTTAGCTTCGTTGCTGGTTGTAATCGTTCCACGTTTCCGGAAAAGGAGACCCTGAGTAATCTTTTTAAACAACTTCTTTTTTCTAGATAACATTTTTACGCATGTTTTACAAAGAGATCATTTTCACATTGCTGTTTGTGTCTCTGTCCCACATTGTTACAATGCAGTATTTAAAGAGAGAGAAAGAGAGAGAGAGAGAATTCTTCTATCAGCAACTATATAAAATGGACTTCAACACACACGAACAACTGACTTGAGCACACACAATCGCTCTGTGATGTAAATTCTCGGTCTCGACAGAGTAATTATGATTATTTAGTATTTATGACGGGGCCAAGACATTAAAGGCAATGGTGTATTTTAATTGTTCCTGTAGCATAATCTTATCAAACCGTGTGTTCATTAGACACATTTGCAACAGACACTGAGTCTATTCGCAGATACATGCTGTATAGATGTTTCTGCTTATCATCACTGTGTACCGTAAAGGTTGTTTTGTTATGTGTCAGAAATTCACATCTTAAACCCAGTAGCTTTCCTTAATAAACAGGACTGCAACCAAGCTTGTGTATCACTACTGCTGTTTTCTTAATCTACGATACCAACAGCAGCATTCCTCAAACTGACCTGCTGTTACTCTCAGTCAAGAGTACACTTGGGGGAGTGCTGTTTTAGAAAAACAATCACCGTCACTGTTAACACCCTGAAGTTGATTATTTTCCAGTAGTAAATAGTAGTGCTTGATTCCTCTTACGCCACAGCAATTTTTATTTATTAATGAACGTCATACTTTTTATCCTTTTATAGTTACGTTGTAGACCAGCCATGAAAGTAAGTTCCTGTTATGACCTACATTACAGCAGCTATCAACGGTACTTCCCATTTCCTCTTGAAATGAATAAAAAAAAAAAAAAAAGCTGATTGTTACAGAGAAAGCCCAAAATGCAATGTCCTCCATCTTTAGATGTTATCATGGTGCAAAATATTAAAGTTACAGCTTTACATTCAGCAATAACACTGGAGAGTCCTTCCATAAATGGTAAAAAAAAAAAAAAAAAAGTAACATCTCCTTACAGACTCACTCTATCAACGATTCTGTTTTTCTTTGTTAAATAGCAGCATGTTTTTAATCTGTTTATTACTAACTTTTTTTTTATTTATTATTAGTCGTTCCTTTTAGTTTTCCCAACACAAGAAAGTTTAAGGACGGAGTAAATTTTTTTTAGAGGGACAAAAGAGGCTGGTGGCAGGGGGCGGGGACGTTTATAGCTGCTTTAATGTGTCATAACAGGAACTAACTTTCCACAACATTAAATATAACCATCATCGAGACTTCTTTGTTCTGGCACCTAGGTGGTGGAATGAACTTTCCCTAGATGTCCGAACAGCCGAGGCACTGGCTGTCTTCAAACGACGTCTAAAGTCTTACCTCTTCCTAAATTAGCACTTAAAAAAAACAAACTTTGTATTGTCTGAGCGCTTGTTACTATATTACCTCCCAACAGAGTTTTTGGACTGATGGTATTCTTAGTTTGTGACCTAGTGAACCAGTATCAGAATGTATTTGTTGACAGAGACTTCAAAGCACTTTTGTAATTTGCTCTGGATAAGGGTGTATGCCAAATGCTGTAAATGTAAATGTAACTATAAATGGATAAAAAGTACGTCGTTGTGACATCACCGTCTCCCCCTCTCCCCTTTTTTACTTACCATAAGGTGGAAGGGTGTAGTGAAGTGTTTGTTTATTTATTTATTTATTTATTTATTTGACACCATCGTTGTGCTACTTAACATCGCCAGTAGATGGCAGTAATGCACTACACTGTTATTACTCACACTGGTGTTTGTCCCAATTTTCAGCTATAATTAATTTCACAGTTCACATTTAATGTGTTAATAAATACTAATGCCAGCGTCTTTACGGATTAATGACTGTATCATTCACTAATTTGTGATATATTTGTATAACAGTACATTTTTTCCTTGAGTTTAAAACTACACTTCCCATAAGCACCCGCTTTTGAACTAACGTTAACTTGCAGCTAATCTACAGTTAATTTCCAGCAAACTCATCTTGCTCTACTTTAGCAACGGTCACACTGAATCTCTATAAATGTCTTCTTTTACAAATGTATTATTAAAAAAATATAAAGTTATATATATAAATGCAACAATTAATTAGTTTCTGAACCAGACGTTTCCTTGTTCAGGTTGTACAGGCAGAAAGAATACCCGGATGTAAGCTCAGTCTCTGATTGGTCCAAACGATCCTGGCGGTGTCATATGGGATATATAGTCCGTAAAAAGGACTACAAAACTGCAAATGTTAGATTTTAATAGTAGATTTTGGGGAAATAGTGGTATGTTTCAGAATTCCAAACATTTCCTTATTTTGTCAATTTGAAAAGTTCCAGGTTGACTAGGAAGGAAGTAAAAGCGAATAACGGTCGATATTGTCTGAAGCGGATTCATTAAGAAGAAGTTACTTCCGCCTCCAGCGATGACGCGAGACTGACGAAGAAGAGGAAGGAGCTGATTCTGGAGCAGCTCGTGTCTCGCTAAGTTGCAGCAGAGCTAAAGCAGAGCAAGCGAAGGCAGGAAGTAGAAGGTTCTCGGCGAAGGGGTTTTATTTTAGAGGGTTTCCCCCCCTCGAAATGAAGAGCGAAACTCACTGTTGTTGCCAAGGAGATCCGTAATTCCACCGTGGACTTATTCCGGGTTGAGTGAATGGCTTAGCGCGCGAGTTGGGAGCAGTTGAACATGAGGGAGGTGGCGGTGTTTTTCTCCCTCGCTGTCCAACAACAACAGCAGCAGCAGCAGCAGCAGGACAAGATGGCAGCTTGTAGCGAGTGTTTAGAGGCTGCTGAGGGTGAATATTAGAGCCCGAACATGTCTCCGTGTTCTTGCTACAGTCGCTGGCTGTGAAGGTACGTCGACAAACAAGTTTCTGGTGGAATATTTACCTGGTTAAGTTGGCTAGTTTAGTAGTTTAGCAGAAGTTTGGGCTAGTCAACAGTTGGTGGCGCGTGCTTGAAAAAAAAGTTGCCTCGCCATGGGGACAAAAAAAAAAAAACTTGTGCACACTTTAAGCTCATTTTCTTTCCTTTTTTTAATCTTGTTAGCAAGCTTGAATAGGTTTTGGCAAAAAAAATATTAAACTGCTTATCCAAGATAACATTTTTAGTCAAGTTGTTAGACTCAAGACTCAGCCTGCTCGAGTTAACTAGTAGCCCGGGTGAGCTAACTATTGCCTGGGTGAGTTATCTAGTAGCTTGGGTGAGTTAAATAGAAGACTGGGTGACTTATCTAGTAGCCCGAGTGAGTTAACTATTGACTGGGTGAGTTATCTAGTAGCCCGGGTGAGTTAACTATTGCCTGGGCGAGTTATCTAGTAGCTTGGGTGAGTTAAATAGAAGACTGGGTGAGTTATCTAGTAGTCCGAGTGAGTTAACTATTGACTGGGTGAGTTATCTAGTAGCCCGGGTGAGTTAACTATTGACTGGGTGAGTAATCTAGTAGCCCAGGTGAGTTATGTAGTAGCCTAGGCGAGTTAACTATTGCCTGAGTGAGTTATCTAGTAGCCTAGGCGAGTTATCTAGTAGCCTAGGCGAGTTATCTAGTAGCCTGGGCGAGTTATCTAGTAGCCTGGGTGAGTTAATTATTGCCTGGACCTCTGCTTTATTCTAGCAACTTCTACTCCTGTGTGAGCAATAACATGCAGCCTGTAAATTTCTTTACTGGAAATAATAATAATAATAATAAAATACATTAAATACAAAAAATGCAGCTCGAAGTGCTTTACAATAAGTACATGCACCGAGTGAATGTCAAGTAAAATTGAGAATAAAGTCAAATATTTATAAAAAGATAAGATTAGAATACACAGAATACGTAACACGAGAGAGAAAATAACTGAGTAATAATAATAAAATTAGAATACGAAGAAAACATAAATCAGGGAAAATACCACATTTTAAAGAGTGCAGCAGTGCATAGGTTAGCGAGTTAACGGCTAAAGTGAAGAGAAGTTTTTAGTTTTCTTTTAAAAGTATTTAGCAAACCATTTAATCTTCTTTTTTAAAAATTCACATTTCCACTTGCTGTATAAACACATCGTTTTCCTAAATACACGCTGTTCTTAAGAGTCATTTTGCTTCTTTTATTTTACTGCTAGCTTTTCCCTCAGCCACTGAATCTGTTGTTGTTTTCCTGCGTTGTTGCTCTTTAGTTGGATCTCAGCTTCCTCCAGTTATGAAGGGTTTGAATCTTAACACCTCTATATTCCCTTTTTACAGCAAAGTGTGTGATGGATGTGTTTTATTTGCCAGACTGGGTTAGTGTAGGACACTAACCTGTTGCACTACATTGTGATTTGTAAGTACGCTGTGCTTTCATACGACAAAACTCAGAAATAATAAAGCAGTTTGTAGTGAATAGTGAGGTTTCTGATGTACAGCAGGAGAAATCAAGCTATCCATGACTCGGGTGTTAGTCAGTTTCTCAAGTCCGAATCGGCGCAAAGTCGATACATTTGGTTTGGTTTCACACTGCGCTTAATTAAATGAATCAAGAAAAAAAAAATCTTGTAAACCTCTCGTTTGTTAGTCAGAAATACCATTTGCTGTTGCTGTAGACAAACTTTATCCAAACGCAAAGGCATGAAAAATCCCCCCGAGCGTGGTGAGCGCAGAGACGGTGCTAATTATTAAATAACTAGTTTACAGCATCCCTCGCTCTTTTTTTTCCCCTCTTTTCTCTGTTAAACCAAATGTCCAGAATACATCGGATTTCCACAGTGTCTTTCGGCTCAGTTTGCATCTCGTGGCTCAGCTGATGAGCTTATCTACCAAAAAAAAAAAAAAAGAAGAAGCAGTGACCTAAACCACGTGTCATGTTAGATTCACTTCCTGCAATCTGGTTGATTCAGAATCACATCGCTTTCACACTGAACTCTCCAAAATCACTTCGAGCACAAAAGATCTCTCGCACTCTGGGTTACTTCGGTCCGCACCTGTGTGTGATCGCTCGATTCAAACGGAATAAACACTGCATGTGTGAAAGCAACCTACGTGTATTATTCTATACATGGGTGATATTTACCATAGATGTTTTTTTTCTGTAGTAGTAGTAGGAGGTCAGGTGTTTAATAATGTCCAGTCTGGTGTAATTAAGGATTCAGATCACTATGAAAGGAAAAAAGGAAAATATCTTTACACGTTGTGATGCAAATGTTAAGCAAACTGCTAAAGATCAGCTTGTAATAATCGACAAAGCTCTTGTTCTTTTTTTTTTTTTCTTCCCTTTTTAATATAAAGTGTTTTTTAAGCCTCTGAGAGATTAGAGTGCTGAACTAACACGGGTTGGGATTTATTGGCACGCTGAAAAAGTCAGTGTTGCTTTAACGATACATCAGCAGCGCACTGTTTGTCTAACCAGGAAACATCACTGAAGTAGACGTGCTTACAGAAGACAGAAGCGAGTAACAAAAGGTGGAAGCTAACCGTTGTGTTTACTAACACTTTCTGACCCCGAGGGTGAAATTCTCTCTCATTAAGCTTGCTTTTGTTTGACGGCCAAACGCAGCTCCTGGTAATTTCCCGTTGTTTACGCGAAACAGCTGCGGTATCAACAGGTGTCTTTCTCGACTCTGCTCCCCTCCTCCTCCTCGTCCTCCTCCTCAACCCTGGTGCTTGTGAACTCTGAGATCGGTGAGAGGCCACCTGTCTCTGGCAGCAGTTGAACAGAGATACTTGTCACTTGATACGTTTAGCTGGAGGCTCTTCAGCAGAGTCAAGCGGCCATGGGTTCAGGAAAGACCTGCTCACATATGCTCGAGCTGTCTGTCCCCACATTTTGACCAAACTGGATCTTTCGGGTGCAACCAAAACGAAGTTGTTACGAGTCCACTCATGCCTGCCTAGCTGCTTTTTTTTTTTTGCTTTAGCTTCCTCTTTAAAATTCTCAGACATGCCTTAGAATTTCATAATCATCCTCATAGTTTGCATGCCCGCTTCAGGCTCTGCAGATTCACATTGACACGGGTGTGTGTGTGTGTGTGCGCACTCCTGTCCAGACTTGTGCCATATGTTGTGCTAGCATAAGAAGCTCTTGTGTGTAACTTAGCGTGCCTAATCCCTATCAGCTAACTGCAAGGCTGTCAGTTAATAGCTCCGGATGCAAATGTTTTTCATGCATATTAATTCTGTTCCTTATTTTTTCTTTTTTCAAACAGGTATAATTAGCAATGTATTATTTGATACAAGTTAGTTCTGCAAGACAAGACATTCGTGATCATGATTTTCAGCATTAAACTCGTCCTGTTTCTGTCTGCCGTCTTTTTTTCAGGTATGGCCTCACAGGTTTTGGTCTACCCACCGCATGCGCATCAGCCCCAGACAAGTGCCTTTAGCAGTGTGAGGAAAGTGGAGGCCAGCAGCTGTGTGTACCATGAGAAGCCTCCTCGCACCTACGTGGTCGGCGTGAACCTAGGCATCGCGCATCCAACCAATATCACCACCCACCCATCTTTAAAGACACAAGCGCAGGAGGGAGTGAGATATTCATTACAGACTGTGGCTCCTGGAGAGCCGCGCAGAGGGATTCTTTCCTCCTACAGGTGTGTAGGAGACGGAGGACAGGGAGGAGAGGAGGAGGAGGCAGAGGAAGAGGAAAAGGAGAGCAGAGGGACGTTTGACGGATGTGGGTTTGAACGCAAAAAAGGCAAGGAGCAGGGCAGCAGCACGAGGACCATGCAGATCATAGAGGAACATCCGGCGCTGCCGGCAATGCTGCAGAGCAACGTGGGCAGCACGGTGCCCGCCAATCAGAATGTGGCTGGCACAGGGGGCGGGGCCAATGACGGGGACTACCAGCTGGTGCAGCACGAGGTTCTGTGCTCTATGAAGCACACGTACGAGGTGCTGGAGTTCCTGGGCCGCGGAACGTTTGGCCAGGTCGTGAAGTGCTGGAAGCGCGGCACCAATGAGATCGTGGCCGTGAAGATCCTGAAGAAGCATCCGTCGTACGCGCGCCAGGGTCAGATCGAGGTGGGCATCCTGGCGCGTCTGAGCAGCGAGAACGCTGATGAGCACAACCTGGTGCGCGCCTTCGAGTGCTTCCAGCACCGCAACCACACGTGTCTGGTGTTTGAGATGCTCGAGCAGAACCTGTACGACTTCCTGAAGCAGAACAAGTTCAGCCCGCTGCCGCTGAAGGTGATCCGCGCCGTGCTGCAGCAGGTGGCCAAGGCGCTCCGCAAGCTCAAGAGCCTCGGCCTGATTCACGCCGACCTCAAACCTGAGAACATCATGCTGGTGGATCCGCGCAGGCAGCCGTACCGCGTCAAGGTCATCGACTTTGGCTCGGCCAGCCACGTCTCCAAGGCTGTGTGCTCCACCTACCTGCAGTCACGCTACTACAGGTCAGACGAGTGTCCTTATGTTGCTTCTTACGAGTGTCCTTATGTTGCTTCTTGTGTGTGTGTGTGTGTGTGTGTGTGTGTGTGTGTGTGTGTGTGTGTGTGTGTGTGTGTGTGTGTGAGAGAGAGAGAGAGAGAGAGAGAGAGACTTGATTGTTTTATATGGAGTTTAAAAATCTCCTCTGAGTAAGAATCCTAATGATGACGTTATGGTGTTGAGATTATTGTTTGTATCGTGGTTAAACGTAATTAAAGTTGTGTACAGGGTAAAATGGATTTTCTTTCACATCATGGTGTAAATGAATAAAGGAACAAAATGGAGGTTAATTGTTCTCCCTTTACCTCAGAGGTATGCGATCGGTCGTGACAGGTTTGCTTTTTGTGTTTGGTACTAAAACTACCAGGCTAATGTTTACAACAAGAAAGGCAAGATTTCAGCAAACTGCATGCCTCAAAGCTCAAACAGCAGTACTAGGAACTTTCTTCCCTTTCTTCCTCAGCACACAGTTTGGTGAGCTGGACTCTGGTAGGAGATGTGACCCGAAATTTGTTTTGGGCTGACTTGTACCTCAGATGTGTTTCAGTAAAATATAGTTCCAGGTCGATCTGTATTTTTATTTTTTCAAGACAAGACTTATTCTGGTATTTTTAGAACAGATATCAATATGCGTTTGCGAAGATAAACAGCTAGCTATACGTAGCTATACATAAGCTATACGTAGCTAGAAAATTAAAGAGGTAAACTTCATCCATCAATCACCAACCAGAGTTCTCCTTGCGTTAAAGTAGTAAAAACACCAAGTGGTGTATATGACATGGATGTTACAGCAAATGATGTGTGTAACTGAATGAAAAACTTGGTAATAGGATCCCAGTGCTGTTGCTTTGAGATGCCTGACATGCGTTTATGATTCTCGGCCCGTGGTGCTCGATGCGCCGCTGCAGCTAATTTGTCTATTCCTTTTCTTCAATTTGAGGAAGTTCAGCGAAAGTTGTTTTACTTTTGTAGCTTGCCAAGACAGTTATGTAACACGCTTTCGTTCTGCAATTCTGATTTCTGCAATGTTACCTACCTCACTCGACTGTTATGTAGTCACACCCAAGCTCTTATGTAGCAATCCGAACTGAAATATTTGCAGAAGGGCGGCCTTAAAAGAATCACAGGGTGAACACCAACATTAACAATCCGCTCTTGTTTTTGGTTTGACACGTGTTCAACATTACTGACACTTCCACCCAGAGATGTGTTGTTTACATGCACACTGAGCTGTCTGTGCTCGGTACATAGCCATGATCTGTATGTTGTGGTGCATTCCTCTCATTCTTCTCCTCCGTCGAGGTATTAGAGTAGGCTCGAGGGCACAGTGTCGCAGTAACCTGTCTGTGCGTTGTCTACAAATCTGGTTATGGGACATTAAATAAACTATATTATTATTATTATTATTATTATTATTATTATGACAGATTGTATTAGCCAGAGTAGTTGAGATCAGATCATCTGACTTGTCCCAAGTTCCATGTCATTGGTGTTGAGAAAATTAAATCATGATCAAGTAATGCAGTATGAAGAGTAAACATCGCAGCATGTAACCAAACTCTGGCTGTCGACTTGCTGACGTGATGTGAAAAACATGATGTGCTCAGACCTCAGACGCTTTTTTAAAAAAAGCATAACCGTCGTAAGTCGTCTCCTGTACCGGAATTTAACCTGTGTACCATTGCACTTAAGTAGTTAGCGAGCTCACAATGAAAATGCGAGACTGGGGAGCACAAGTGGAGTTTTCACTTGTCAGGATGGTTAGCCAGTGAATTCATGATTAGTCCGTTCCTGATGATTTCGTTGTCTCGAATATTGCGATATAAAATACTGCCGTGATGAATTTTGCTTCTCCGAGGTGAATCGCAGTATTTCCCTTTAATATTCATCATGAGTTCTGCCTCTTCTTACACGCCGCCTTGTTTCATTTGGACCTGGAAAAAAGAATAGTGAAACGGCTCGTAGTACACTACTGCTCAGTGTTTTCACACTGTCCAGAATTCACAGCAAATCCGTAGCGTAGCCATCCAGGGGTAGTTACCGTAAACCGCTGTGCATCCATCCACTCCGGTTTCAGTCGCACCTGGCTTAACTGCAGTGTGAAATGCGGGTTAAAATCAACACCTGTGTGCCGCGCTTGATGTAAGTCACACTCGCGTCTAAAACGATTTAGAAGCACGGCGTGTGTTGTGCTGGCAGCGACGTAACCGGAAATAAAGTTTGTTTTCCTCATCTATACAGTTAAGTTGGTAAGTGTAACGCTCTTGGATGTTTCAGGTAGACGTCAGAGAGCAGTAGGAGCAGTGATGACACTGATTTGTTATTTAGCTCCATCGAGGCACAATCTACCGCATACAACAACATTTCCGTATTAATAATGTTGCCATGAAATACATTTATGACACTGAAAAAGAGCAAATTGACATTAACGATGTTATTAACAAGAACGTTAATGATAGGGGAAAAATTGCACAACAATTTTATATAATGTAATCCTGATCTCTCTTTTTCTTACAATAAATTACGATTTATATTGCAGTGGTTTGATTTGTGCAAAGTAAATGTATTTCCTTTGTGTCGATATGATCTCATGAAGCCTGTATCAGGATATGCTTCCTAATCGTGACTTTAGTGTATCGTCTCATGCCTACTGATAATGAAAGAGAGTAGGTTCAACATATCAGAAAGCACTAAATAGCAGCAGTCCTGATTTAAAAAAAAAACACTTCAGTACCCTCAGAATTCCTCCAAATCCTCCCGAAGCGTGTATCCGCCCATCTCGGCATGTCTCGGTGAAAAAGAATTTCTGAAAATGTTGTACACCTCAGGAATCTGCGTGGAAGGTAGAGTTTCGTGCTTCAGGCTGCGCTTTGCATACACACACTGGCAGTGCAGCGTTTCAGTGCAGCCGTGTGGGATCTCCGAGTGTGTTTGCTGAGACGGTGATCTGGATTACTTCAGCATGATGTTTCATTCCTCCTCTCCCAACTTCAGCATGATGTTTCATTCCTCCTCTCCCAACTTCAGCATGATGTTTCATTCCTCCTCTCCCAACTTCAGCATGATGTTTCATTCCTCCTCTCCCAACTCCAGCATGATGTTTCATTCCTCCTCTCCCAACTCCAGCATGATGTTTCATTCCTCCTCTCCCAACTTCAGCATGATGTTTCATTCCTCCTCTCCCAACTCCAGCATGATGTTTCATTCCTCCTCTCCCAACGCCTCGGTGATGAGAGCTGCACAAACACAGCGGGGGAAAAAAAAAAGTCCTATTGGTTTTGAAGCATGTTTTCTAGAAGTAGTTTTAGTGTGTGTGAGGTTCTCTTGAACAGAAGGCATTTTTTTTCCCTGTGCTTGACCTGGAACTTATATTTAACTTTGCAGTAATTCATGTTTTTGTTCACAAATTTTTTATTTTTTTTCCTTTCTCTCTCTTTTTTTTTCTTTTTTTTCTTTTTCCTACTCATTTTTTTTGGCATGTTGTTAGCAAATCTTATTGTGATGCATATAGTGTGTTGTAGAGATGCCTTTAAACAATTAAGGTATTTTAATCGCTTCTGAATTTCAGGCTGCTGTTGGATATTCCTGGCCCTCTAGCCAAAAAAAAACTGCCCAGCTTAGCTCTCTTTTTCCACAGAAGTGATTTATGAGGCACATATGCTTCATTCGACTAAAACTTGTAGCTCAGAATTTCCAACCTCCGACTAGGAAAAACCAAAGAATTTAGAATTCTTCTCATCCCCGATTTCAGTAAGTGACGTCACATCAAAATGGCTGTTTACAACATCGGTTCTGCGATCATTCCTGAACTTAATTAACAAGAAATTAATAATAATTAAAAAAAAAAAAAAAAGGCTAATGATAGTTAGTTATTCCAGCAACAGCCAACTCAGCTTCGGGTGTGTGTGTGTGTGTGTGTGTGTGTGTGTATGTATATGTATATGTATATGTTCATCGCAGTTAGCTGGCTAGATTGTTGCTGACAAAACACTAACATGGAGGCTTCCAAGTTTTTTTTTTTTGTTTTGTTTTTTTCTCCTCCACTCTGACAGAGAGATGGTGTAGGTATCAGTAATCAGAGATGGGAAAACAGAAGGCCTGTCAATGTTTTCTGTAATTTTATGGCATTAATTTCATGCTGTACACTTCCTTACAATGTCTCATATATTGCGGCTTGTCAGTCTCCCTCAGAAATAAAGTTCTTTTTCTCCGTTTAAGGTCGTGATACTTATGTGCAGTATCGCTGTTTTCCTCCCCAAGGTGTTTAAATAGGTCAGAGGACATTATATAGTGTTACGCCGAAGAGAACAAACTATCTTTGTAAGCACGCAGACGTGACCTTTTTGCGGTTCAGTTATCAGCTGTAAAGAGGAACTGGATGCTTCTCTCAGCGGTTTAAATGGCCCGAGCCATGGTTTTTGTACTTTGGCACCTGTGAATGTGGCTGTTGTGTGTTTGTGCACTGGTCTCCAGAGAGTGTGTGTGTGTGTGTGTGTGTGTGTGTGTGCGTGCACTGATTGCACCCTTGACACAGCACTGAGTCACAGTGACACACATTAAAAGATTTGAAGCTCTACTGTAATTAGCCTGATGGAGAAGCATGTGATATTGTGCTCAGAGATCGCTATCTGTGATTAAACATCAGCCCTCGTCTCTCTTAAAGCACTCATTTCATCATGGTTTTTTTGGCCTGGACCTCAGTAATCTTGGCTGTTTGTGTTTTTTTTTTTTTTTTTTTTATGGACTGAAGTAAACATGTTTCTGCCTGTGGGAAGAAAGCGAGGGACTTTTTTTCCATCAGATATTCAGAAAGATTCAGTTTGTTCCATAGTTTCCCTTTTGTTTGCGCTCTGATGAAAGTTTGCGGTCACTGTTACGCCGATACAAGCTTACAAAAATTACAACTGCCATGCACACGGGAACAAAACATTCTGGTCCATGCAAAATTTTGGTTGATCTGCGATGGCACGTAGGCATACACTGAGTAATATGCAGTCTAACTGAAAATAAAGTATTGGACCAGTTTGGAACGTAGAACAATAGTATATAGGTGAGGTTTAAATGCTGGATTATACTTGCTCTTAAGTACACATACCCAAGATGGCTGCCAGGCGTATTCTGCAGGAGGTTGGAGCGTCGCTTGCCTTGGAAATTAATGCTGCGTTTGTGATGCCTTGTAAGTGGCAATTTGCAAGTTGTAGTAATATCATTTCCCACCTCTGCACGTTCGACGTGTGAAGTGAGGGAAGAAAAAAAAAAAAAAAAAAGATTAAACATGGACGCTTCCACAAAAGCATCTCTTTTGTTTGCACTCTCAGAGCATGTGAAGCTTATAAAAAGCTACTTTTAAGCACTTTTTTTTTACAGTTACAGGCCTGAGTGCCTACTGGTTCTGTTCTTCTAAAGCCAACTTCAAGCATTCATGCAATATTTTGGACTGAAATTGCAGCACAGCAGCAACAGCTTACATCAGCGAGCAGCTTGGCAACAAGCTAGCCAGCTAATGTGCGCAATAACTCTGATGTTAATCATTACTTCCTCAAAACAGAGGTTATTATGTTCAATGTTATTGATTTAACCAAACTGATCTAAAGATAATGCCACTATAAACTAATTTAAAAGTAGAGGTGGTGTACTTTTTGCTGTTCAGTGAGAGCGACCATGTTGATTTGATGTCATTGTGTAAACAGGGAAGGAACTGGGATTTGAGAAGACTACCCTAAGTTGATGAATTGAAAGTGAGGGGGTGTTTTTGGTGGTTTTCACCAGTTGTAGGCAGGGAATTACACATTTCAGCTTCCTGTTGTGCACGGCATAACACCGCTCGCCTGTGTGGTGCAATACCAAAGTGCACGGTGACACTGCTGCTGATTAAGCAAAAGAGTGTTGTTACAAACCACATACTTGTGCACTGTTCTAGACACTCTTCTGCTTTTCCTGTTAACGCGTAGCGTTTGCTGAAAATCTCTCTTCACTAAACATTTTGCAGTTCAGCTTGGAGACCTGATTGAGAGGCATATTTTGGCTCTGACGTGTCGTCTGCGTGGCCACGCCCTCCTACAACTACCACTTATAATAAAGATCAAAATAGTTTGTTTGTGTTAAAACGCGGTGTGACACCCATGTGTACATCATCAGGACACTCCCATCTCTGTGACTTATCTCAAGAGCATTTATCCCCTGTGAATCATTCAGTCATTACAGACACATGTCTGGAAATGTTATTCCGTCCAGGTTGTGACTACAGATGTAAAAGATTGAATTCAAACATCCTGATTTAAAAGTTGTACCCGTGCGCACACACATCACTTTTAATCTTTCAGATTAAAGGAACTAAAGGTACGCAGCTGAGTATGCAGACCGTGCTTTACCTCTGCACACCGCCATTAAGAGAAGAAAAACTGCTAGCCGTTAAGATGGTGGAAGTGAGATAAGTTCTATCTGTTTTCACATGGTTAATGCCACTCCCTTCTCAGGGAATTCAAATACACAACACTCCCTCATTAGCTGAAGAGTCAGAATCAGAAAAATCCGCATTCCTAATCATAATATTGTAAAAGAATGTTGTGTTTATCACAGCTAGACTCGAGCTGACTGAAGATGGTGTTCTGTGATGGCTTTTAAATTGGACGATTTAAACGCAAGAAAACGCCTTCGCAGGTTTGGACCCTGCAAACTGCTGCAGAGCTCATCGGTAGGAAATTCCTGTTTTTGCGTGTCTGACGTCCTAATTCTAGTAACCGCAATCTACACACGACGCATGTCCAACAAGGATTGTGGCATTATTTTTAAACCATAGATCCAACAAAAGAGGTGATGAAGTGGGGGGCGGGAAAAAAGAACTGTGAAAGTGCAGGATGCGTTCTGTGAACTTTTGTCCTGCAAAAACGACCTTCAGTATGTAAATGTTTTCATGCAGACAGAGTGGAAAGTGTTAGCAGTAGTGTTTTCTTTCCTAAAAAAAGAATTTCCCCGTTTTGCCGGGAGATGAGTGTCACAGGTTGGGTTGGTCTCTGTCTCTGACACACACATGCGCGCGCACACACACACACACACACACACACACACACGCATATCTGGCTGGCATGAATGTAGGGCATGTGTGTTAGCGTTCTTACTAGTAACCATGTCATGCCGAGCAGAGCGTTCTGTTACAGCAAGCACGCAGCAGCACCTCCAGGAAGTGAACCCGATCATCGCCTCCCAGCTCGTGTGTCACACACAAGGGTTTTTCTCTTCTCACTCTTCTCACTGTGGCTTAAACCTCTGCTTTTTCTCTGCTGTATTATTCAGAAATGGCACACTTTTACATAGACGTTTGAAGAAGTCCATCATGTAGGAGCTGCCCTTGAGTTCTGTGCAGTAAAGTTTGAGTTGAGACTTGAGGACTTGCCGAGAGCCGCTGTTAGACTCTTCAGCGAGACTCACAAGTGCTCAGCCCTGTTCTTGTGTTCTCCCTCAGTCGTAAGTCACTTTAGATAAGTGTCCGCCAAACGAACGTTCGGTTTACGAGCGCTGTTAAACCACTTGTACTGCTTTTAGACTTGCTCTTGACCATAAAGAAAAATGAAAGTGAACCCAGGTTACCTTTTATCTGGCGTTTAGAGGGAGGGAAAAAAAAGATCCTCTTTTAGTGATGCTTGTAGCTCTGGTCCTTTAGTGTGCTTTTACCAAAATAAGCAGCATGCATTATTCAGCATGTTTCTCAGGTTAGCATGTGTAAGTTCCCACGTAAACTAAGGCGACTACTTCAGTATCACTTGTTTCAGATGTTTCTAATTCCTTTCTAATCCAAAAAAAAAAAACCCTAAACAAACACGTTTTCATTCTTAGCATAGTACTTCTTTCTATGCATGCCTAATTTTGTAGTTTAGCATACTTTTACTTTGTTTTTACACAAGAACTGCAGATCAGATGTCAAGTGTAAACCTTGTAGAGTCTCAGCGCACGGCTCTGACACAGTGACAGCCGTCACGCTAACAAGCATCTTTAAACGAGCCACACAAAGGTCTGTCTGTATTCAGATGGCTTTTTTTTTTTTAGACACTGCTCCAAAAGGTCTCAAGGTTCATGAGTATAATTATAAAGGCACCTATCTGTTGTCGAATATATAAGGAATAAAAGACTTTAGAATGTCCTGTCACAGGAAAATAATCATCATAATTAATGTGGTCTCGCACAAAGCAGAGTTAGCCTTACCACACTGAATTAGTTTTTTCGACCCAGTAACAGCACATCCTGAAGTGTTTTATTGCTCTTACACCACAGCAGTTTGCCACAATTAACCGTTTGTAGTTACATTTAACGACGTGAAAAGCTGTTATAGCAGCTATAAACGGTCGTTGCCTCACCAGCTCTCCCCCCCCCCCTCTCTCTAAGTTAAGACAAAAGACAGAGAGACCAGAAAGTTCAACGTCCTTTGTCTTGTGGTAGAAAACTTAGCTAAAGCTTTACAAAGCACTCTGTTCACCTCAGAGTCTTCGTGCACTCGTGTGAAATTTCAAAACGAGGCCTTTTTTTTTCTTTTTCTTTTTTTTTTTTTATATCCCCGGCTCCACCTCAACTAACCGCTGCAAGTGGTGGAGCGTTCCCACTTCATGTTCTAATTATACTGGTCTGCTCCAACAGGACTGAAAGTGTAAGAAAGCTGATATTCATGAGCCTGTTGCGTAACCTGCCACTCACGTTTACTGGAGCAGCGAGTGACCGAGCTCGGGTCTGGCCGGCCTGAATGGATCGAGTGTACTGCTGCGGATGATGCATCACATAACTGGCAGCGTGTGTGTTCAGAGGCCTGGGGAACGTCCGGCTCTCGGATAATCGTGTACCCATAATGCCTCGGGATTCTCGATATGCACTGCGTAGATATTGTATTTATATTTATTGTTGTGTTTAAACCTGCACTACACTGTTTTTGGACTCTATCTTTAGCATTGTAGTATCTTATTTTAACAGTGAAATGAAGCATACAGTCCAGTATGATAGATACGGATAAGTGCAAAAGTATGCACACCCCAAGACACATCTAATTTGTGACAGGATGGTGTATTGTTAGGCTTTGCAGTAGTTTCTTTGTTATTAGAACGAACGTAAATGTGGAATGGTGTGTCTCTAAATTCATTTATATTCCCTATGCAGATTTTGTATTCTCTCAGCTTTAGCGTTTGCCTTAATTTGTCTTGATGTTTCCGTTTTTTGTTCTTTTTAATTTCATTTTTAGCCCCTTTTGCTTCATTCTGAATTGCAATATTTGTCTTGCCGCAAAGGAGCAAACCTTTTCTCCCTGTTATTGTTTTCTTGTTTGCAGTTATTTATTGGGACATCTGCTGTAGACAAATCAGAATATAGGGCTACTTTTTTTTTAAACCCCCCAGAAACGATGAGGAAGCACATGCACTGAACTGTATGAAAGAAGTCATTCAGTACAATACAGCTTTATTTTTGACACGATACTATGATCATATCATAAACTTTGATAAGGTTGGGCAGTCACAGTTTGATCCTAATCTCCTAATGAGTCATAATGTTATATGTTTTGTTGCTTCTTTACTTCATTACTTCCTCTTGGGACAGATTGAGTTTTTAACAGTACTGACATTTGATTGCTTTTTTTGTTTGCTGAAGAATCGTTCATGCTTCCAGGGATTTTCACGCCCTCGGCAAGGTTCAGCATGTCTTCTGCAATGAGCTCTTAAGCCAAGATCACCTACACTTAATGCTGTTCTGCCTTTAACGTAATCACGCTGTGATAGTGTTGTGCAGCAACAGCTATCTCTCTCTCTCTCTCTTTCTTTTTCCTGTGCCTCAGTTTTCCGTCTCTCTACACAGCAGCTGGTGATTCCTGATATGGAAGAGTTCAAAGTCTTTGCATGCTGTTAGAAAACATTTTTGCCTGACCTCATCTCACAAAGTCTGGTTTAAAATGATGCTACAGACTAAAGCTGACAAGTGTTGGCATGGCGACTAGAAAATGACCTGGCAGTTAAAAAAAAAAAAAAAAAAAAAAAGGTTTCAGAAATCTCCCTAGTAAACAACACCAAATCTCACAGATCACGCATTATATGAATGCTAAGCGCTTCCAGGAGATAGCCGGTGTGTGTACATAGACCTGACACAACATCCACTGTTCCAGCACTATTCAGATTTGCACAGTATTTACATATATAAAGGTAAATCTGGTTCGTTCTCTCTGATGCAAGTCTGATGCAAGAACATGCAAAAGTCTTAAACTTTTTGTTTTGGCTGAACGAGGTTGTGAAGTTGATGTGTATACGGCCAGAGGTTGTAATATTTTTATCATAGTCTGTTTTTATCTCGCTTTTTTTTTTTTTTTTGGTCCCCATTTGCCAGTTGAACAATCGTATATTTGCGCAGTTCTGCCACCGGAGCTAAATGAGTGCTGATAGAGCGGTTTCCATGCTGTGTGTCTATGGCAGAAGATTTTAAGTTTTTAATTAGATACATTAATTTAAAAAAATGAGAACATCAAATTATGTGCCCTAAAAGTGATATTAAAATAGTTAGGTTTCTAGCACACACTTAGATCAGTGCACTGCATAGGCACTGTGTAGTGAGCACATATAGTGAATTGGAAGACAGTTGGCATTTATTTGGTTAAATATGCAGTTTAGAGGAGGGTGAAAACAAATATCTGCTTCCTGTGAGAAACATGAAGCCAGCCAGCACATCTTTTCGAACTGCTGCTCATGCTGCGTCACGTGGCACGATATCACACTCCAGAGCTGGAAAAGGAAAGTGCCGTCTACCCTCTTCCACATACTTGAGCTCACAGATGGCCACGACTGGCCAATGTCGCAGTGATTGACTGACAGGGGAGCGAGCGTATGCCATTACTTCCACACACAGAGCACGGGCAATTTTGCTCTCTTGGCTTCCAGTCATGGATATCTGCAGAAACGTCAGGATCTGAACTCGGGTTCTCCCACTGATGAGGCAGAAGCTTTTCTTTGGCGCCACTCGGTAGCCCAATTTTATTTATTACTTGAGAATGGTGTGAATTATGAAGGGAATCCCCAGGACTTATGCGAGACAGTACATGGGGGCTGTACACGCTGCATAAATTACAAATAAAAATGACAGTGGTCCTTTTTCATGCCTCATGAAAAAGATATGGATTTTCCAAAAAAAACAGGAAATTTATCAGACACACTATCAGGAAATGTAGAATGCAGCTCAGCTTCAGCGATTTCTTTAGATTTTCAATTGGTGTTAGTTCTGCTGCCTGTGGTTTTAGCCTTATGACTCAGCATGTGTTAATCATCAGTTATACAATCTGTTACATGTTTAATCTGATTACTATTTACTGTACTAACGTGATTACTGATTACGGTCATCTAACGACTACCAGCATGTCCATGTGACTCGTGATCATCTACTGCAGCGGGGTGCACAGTCTTGCTCATGAACACTTCAACATATCACTACACCCAAATCTGCATCGTTTTCAGTGAACACAATCCCATAATTCTGTTCAGCATTTCCACAAAAGGTTGATAAACATGGCTCAGAATAGTCCCTCTGCACCGACAGGAATATTTTAGTAGTAAAATGTTTATAATGCGTTCATGCATCATGCAAATACTACAAAGGTCACTTCGTCACAATGCGAAAATATAATACCTGAATATGCCTATATTCATTCTAAGCATAATTGTGCTCATATGTTACATGTGCTGTATTTTAGTCTCACTTCAGGTCTCTCCGGGGAGTTTCTGACATCTTTGTGCCGAAGAGCCTCTGTTCAGATTCCTTTCCTTGTGTGGGTTTCTTTCAGGATGATAATGCTTCCAGACCTCAGTATGGAATTCATGCCTGGTTTAAAAAAAAAAAAGCACATGGCGTCCGCTGTGGTGTCCCTGCAAACATGCGACGTCAGAATAAGGGATCGTAACAGAGTACTGTTTGTTCCAGGACAATGGAAAATCTCAGACTTTTTTTTTTTTTTTTTTTTTCTTTCCTGTGCACTTTTTATTAAGTTTATTACAAAAGAGCAATACTCATTCAAGTTCAGCACTAGAAGTTGGATATTTTTTTCAGTAGTAATATGAAACCCGTGGCTGCCACTTAGAGCAGCAGATAGCAGTTTCTGTCTCCACATTGGGCACCTTGACCTGGCTGAATTCCTAAGCTAATGAAGAGCATGAAAGGCATGATGGAGGGAAAGACCAAGAGAAAATGCTTTTCAAGTCATTTCTACCATTAGGCCACCTACGGATGATCAGCAGCAGAACCGATTTGCGCTTCCCAATGGAGACAGCGGTGCCGCTTCACCTTCAGGCAATTCCACATTGGGTGGTGTGCACCATTTGGATTCGATGCCTCAAATTCAACTTCAAGCCCTCATATACTATATGGCCAAAAGTTTGTGGACAACTGACCATCACACCCATATGTGGTTCTTCCCCAAATTGTTGCCGCAAAGCTGGAAGCACACAATTGTATAGAATGTTTTATCCTTATGAATTCCCCTTCCGGGGAAGCCGTCTCGTGGCAAGCACGTTGTAGCCTTAACAGCTCTAATAGCAGTCCTAGCTAGTATTAGCTCATGGTAATCTTATAGTCATTTTGCTATAGATTGTCAGTAATGCAGATGAAATAAAGTTTGTTTTAATTTTGCAAGAAGGAGAAGTTGAGCTGTTTGTGCGACTTGACATATAGTTAAGTATGCACACAGCCATACTTTGGAATATTGCTACTGAAATATTTTTTGACAGTCGTAAATCTCCTTCTATTCACTGGCTAACAAGACTCATTTTTCACCACCATTTTGTCCTCCATATTTGTTTTTTTCTTGCTTGCACCCCAGCTTGCGGCTTGATTGGTCAGGAGGTAAAGAAAGTGCTCGACGCCCCTCGGTTCTTTTTCTGGAAAGTTCCGAGCACTCGGCTGTGAGCAGAACGTTAGCAGCAGCGCTTCTATTCATTTATTTAAAAAATAAATAAATAAATGAAGCAATTGCATTATGTCTGTCTTGTGACCGCTAGCCACAGGATTGCAGCTTGCTTTGGCTCTTGAGATAAAACACAGTCAGCTGACTGTGACATCTTCATACTTCACATTTAACTGTAAATGCCTCTGTGAGGATCTCATTTTGATTTCTGCTCTTGGCGCTGTTGCTTCAAGAATCAGACATTTGTCCTCTGTGCCTGATCAGACACATGGTTTTAGAGTCTGATTGTCTGCTGAAATATAGCTAGAATAAATAGGATTTGGTCAGATTTGTTCAGGGTAATATGACTCCTTGCTTAAATGAAGCACTTCATATTCTTGTATCTCTCGAGTTCAGCTTTTGTCGCAGGTACATCCTACACAGCTTCTCATGTTCTCCTTATAGCTGTTTGAAACTGAAGCCCGGTCCACTTAATCTTTCCATGACGGCTTAGCGTAGCATCTGAATTAGGGCTAAGATAGTGTTACAGGATTTCTCTCACGCAGGATATTCAGGTTTGCCTCCTGTGGTTGCTGATGGCCTATTTGGTGCGCTGTTTACGGTTTTTCATTTTCTGCTGGGGGTTTATGGTATCTCTGACTCGCGACTTAGCATGAACACACATTCGTGCACTGAGCATTTGATGTAAGGGTTTGGTCTTTGTGACCAAAAAGGTTTAGCAGTCCATTTATATACATCGAGCTAAAGAAAGCCCCAGTCAAATGAACGCCTTTTGTGAAATAGCAGAGACAAGAATGCGTTTGCGTACGCTGCGATGATGACTTATGGACTTAAGCACAATCTCTGTTGGGGAATTTTAAGGGAACTCTTTGCTCAAAAATATAAATGTAGTAAACAAGGGGATCTTGTAGCTGACTAATGCCGCCTGCTACTTTTATGGAGGAAGAAATGTGGGTTGCTGTTATTTTATTGCAACAACTGCACAATTATTTCATTATTTCATGCGCAATAATATCCTGCATCTCTCTCTCTCTCTCTCTCTCTCTCTCTCTCTCTCTCTCTCTCGCGAAGATAGTGCATTGTACGTGCATTCAGAGCTGACATGGATGAAGTTAGTATTTCATGCAGCAGTGATGAACGTCTCTAACTGTACTACTCATTATAATAGTAATTATGGAATCTGCTTTTAGGTCACGTTGAGGAAAGAGCAGGACGCTGTGGCTAGGCTGCCTGAGCTAAGGAAAGTCTTGTTCATTCGCTGAATTTAAAGACTATCTCAGGCTGGTTATATATCAGCCATTCCCTGCAAGCCAGATTTATAGCGCAGCGTCTGGGTAATTTAGCTGACAAATGAGCCCAAGAACTGTGCAGTTTGACAAAAATTTCACTTCTTTCACAGATTTCACTTTTTCCCGTTAGCACATCAGCAAAGTTTTTCCTGTTTACTTACCACTATCTGCTTTTAAAGACGGCAATCTGTGAAAAGTTTAGCTGGAAGTCACTGGAAATCGGTGCATGGCAGTATAAACAGAAATACAGACAGCCAGTCAGATCGCAGCGTGCAAGATTCTGAAGCTTGTGGCCAGAAAAGTGTACTGAAAGATAGCAGAGCATCTGAGGCAGAAAGTATGTCAGACTTATAAAAACTGACAGAACAGTAACTATCTAGCACACTTTTTTAACCCTTAAGTCAAAGCTGAGTAGTTTACTTAATTAAAAACAATGTTAAACTTACAAATTGTTTAATTAAACATTTAAGATGCTAAATCTGAATAAAAGATTTCTGTATATTATACAAGGTTTTACTGATGAGGTCATGCAAGACAGGTCCACAGAAATTGATAAAGATTTTTAAACCATCTTGTTATCGACAGAATATTAAAGTTTGTCAAAACAGCGAACTTAAACTGCAGAACATCACAGCAGGTTGCTGAGTTTTGTACTCTGACCTCAGTCATGTGGTTCTTTTTAGGACACCTTGTGTGTCGTGGGTGTGCATGCTGTGCAGATGTGTTCACTATCTCCTTTGTTTTGGTGTTCGCGTGCAATGCTCGAGTTTATCTCAACAGCGCTGCCTGAAGCCGTTAGCCTGGATGTGTTGCGTGGTTTTATCGTAGTCACTTCTCCTGATAAGAGTTACCCTTTTTGCGAGATGGTCTCCTGTATCTTACTGCTAAGAAGCATTCCTTAGCGCTTGACTACACTTCTGATCACTCAGCTGTTTCACGTGGAGTAAAAAAAAAAAAGTTCAATTTATATAGCGCCTTTCTCATACTCAGGCTACGTTTACACAAAACGATGTAGTCAAAAACGGACAAGTTTTTCTCTTGCGTTTTCAGAAAGTTTCACGTATACGCGACAACGTTTTCAAAACGATTCACGTTTACACACATCCACGATAACGGCCAAAAACGCTGCATTACATATGCGCTTGCCTTTACAATAGACACGTACTGCGCATGTCTACATACCTAACACGTACTACGCACGCACATGACGTCACCGTTTTCAAAGCTTCCCGTATTGGGTGCTTACATGGAGACGATAACGGCGGCGTTTTCATAAATATGCGTTTTCAGTCCCCTTTCAGGCCCCTCAGAATTGCTGTACAACCCAAAAACCCACGAGAAATACACGGTCCAAAGAGAGAAGGGAAAAGGAAAGAATACGCACGTCGACTGGAGAGGGAAGAAGAGTGTTTGGAAAAGAGAACGCTTTTAAGCCTTGAAGGTGGAACGTGAAGAACGAATGTTGAACATCTGTGAATTTATCACATTTTTGCACTCTCAGTCTCCTCTGAGTGGAGCGTGTCCTTAAATCACCCCTTCTGATGTTTCCTTTCCTTTCCTTTCCGAAATGCTTTTGGGAAGTCTTTCCTCATCTCCATGACGGATCTGCGGTCAGGAGACTGGACCGAGACTCTCTAACAGTCTCGTAGTAGACTTCACCCGTACTACTTTTGTCCCTTTTCAAATCAAATATTCGTTTCATTTGTACAGCAGTCCACAAAGACATGTTTGTGATTTTGAGCTTTATTTAAATAACAATAAGGAAAAAAAATGGATGGATGGAAGGACTCACTGACTCACTTTCTTGATCCCCAAAGGGTAACTTTCAGATTTTTTGTTAATCTTATAATGAGATTCCACGTGAAGCAGCTTCTTCAAACCCATATCTATGGCTGGCTCTTTGTCGCACGGTCCAGACTGTTTCATAATTCCCTGCTCCGAGACTGTCTAGACTTTCAGACTTGGGAATAAAAGGGAGCATTCGGTCAGTACTTGTGTCCTAGAGACCTGTATGCAACAGTTTGGCCAGAAAAAAAAAACAAAACTATTTACACAGTTTTCCCTTTACCCCGATTGCCACTTTGCGTTTTTTTTTTTTGTAGTGGACTCACAAAGCTGATGTTGCTCAAACAAAGGGGAGCCACCAGTTTCTCATTTGCATTGTGTTTTTGTATGAAACTGTTCCTGTATAAATGTTGATGTCTTTTGAGGTGAGTGTGTGATTTTGGCATGCGGTTTTTGCCACACTAACCCAGCAGGAATAAGCTTCCTTTGTTAGCCTCGTAACTGTAGTGCAAACCTCAATAAAGCCCTGTTTGGATTGGATTAGTTTATCTGGAGGACGTCGGTAATATATTTTCTACATGTCTCTTCAGTGATGAAACTTTCATATCTGGACAGCAATAACATGATCACAGGAGGACTGAGTATGAGTAACATGGTCATGTGATCCCGCTCCATTCGCAACATGACATCCGAGCGGTCGAAGAGGCGCTGGAGTAGAGAAGAGACGAAGTAGAGAAGAGAAATTTGGCGAACCAAATTTCCAGTTCCGTTTCCAATAATCATGAAGTATACGAGAAGCGTCAAATTTTCAGCTCGCGATTTGGGGGGGTGTAATATCTATGGAAAGGTCACTAATGCACTCGCTGCAAGACGAAATACAGCAATTAGCAGCAGTCTAACATCTTTTTTTTTTTCCCCAATGCAAGTCACCAACTGCATGGAAAATGAGAAAACGTGTATCTGGAATAAAATTATCACACGACCACCGAGTTTGGCGAAGAACAGTAGATAATTCAGCGTGTAATTTTCTCAGAGGGGAATGGGGGGGGAAACACTGATCTGGATAGAAATAAAGTCACAGAGAAGCACCTGTAAAATAAGAAATTTTAAGGGATCCCAAGTACGTTTTGAATGATCTTAGTTGAACTGTTCATTGAAGAGGAGTCTGTTTGCGAGGTGTGTTGCAGAGTGTTGCAGATGTTCGGTTGCGAGATTTCTTAATTTCCAAATGTGTGAATGATGCAATGGTGAAATGATGTTTTTCCTCAGTTTTGTAATTAAGAAGACAACCAGTGTGTGTGTGTTTGTGCAGAGCTCGACTGGTTTATTGGAAGCGTTTGCACCCCCTGTAGCTGCCCTGTATTGAAAGTCCTCGTGCATGTGATTTTGCTAATGCTTAGCTTGCACGTGAAATATGTGGACAGTGCTGCAGAAACCTCGTGCTCTGCTCTGGAAAAATTCTGCTCTCTGTGTGTGATCTGCCAGCACAGAGCTGTGAGCCTGGCTTTTGTGCTTGAAAGCAGTTTAGTAATGAACATGTTGTGACCTGCAGAGGAAATTTTGTGGTTTTTATTGGGATTGTGAACCTGCTAGGTTGCTTCGAGTCCACAATTTTCTGTGCGAACGTGCGTGCCCGCCTATCCCAAATCTCCCAGACGCTCCTTATTATCGCAAACAAATGCTAGCTGTAAGAGCGACAAGAACAAAGAAGCAAGGCCCTGGCTCAGGTCTAGAATTCACAGCAGGGCTCTACAGCTTTTTATGCACTAAAGCTGCCAAGCTTGTCGCCGTCCACCCTGCCAGAGAAACTGTGATCCTAAAACGCGCCACAAAGAGGCGGGTTTCTCGTTACAGTGCAGGAAAACCGAGCTCCCTGTGTTATTTAACGTACCCGAGCAGATGACCTTTGCTCTGGCCAGGTTTCATTTCACACCATGGCTCTGTGAAAGCATTGCAGACTCGTGTGTCTCCATCGCAGTACTTTGAACTGTTGTTTCAGTTTAGGCTGTGACTCTGATAGACGTCTGTTTGAGAAAGGGACGTCCGAGTAACTGCTCTCTGCTCTAACAGATTAGATAAGCTGTGTTTGGGTGGGATTTGTTTACAGAGAACTCTGAGACTGGTTCCAGTTCTCTCTCTCTCTCTCTCTCTCTTTCTCTGTGTGTGTGTGTGTGTGTGTGTGTGTGTGTGTGTGTGTGTTAATGCCCATCCACACCCAGATATACACGCCACACACAGATATGCACTCTAGCAGGCACGTGTGGATTATTAGCTCCTGCAGCAAATTCCTCTGTGTTTGCGTTCAAGTGCGTGCGCGCGTGTGTTCGCGTTCATGTGTGTGCGCGTGTGTGTTTGCATTCAAGCGCGTGCATGCGCGTGCGTGAGTGTGGATGTGTTTGAGTGCGTGCGAGCGTGTGTGTGCGTGCGTTCGAGTGCGTGTGTGTGTGTGTGCGTTCCAGTGCGTGTGCGCGCGTTTGCGCTCGAGTGTGTGTGTGTGTGTGTGTGTGTGTGTGTGTGTGTGTGTGTGTGTGTGTGTGTGTGTGTGTGTGTGCGCACCTGCCAGAGCACAGTGCTATCCTGTACTTCTGTACATCCTCTGGAGAAGTGTAAACCCCTGCACTCTGATACATAGCTCATCTAATCTCCTGAACACCGACACAGCTGTAGCTCATGGGGCTTTGTGGAAAACGAGGTTGTCAAAGCTTTTCTCAGTATTGTGAGCTCTTCTGGGAGGGTGCTGCGTGTTCAAGGATACAGGAGGCCCTGACCAAGGACACAAGCAGCTTAGTTTAGTTAGACAAACCTGCCGTTGCCCTGAATTTGTCCCTGAACTCTAATATTATACTGTTGTCATACATCATGCTCACGTTATTCTACTGTCATATTTCACTTATTCACGCTGTCGTGTTCAAACCGTGAACAAACTGCTCAGTTAAAGGAGAACTCCACCCTGAAACACGTTAAATATGATTATTCTGAAATATTTGTGATGTGTCTAGTGATTCCAGTGCTAATTTTGTGACAATAAATCCAACATGGAAGTAGCAGAGATGGCAAACGTTGAGGCAGAGATTTCTGAGATGACCAGCACCGTGGTGATGACGGCGGTATTATCATGAACGCCGAAGCGTTTGAAGCTGATCTGTTTGAGCCGATTGAACAGATGATGAGCCGAGAGAGCTGGACAGACTAAAAGACTAAAGCGCCGCTGCATCGCTCTCTTTAGGTAGTGATGAAGCGAGGGCTTATTTGAAAGCATGGCCCTGTTAATAATAAGAGTTTATCCATTCAAGCCTTAATGTTTTGGAGGCTTTATTGTAAAATGTTAACCTTGTTTTTTTTATGGTAGCATGATCAAAATATGATACAACGCTCCCCATGTTCCAGCTGAGAAAGACTGTCCAGATGTGTCCTTGATGTGTTGGTGTAGTCTTGATAAAGCTTGATAAAGGGACCACCAGAACCACCTTTGTGATAATTTCACACACTTGGGACTCTTAGTTCGTATGTGAATTGGAGAAATTCCTGCGAATTACACACGGACATTGAAAAGTCAAGATTTCGTCATATTTTTGCGGTATTGTATGACCACATAACAAACATTTATGGATTCATAATCAAGAGATACTTGACTCCTGGATAGTGAGTGGTTTTTGTAATTTCACTTGGGGTTTTCTCAAAGAAATTACAAGCTTTTTCCCTGTACTCTTCTCTTTTCATACTGAATTAACATCTGAGAAACCATGTCATGAATTTCTGCAGAACCACAGACTGGACTTGATTGTGATCTTTACTGTGAAGATGATCCGCTTTCTTTAGAAAGAACGAGAAAAAAAACACACATTTAACCTAACGGTGGCTGAGAGATTACACCTCTGAATCACTTCCCTTTTCTGTGTAACTTTTTTACATGTGATGTTCACTCCTTTATGGCACCTTGTCGACCAGGCTGAATTCTTCTACACACCCCAGTGCTTTGGCCTACATCCAAACCTGCATGCTAGTGTAGTTAACAGTGTGTCACAATAACATACTGCCATAGGGCGTGAAGTTCTTCTGCCTCTTCCTTCCTGTCTTACTTTCTTCACTTGGGTCTCCTCAGTTTAATGCTATCTGGATTAGTGTTAGGGTTAGACATTTTCACAGTACGGTAACCTAGTCTAAAAATTTCACTGTTCCGCTAATGAAAAATGAAAGGAATATTTTATTTAAAAGGTCAGTGCGGAAACCAAACGGGGCATAACAGATGAATCCACCTAATTGTTCTTACTTGGAAAGAAATAAAATCTTAACTAGCACGGAGGTTTGCAGCACTGCATAGCCGGAAATGGTTAGTCATTTGGTTTAGTTCTGGTCAGTGCCATGTTTTTCTGTGCATTTTTCATGTAGCTGGAGAGTATGATGAAGTCAGGAATGTGCTAGAAGCAGCAGAGGTGCAGTAGCCATACAAAGTGTTTACAACAGTAGCGGATTAAACACAGCTGAAGAGGTTCAGTGCTGAAACAGCAGAAGCTCTAGTGTGATTTATGGCGAGTCCAGAGGGAAATTTTTTGGGAAGTTAAAGCCAGATACAAAAGGGATGAGAACCAGAGGAGTGAGGGACTTGTAGAACGGGGTAGAGCGTAATAGACGGAAATGCTTTTTAATTGGTATTTTGAGAAAGTCACCGGTGAGGTAACTGTTTAGTCATGCACTGTGACTAACCGTGACACATCATCACACAAAGCTTTGGGTGCTTCTGAGCTGTTTTTCCCGAGTTGTTATAGAAAAGACTCTGCTAGAGTACGCAATATAGCCAAAAGTATGTGGACCATCTGACCAACATCAAAACATCTGACCATCCCGACCATGGATGTTAATATGTTACATCCCCACTTTACTGTTATAATAAGCTCCACTCTTCTGGGAAGTCTTTCCACTAGATGTTGGAGCGTGGCTGTGGGGATTTGTGTTCATTCAGCTACAAGAGCATTAGGGAGATCAGACACTGATGTTGGGATGTGAGGAGGTTTGGTGTTCAGTCGGTGTTCCAGTTCATCTCAAAGGTGTTCAGTGGGGTTGAGATCAGGGCTCTCGAGGACACTCGAGTTCTTCCTCTCCAACCTTCACACACCATGTCTTCATGGAGCTCGCTTTGTGCACAGGGGCATCATCATGCTGGAACAGGTTTAGGCCTCATAGTTCCAGCGAAGGGAAATTCATACCAAGACATCAAATACAATTATGTGCTTTCAGCTTGTGTGGCAACAGTTCGGTGAAGGCTCACATACGGGTGTGATGGTCAGGTGTCCACATACTTTTGGTCATATAGTGTAGCACTTGGAACTTACACTAAGGGAACCCAAGTCCTCCGTGACTTTGGGTGAGGCCTGTGCCAGCCTGCATGCTTGGGTACATTGATTATCTCTAATGATTTCATTTTGCACTTTTATTTTTGCTGTCAAGATAAATGACTTGGAACACAGTTTTAGAATAGCTGTGAAGTAGAGGTAAATATAGGAAGTGCTGCTACGTCTCCCCTTCAGCGTCTGTTGAGTCTTGGGCCTGCAATTCCCAAGACATGCTTGGTGATGAAAGTTTGCTTCATTAGTTTTGCACTGGAGCTGTGAGGATAATGTTGCTAACATGTGAGGGAACGTCAGTGCTTCCAGCTTAGCATCATACAAACTAGGGCAGGCAAATAATAGCCATGATGTGATAAACTGTCACATTTATAACAATTACAAACTCTGATTGGAAGCTCTGCTTTGATTTTTTCCCCCCTGCTTTTCAGTGCTAAATAATATGTTTGTAGCCAGTAAATAAAAGCATCATTGATTTTTATAATTTGTTTTTAAATCCCATCTGTCCTCTAGCAGTCTGTTTGCAAATATGCATATCGTGTATTGGAGAACTGTCTTCAAAAATATATTTTTGTCATAGTTGCCCACTTTTAATGGGAGATGTCACTGATTTTGATAGCCAGTATCTGTATCAGACTGATACCAGCGAATTATGGTGGATTGGATATCGGGGAAATGATATCAGATCCTGTAACAAGTGGCAAAGATTGAAATTGGATTTGGAAAATTATAATAAATTATATTTATAATATGCGCAATGTTTGTGAGAAATAGTTCAACTGTGAAGTGGTTCAGTTAAAAAGCATTTTAAAGCTTAGTAGGTTTTAAAATAAACAATAGATATTGATATTGATTGATACTCTCGGTTTCTGTATCAGTATCAGGAAAAAGATATTTGATCAGTAATACCGTTAAAATAAAATAACAAAAGAAAATTAAGGGTTAAAATCATATCAAATGATCTGAATTAGTTCTTCAGTTGTAATTATGTCCAGAGGAAGTCCAGCTTCAAGGTGGCTGCTACTTCTGAGAGATCTTTTTCTCAATTTTTGTGGATCGGTGTGTAATACAGTGTCTGAAAACACACTGGAGTCTGACTCGCTGAATAACCCAGTGTTGTTTGAGGCTAGTGTGCGATCGAGTGGTAAACTGGTAGCTGTTGGCGTTTGCTACCTACTACCAGTGCAAAAATGAAAGAAATAAACATCATGGCTGATCGACTACATTTCTGAGAAATTGTGTGCATGTTTATAAAATGGACACAGGTACTGTGGAGTTTGAGTCCTCCTATGCTGCTGGGTATTTCTCCTCGTGTTCTACACCGTCAGGTTCAGTGTTTGCCTTTAGCGCGTATATGGCTGGTGTTGCTTTGACTATTCTGAGCTGAGAGCAGATTTAGAAAGGGTTAATCTCTGATAGCTGCCTTGCAAATCTGCGCCGTCCGTGTATCTGATCTGTCTCTGTTCCATATTTACTAAGTCCTGCTGTCATCGCACTTCCTGATTTGGACCAGGCTTTTGCAAGCATTTAGGTCGGAGATGGCGCGAGAATCAGTCGTCTCGTCTCTCTAGTTTATTACTGCGTACTAAATTTGCACGTAATTGCACTTTCAGGACTTTCGGGAAGTTCTGTATGCGGAGAGTGCGGTATGCTTTCACGTACTACTCGCTGACATTCAGTGTCACACACTGCCACACACTCATCACCCCCGCGATGGCCTTCAACGACTACATCATCGTGTCTGTCGCTAGGCAGCCGGCATTCCACCCCCTACCCCCCTTGTCGTCAAGGTAGCAGATGTGTTGCCGTGACGTCAGAAGTTCTGTCAGCTGCGAAAGTGATGTCTGTGTGTGCGCGCGTGTGAAAAGGATCATTTTGATGCACTCGCGTTATTGACTGTGGTTTTAAACATTATTCTGTGGGTCTGAGCTCAAGTGACACACTTGTTCAGATGATTTTGGATGTATTTGCATCGTGCATGGATTTCTAGCTTAGCAAATCTGTTCTGTTTTTATTCAGTGCTGTATATCTGCTTATACACTTCCTGTGTGTGTGTGTGTGTGTGTGTGTGTGTGTCCTTTATGTTCACTCTGACCTCGTTTATTGGCCTTGTGCATTGCATTCATAACAGATCACACAGCCCTGAGCTGTCCAGTCAACAGCCAGTTGTCACAGTAACATCTCCATTAACACTGTGTGTGTGTGTGTGTGTGTGTGTGTGTGTGTGTTCTGTCTTCCTAGGGCTCCGGAGATCATCCTGGGTCTGCCCTTTTGTGAGGCCATAGACATGTGGTCACTGGGCTGCGTCATCGCTGAGCTGTTTCTCGGCTGGCCGCTTTACCCCGGAGCTCTGGAATATGACCAGGTAACTCAGTAAGCTAATGGTCCACTCTGTGTGCCGGGTCACTGCCGCCTGCGATTAGTGCCTAGGGCCAAGTGTTTCTCCACTCCACCTCTGTTTCTGCAATTGCTTTGTTTTGATGGGCTGCTTGGATTAGATCAATAACATATACCTGTTACTTTCCCCATAGCCTGTGCACAAAAACCCCAGTTATTTACTGAAAAACCAGGACACACTTCCTAGTGGTTTGATATAAACTATCTTCATAACTGTTTGACAGCTTCGTGTCTGTAATGTAAGAAACTTTTCTGGCTCTGTGCGGCTGGTTAATGAGTGCAGCATACCGTCAGTGTTGCTTGGATGCCAGCTTTGAATTTTATTATTCAGCAGTGATTTTAGGCTCGACATAGTGTGAGCTAGTAGCTCAGCGAATGCTTTTTTTTTTTTTTTTTCCTCCTCCTTAGGTTAATTTTGCAATTTTGCATGTTGCACATCCTTCCGGTGTGGCTTCATACCACTCTGTTGTTCCTGTCTTTCAACACTAGAGACAACTGTGTTAATGCTGCAGCTACAGAATTCAGTCACTAGACTGCAACTCTAACACAGCAGCAGAGCAACTGATAACTATAATGACGCAAGAACTGTGTCTTAGAAAACGTTTAAAGCGATGCCAGTATTGTTACAAGTTGTTGTTTCACAAAGTAATTCTTATAATTGTTGATGTGGTGAAGTCTTTTGTTAGGAGACAGTCATGTTACGTTTACGTTTATGGAAGGAGTCTCGGTTATGCTTTCTGTTTTCTCGGTAAAATTACAGGCTGCGCTCTCTGTGTGTGTGTGTGTGTGTGTGTGTGTGTGTGTGTGTGTGTGTGTGGGAGAGGGAGAGAGTGAGTGATCAGACTAAGTGATCAGATTGAGTGAGAGAGAGAGGCTGGTGAGGGAATGGCTGTTTATTGCAGTTGTAATATAGATGAAAGCAGGAACTAACTCGTTTCTCAGACGTATCACAGCATTAAATGCCTGATGTGTCCTTCATTAATAAATGAAACTTTGTAACCGTTGGTAAGTCGCTCCGGTATAAGCGGAACAACACACCACAGGCCGTGCTGTTATACAAAAATAATGCACTTAAGGGGGTGTTAGCTGCATGTGACTTCCGCCTCGTGCCACATCAGTCCACCCCAGCGTGCATTATTTTTGTATAGCAGCGCACACTTTTATAGTTAGGTTTAATGTTATGGAACATCTATGAAAGAAGTTAGTTCCTGTTATACCTTACAGTATAGCTGCTATCAACAATCATTTTCTCACCAGCCTCTGTCTGTTTTCTCTCTTAAATGTATGACACACAAAAATCTCCTCATCCTGTCACCATCCTGAAGACTTACCTGTGGCAGAAAACTTACTGGCACTGGAGACTCCTTCCATAAAAATTAAATAACTCTCCTTACAGAAAGCTTCACTATACTGCCATACGAGTCTCTGTGAATGAGCTGTTGCTATAGAAACGATATCCTATTAGGCATTAATGTAAAACCTGTGATTTGCCCTCGGAGAGAGAACGACTGTCAGAAATATTGCTGTTTTAGAAAACTAATCAATGATAAACTAATAAAACAATGAGAGTCCAGAGGTCAAGAGCGGTGTGACGTAAGTAATACATTGTACTCTGTCAGAAGTGTGATCGTATCATATGTTATGGTGAGACTTACTAAAGAAGAGGATTAAACTAATCAAACCTGAGACTCAGTGTTGTGAGTAATGATCCGTTTCTTCACATCACTGCATTCCTCTGAATCGAATTTGAGCTCTAAAACGTGCCTCGTCTCCCTCAAGCACAGGAACACGGGGAACTTGAGACATTAAAGCTGTGAAACGTGTATGCAAATAGTAATGGTTACGTTCAAATCACTCTACCTCAAGGACACAGCGTGCAAAGGCTTTTAGTGGGACGAGGCCATTGCATACTCTAGATAGAAGACTGGGATGACTTTTTTTTTTTTTTTTTTTTTGCACAGTATCTACCCAAAGAAGTTATTTTAAAACACTGCTGAATGTTTGTTTATGTCAGTTTTGTTTAAAGGGAAAAAAAAAACAGTGTTGTCTTCTAAATGGGTAAAGCTCCTACAAATAATACTAATAATGTTATAAAGCGAAATGGCATCAGAGTAGTTAAAGCTACAATCAGGACTCGCTGAAACAGCATCAGGATCAGACTTGGAGTAACAACAATAAGTCCACACCCAGTAACTAACGCACTCTGCACACGTCTACTCTGTTCTCTGTTAGAGATTGTGTTGCTATAACAAAATGTAGACACGCAGCTAGGATTGCAGCTTGGGCTGTGCATTAAATGCTGGTTATGTCAACCTGATACTGCCGGTGTGCTTTTTCACACTTCTGGACTTTCCCTGACCTACACTTTTTGTGTGTGTGTGTGTGTGTGTGTGTGTGTGTGTGTGTGTGTGTGTGTGTGTGTGTGGGTTGGGTTGTAATTTAGGAGAAAAATGTAGTGTGAAAGAATGTAAGTTACCCCTGTTTGGCATTATTACAAATAGTAATTTAATTACGTTTACAAGTTTCGGTTTTCTTAGTTTAAGCTTATTTCTAGGCATTCATCTTAATATGCTCTCTTAGCACATAATTTAGCTTCTTTCTAGAAATAAACGCTTGGAAGAAGCAAAATTGGGTAGTAATGCCAGTAGAACGCAAACAGCCTGTAAAATATCTATTAATAGGCTTAATAATCTTATATTTAAAAACAATCTAACAAAGAGAAATGTCAGTCGAATTTGCCTTTACATTAAGATTCCGTTAACCAGCATTATTTAACTTCAGGAGTAATATACCATTAATCAGTGTGTATCCCAGCAATTATTGAAATTAACCCTGTAATTATCGCCATGAAAGTGTTACTGAATAATAAGCTCCGGTATTCACACCAGAGTCCAGGACGTTCTCAGCAACATGCTGTAATAAACTTATGCTCATTTATGTTCGTTTATCTCTAGCTGTGCTTTGAGGAAGCAATGGTCAGTGTAGGTGTATTTCATTAACACTTAAATGTCAATTAATACATTTCCTGTGATGTGCGTAGAGTTTAACTGTGTTCATGTTCAGCAGTTAAGACTCTATCTGATGACTAGAAGTGTAACTTTCTGTTTAAAGATGTATACAGTTAAAGGAATCTACAGTGTGAAGGAATGTTTTCTGCTCATTTAAAATAATAAAATGAAGTGCAGTCAAGCTGTTTTGTTCTTAACCGAGCTGAAATAGCGATGGTGATTTGGATTATCGTAGCCATTACCGTGTCCCTGTAGTTGAAGCTAGAGGTTTGCACTGGGGGGGGAAAGTGGTTTAGTAGTGGGCAGTTTTTACTTTCATGCAGGCTGGACCATGTGGTGATATGAGGTATATGAGAGATGAGGCTTGTGGGACACTGAAAGGCCGTAGGAGCGCTTTGCGTGAGGTGGGTTGTTTGTATGGCGCTGTGTGACGTGTTTATCGCTTTCTTTCATTCATTCATTCATTCATCTTCAGCAAATGCTTTATCCAGGTGACTGTAGTTTAAATTCTTTTATATCTTCAACCTGGTCAGGTTATGCAGAAGAATTTCTGGTGTGTTGGTCAGGTCTGCTTGTGCGTGATGTTAGGAGAGGCTCGTGCTCTGTGCTGACTGTAAACTTCAGCCCGTGCCAGCGCTGGGTCCAATTCCACTCCACACAGCAGAATGCATTTATAACCCAAAGCCGCAGCCGTCTCCCCACCAACCCCCCCAGCCTCACCCCCAGTGCCACGCCGTACTCACACAAACACACACACACTTTTTCCAGCCTGCACTATCAGCAGGTTCTCACTTGAGTGCTTTTTCTGTGTTTGCGTTGTGGCAACTCGATCGCGTCTCTATAACTCCCTCATGATGCCACAAACAGTAACAACGCTTGTTCAACAACACCGCATTGAGCTCCAGAGCTTGTAAAATGAGACGGGACAGAAAAAGACGGGGGTGGGAGGGGATAGTCTGCGCTCTCTCTCTCTCTCTCTCTCTCTCTCTCTCTCTCTCTCTCTCTCTCTCTCTCTCTCTCTCTGTCTCTGTGTGTCTATCATGCTCATACATCCTCACTCTGTCTGTCTTTGTCACTGTCTGTCTCTGTTTTTGTTTCTCTCTCTCTCTTTTTCTCTCTGGGTCTATCATGCTCATACATTCTCTCACTCTCTGTCTGTCTGTCACTGTCTCTCTCTGTCTCTGGCCCCCCGACCACACACACACACACCCGCCTCGGTCTGTCTCCTCCTATCTCTGGCTTTGTCTCTCTGTCTCTCTCTTTCTCTGTATCTGTCTCGTCCTCTCTCTATCTTTGTTTTGCCGTCTCTCTCTTTCTCTCTTTCTGTCTGTCTCTGTCTGTCTCTCTCTCTCTCTCTTACACACACGCTTTCTGTCTCTCTCTCTTACACACACATACACACACTTTCTGTCTCTGTCTCAGCACCCCACCCCACCCCACCCCCCTGTGGCGTGTGTATTACGTGTCAGAGGCCCTCTATGACAGAGTTTCTGAGAAGTGGAGGTTTGTGCACTACTCACCTCAAACACGTTTTGACCAGAAGACAGACAGAGCTTGTGCTTATTAGAGATGACGCACTGGTTTTTAGAAGTCCCACCCCCCTGCACTGTGTTGTGAAGGATTACACAGCAGCGGTGCTTTGGTGCTTTGGTGCTTTGGTAATCCTTCTGTTGTAATTTTTTTGAGCCAGTGAAATCATTGGCTGTGTTAAAACATGCCCTTAACTATCGAGGACGCCAGGGTGTGGAATGCGTTTTAATTTTTTTCACGGTCCACTTATCAGTTCCTGCTTTGAAAGAGCAGTCTGTTTTGGCATGCACAAGCAAGCACTGAAGCCATTAATCAAACTGTGTTTCCACATTATACGACACCACTGCTAGACTTTTCCCATCTATTAAATGGCTTGATATAGTACTTAGAATAAAGCTTAGCTTCCAGACTCTGGACCTGGAGAACCTCCTGTCCTGCACGTCGCAGTGATTTCCCTGCACCAACACACCAGAGGACAATGGGTTCTCCAGGACCTGGTTTGTCATCTGGTGTGGTCATGTTAAAAGAAGCGAAAATCTTTACTTGGCAAGTCAACAAAGGTCTTGGATGTGAATTTCTATGCCGAGGGCTGAGCCTCGCTGAAAACACTGTATGTTTAAAGGAAACGAGTCTGAAATCCGAGCACAAACAATGCACAAAAAACAGTACGTGAAGGTCCCTTTGGTCTCATCATAAAAAAATAGACCGTTTGTGGTCGGGATATCGGATCTGATTTTTTTTGCTTGTGGGTTTTTATTTTGGTTCCACTTCCAAACTTGGTGCTTTAAGTGGTGTCTGTGGAATTGTTTCTACCAGGCCAGGAGGAACCACACTGACATTGGGAAGTTTTTTTTTAAAACTAGAGGAAATGAGCACACACTGAGAAAAAAAAAAACACGTTGTGGTGCATTATTTTAGTCATCTTTTTCCCCTTCGCTGGGACTGGGCTTGAGTAGTTGGGAGTTTTTTTCCTTCTTCCCCTCAGCAGTTGTATGGTTTTTAATTTGTTTCATGACTTCCTAAAATGGACTGAAAATGTTCACTTTCTATGTTAGTAGAACAATTAAATGCCTTTTTATTCTAGGTAGTGAATAGGTCATAACGCATGCCATCGTGTAAGGAGGAAATCTGAATATAGGTTGAGTAAATATTGTGATTGTGACAGATTTGTAGATGTATTTGTCATGATACAAGGTGCAAATACTTAGAGGAACTAGTAGATGTTTAGTAGATTTAAAACTCACTCACAGTGTGTAATTGATAGAAATGATAAATGATATGGTACCACTTTTTTCCTTTCAGATACTGATGCTAATACTTTGAATATCTACCGATACTGATACTGAGGCAATGTATCTATATTTTTAAGTACTGGATATTACAATGAGAGCTTTTTAACCAAAGCACTAAAGATGGCCACCTAAATGACTATAGTCAAACTGCTAAAACACTACAGGTAGAAATCCACAGCCATCGATGTGACTTTGGCAAAATGGCAGCCATTTTATTCCACCAAACCCCTCTAAGTAAACTGAACGTGTGCAGATTTGGGCAATTTCAATGTAATTCCATTATAACATTTCTAAATAGCTTGCCACTTGCGCTTGCTATGGTAACTTGGGCAGCTGCTGCTCTTGCATGGGTGACTGTTATGTTGTACTACAAGCAATTTTTCACACAAACGGATTTGATTCGTTCAGCATTTTCTGCTGATTTCAGCGTGTTATTGAATCTGGATATTGGATCAGTGCCACCGCTAATAAATTGACTTGCATTGGACTGTTCCATTAGTGAACCTTTTTCTTATTTCTTATTTTTTCTTATTTCTTTTCCTTTTTTCTTCACCGTGCTCCGGTGAGCCAGGCCTGCCCATAGGTGATGCTTATGTAATCTTTTGGGTGATGAAATCACTGGTTGTGTTAAAACATGCTCTGAACCATCAATGACACCAGGGTGTGGATTAAGGAATGAGAACACATTTAAATTATTATAATTGAATTATGTTGGTTAATTTTATATTTTGGTATTTTGAGGAATAAAACTGTACCTTGGCTATACCATATGTATTGGCCAACATCCTAATTTTTACTGCCAGCTTGAGATCACTTCGTTTTGCAGTAGTTTGGCAAATTTGGTGCAGCACACGGACACGGGGAAACGGCATCACGGCAACATCCCATAGTCAACAGTTTTAACATTGCTCTTTGACCTGCGTTGTGTAGGGTTACATGGTAATGGATAAAACAAACCATGATTACTGTGCTTATAATAATAAAAAATCCTTAATTATCACAATTAAGGCAGTTAAAACATATGTATATGGAGCTTGTGATGCACTAAAGTCAGTATACCTGCTATCTAATCTTAGCTATTTACCTTATTTTATCTTCAGCTAAGCACAGCAAATTTGAAATTGAATGTTTAATTGAGCAAGCCAGAACCTGTGATTACAATTAAAATACAATGAATTGAGGGAAAAAAATCAATCAGGTATTGATTAAATTAATGATTCATTGGTTATCACGGCCTCTCTAAACAAAACTGAGAGCTGATGTCCATCTGTTTTTCTTTCCAGATTCGCTACATTTCTCAAACTCAAGGGCTGCCCGGCGAGCACCTGTTAAACGTGGGGACGAAAACGTCCCGCTTCTTCTGCAAGGAGTCCGACTCACCGTACGCAGCCTGGAGGCTGAAGGCAAGTTTATGTCAACTTCTCTGAATAAGGGGTCTCTGCAGGCCAAAAAATGGGTGTTTCCCTGGATGGAGACATTTGTAGAAACTGATCGGCAAGAATCTTTGCAAGTTACGTCAGCAGAAAAGGTTGAGGCGGGAGTGTAGAAGAAAGTAATGTTTTTCTCCAAAAAAAAAAAAAGTGGCTGTTGTTACGTGCATCTCACAGTTGGTTTTTCCGCAGGATTGTAGCCTGCAGAATTTATTATGTGGTTAAACTGCTTTTGGTCTTGGAAAATATTCTGTGCTCGTCAGCGCCTGCTTAGCTCAGCGAGTCCAGACTGCTTATTTTAAACTTGCCTGTCTGACATTGAGCAATAATATTCACTGATGCTACAGATGCAACAATACTCATCTTTCTGTCAACTGAGAAATGCCTAGAAACTCTTTGTTTTATTTATTTATTTTTTATATAAAGCAGAGTAATCACACGAGTGGCCACAAAAGACATTAAAAGCTTCAAAACATGACAGGAGCACTCCATAGAAAAGCAATTCCCGTATTAATAACTGCAGCTCTGACGGTGACATCAGAATGAATGATGTCTATAAGAACATAGGATGTAGTAATGCTACAGTGCAGAAAGGTTTGCTACAGTACAAAGCAAGTTGACCAAGAACCGCCTTGTAAACTCCACAGAGCGCAGGGCAACCAGTCATTTGCTAAAAATCTGCCATTTCTTATGAGCCTTAAAGCAGAAATCAGTGATTTCAAAGCATCCATGTGCAAAATGTCACTATACTTTTAAATGCATATAAAAGTGGCTTTTTTTTTTGTTTCTTGCATATTAGTTAAAGCAAGTGCTATTCCTGAAATAAAAGCCTGTTTTATCTTTAGTGTGTTAATCGTTTTCCAATATGACATTGAAGAGAAAGATTATTGTTTAAAATAAATAACCTTGTATTAATTTGGTGACGATTACAACTGCGTGTGCTGCGAGGTGTGTGTTTATGCGCAGTGAGAGAACAGCACAGCGCTAGCCAAAATGTTAGCCCAAGACTTTTTGTCGAGAGCACAAACGCAAAGCTTCATCTTCATACAAGAGACATTGTCACGAGGGGATAAAAACTGTGCCTACATAAAGTCATCTCTCCCAAGGATTCAAGAGCTCGCTTATTTAACATAGTCTGTAATTAACATAATAATTAATGTAGCTCATCATGTAGTGTGTGTGTGTGTGTGGTGAACAGCAGCATTTTTAAAATGGCACCCCAGTTTTTCCACTGATAACGTTAGATGACAACCCACTGGAAAATGAACGTAATACTATACCTGACCTTTCCACCATGTGGAAGAGTTTTATTCAGCAGGTGATGCTCGTGATCAATGAATATAGATTTATCAGGTTACATCCTTGCTCATGCATCATATGTGAATATGATATATGATCAGAATCCACGTCTTCTCTCAGTATTGAAATTAAAACAGTGTAGAATAGAATTGGAAATAACCAAAAAAAATTCAGAATTTTGAAAACTTTTAAAACACAGAAAAAGAAAAGGCTCAGTAGCTTTAATGTTCAGTATTCAGGATTCTGTGCAATGTCTAGGTTACTTATTTAAATTTAAATGGATATCCCTTCCTTGAAGCATGAAGTTTTACACACACTTGCTGAGTCCGTGCCAGCTCGAGTGAGCACTGTATTTAAAGCAAAAGACGAACGTTTCAAATACTAAGATTTCTCAGATTTTACTTCTCTCTCAAGTCATTGCTGATGATAATATTTGTAAGGAACAATTTTCACTAGTGGTCTCAGACATTTGGACCACTCTGTATATTGCTTGCTTTCCTGGACATTGATTTTACTTAATCAGGACTTCTGTCCATGTCTAGACTCGGTTGTAGCCCAGCACTCTCCAGTGTGTACCTTACTTTAGCGTTACTGCTTCTTCCTCTCTCATCCTGTATCGGTTTTTACAGACAACAGAGGAGCACGAGACGGAGACTGGAATGAAATCGAAAGAGGCCAGGAAGTACATCTTCAGCTGTCTGGACGATATTGGCCATGTAAGATATTAATAGTTTATCAGTCATTGATCTTAGCATGTGTAAAAGTTCACACATCTGCACCAAAGCGAAGATGTTACATCCTGTGTATATTTATTTCTATGAAACACGCAGACGGGTATTTTGCAGCAACTGCGCCAACCCTATAATGAATGTAGATTTTAAAAGATTCAAAATGTATGTGTGTTAATGCTCCATTGTTTAAAACACGACGATCAGTATATATTTTGTAGCTGTCTCTCCCTGTCTCCCAGGTAAACCTGGTGTTGAATATGGAGGGCTGTGATCAGCTTGCGGAGAAAGCAGACAGGCGAGAGTTTGTGGATCTGCTCAAGATGATGTTGCTGATCGACGCTGACCAGCGCATCGCACCTTCAGACGCTCTCAACCACCCTTTCGTTACTATGCAGCACTTGCTGGACTTTCCACACAGCAGCCAGTACGCTCACACGGAACACGCGCATTTAGTATTTAAATCATTCAAAATGCAAATCAAATCATTTCATTCACTTTTTTTTCCAAAATATTTGCTATTTGAGTATTAATGAGCATGTAATTTTATACTGCCTTACGTGTAATAAACACAAGCAAGTTATTACACAAGGTAATAACTGTCACTTTTTCTTAAGCAAAGAAATTGAACATCATAGCTTAATATTTCAAGAGGATGAAATGACCCCACTACAGTGGTGACTTGTAAGATTTCAGAAGGTCAGAAGACCTTCAGAGCTTGAACATTTTGGCAGCGTGACAGCATGACCTTTACATCTGTCTAAAGCTGTCTTTGACTTACAACATTTAACAATGAATTACATTTGTAATTGATTCATAATTCATTTAATGTTCAGACTGCTGCAGGAGTTCAAATGAAATGAGACTTTGTCCACTGTTCTCTGCAGCGTGCAGTCGTGTTTCCACATCATGGACATGTGCCACTCGAGGACCAGCACATACAATGCAGTGAACCGCAACAAAGCCCCGCCCCCTCTCATGAAACCCGTCACACTACCCAGCGGCCCCAACATTGCAGTCTTCAACAAAATACCCTCCATCCACTCACAGGTACTTTACACTCAGGATTTTATCTGGACAAAGACTAGACTGAAATTAATACACAAAGCTGTTGATCTCAGCCATAATGAAAGACTAACGGCATCTGTTGTGTCTTATTAATAAATAAGATAATAAAATACATATAATATAATAAACTATAGAACACAAATTCCTAAACTACAGCTGTTGCACTCTAAAAAGTATTAGGGTGAGAGTGACATGAATGGAAGTTTTGTCAAAGCAGTAACATGAACTTTCTTCAACTTCCCCACAATATAGTAAAAAGTGATTCTGATTACTCGCACTTTCCTGAAGGTTTTGTGTAATCCTTGCTTGACTAGCCAGAAGCTGAAGTTTTCCATGTTTGCACAACCATAGATTTTCCCCCTTGAAATGAGTTTTGTTTTAAAGGACTAATTATACAGATTTAGACTTTTATTTCAAACTGCTTTGGCTGAGAAATTGATGACTGTTTTACAAAAAGGTTTCAACCTGCTTTTAGATTTCCATTATAGGAAATAATGGAAATAATGCGTTATAGGAAATAATGATGTAATGCTGCTTTTCCTTAAAGTATGCAAACCTGCTATTTTTAAAAAAATGTATTTATATAATTGAGTAAATTAGTCTTCCGGATGACGTTTTTCAGTGATCCCAAGTCCATCTAGTACTGTGCTTTTGATTTCATTGTGCATTGTTCCTGATTCCTGTACATACGTGTATAAATCTTTATTACTGCACGCCTTCTGGACTATGATTCTGCCAGCACAGCATTTTACAAGTCACTGCTTGTGTTCTTGGGAAACACACTGCAATACGGCCTTTGTCTCTGTTTGTCTGTGTCTCTGGATCTAGGCTCTGGTTCCACCTGCGCCACCTGTGGTACATCCTGGCATTTCCCTGCAGACAGGAAGTGCACAGTTCGGCTGCACTGACTCTTTTCAGCAAACGCTCATCCTTTGCCCACCAGCCATTCAAGGTAGTATTTTGAAATAAACCCACACATGGAAATAGACAAACTCAGTCCTGTTGTTTACTATAAAAATTGAGATTAGGTAAAATATGTCTGCATTACTGTATCTAAAAAAAATCGGGTCCAACAGGAATCGGGTCCAGCCCAAACCAGCCGTCAGGATATTCAGTGCGGATGGATAATACACTGCCACTGGTGACTCAAGCTCCAGCCATCCAGTCTTTACCTCTCAGACCGGGAGTCATAGCGCAGGTCAGAGCCTGTATACTTAAACTGCAGCAGTTCCACAGAATAGAGAGTGAAACACAAACACGTCAGTCTCCTGTAGGATGCTAACACTTTCTGAGTGCCTGCACAATAAGAAAGTGGGCCTGTGCTGTCTGTTCTGCATATTCAGATGTGTGTTATCTATTGATTAATTTCTATCAGTGTTTCTGTTTTCTTATTAGGATGTTTTTCTTTGTTGGTTTTGCAGCAGCCGTGGTCCAACAGGACTCCGCAGATCCTGGTACCAGCGTGGCAGCAGGTGCCTCCTCCACCCACCACGCTGCCCTCGGACACTGTCTCCTGCCCTCAGAGGAGAGGGGACTGGGGGTAAGACACTCGGACACAGTACTCACCACAAGCATCCACTTCTGCAAAACCGTGTCTAGATATATTCTCCTTAACGTGGTTCTGGCTTCTCTTAAACGTTCTTCCTCATGCCTTCTAAAACTAAACTGTCAATCTGATCATTCTGAAGGTTTATAACAAAAACATTGTGTATTGTGTTCTTTCACATACATGATTTAACTTTATTATCAAAGTTGTTGCGAAATTGGGTTAGAGCACTATGTAGAACTGTGGCTCTCCGGTCCTGGACTCAAACTTTTTGGCAGCCAGGGTCCCCTTTAACTGTAAAATAACTTCCCCAGACTCCCTCAGGACAGATTTATGAACATAATCCAATTTCTCAGCGATTAGGCTCATTACGTCAATTTAGACAATAATAATTTGGCTATGCTTTGGAGCCACAGAGCTTTTTATTCCCACCGAACACACTAGGTCCAAGTTAACATTATTTATAGACTTGTATTTTGAGTTATTGAGGTGTTGGATTAAACCCATCAAATTTAAGGGACCAGTGATACAGGCCAATAACTATATGACCTCAATAATAAATCTGACTTTAATGATGTGATAATGTGTTGTGATTTCCAATACTGAAAAAAAAAAATTGCGGACACACTGGCTATGTAAGAATCACTGACCATAGCAAGCAGAGGGGTGTAATGTTGCACAATGGTTACATCTTTTCTTTAGCAAGTGCTTGGCCCCCTATGGATAATTTTACCAGCTCTCTCTATTTGTCATGAATATGTAATTTGTGACTTTGTTTAAATTGTTGGTCATTTTTGCGCTGTTCATAATAGGGCTGAGTTGATTTAAAAAAAAAAAAAATCAGTGAGCTTCAACCTTGAGCATGAAATCACAATCATAAGTGACGTGACTCAGTTCTTCTGAGTGTAAGTGTCGTTATAATTAACATATAGGCAGTCAACACAATTAATGTGAGTAATGTAGCAGATAATAACAGAAAATGCACTTTGAGGCTAGGGTGGCACGCGACAACTAAAAAACTGACTCTCTTAATGGGGCAGAACAGCACATGCACAGACATCCTAGACTATTTGAGGAGTTCTGAGTGGCACTTTTTTAACACAGTATGCTGTTGCCTCCCTTCACATTCGCCTGTTTTGCTTGTACCAGAGCCTGCTACTGGCTATGAGTTCCCCAAAAAATGCTAGATTGGTGCTCACACATGCATCTGATATTTTTTGCGTTTCCGCAGGAAAGTGCGTTCACACACCAGCCATTATGGCTCCATGATGCCGCAACCACTCGTGCCCAATCAGATGGCTGTATCTGCGCACCAGCCCATGAACATAGGCATAGCTCACGTGGTGTGGCCTCAGACTACAGCTAACAAGAGCGGCAAGCCCAGTCAGAACAGGTAAGCTATTATGGCTTGCGTGTAATTATGAAAGCGTCAGAAGTTACAGTATAACAGTGTAATCTGATTGGAGGATTGCGTGTTTTGCAGGAGTGTGAATATGTCTCACTACACAGAAACGCATACTTCAGTGTGCCTCTCACCAAAGACTAAAAGACAGGACGTCCTGCGAAACCCAGAGGCAGGGCATAGGGACAGGGAGGTGGAGTCACAGCCCAAGAAGGAGCCAAACCACATAGAAGAGACCGAGGAAGAGAGCTGCTGTAAGACGAGAGAGCAGGGCTCTGATGAGCAGCTGTCAGCAACCAATCAGCAACGAGAGTCTATCGTTATTGGCGAATCGCCGAGCCCGGCGGTCAGTGTGATTAGCATTAGTAGCGATACAGATGAGGACGAGAGGGACACAGAAGAGCAGAGGTGTTCCTCTAACACGTGAGTTTAATAAACAACCAAGAATAGGGACAGAGAGTTTTCATTCAGTGGCATAAACATTAACTTGTAGGCTTAATTGATAATACAAAAGTGGAAAGAAATGAGCTTGTGGTTGTTTTCACTGCAAATGCAGTTCACGTCCCAGACATCAGAGGGCTCTAAAAACGGCCAACTGCTCCTGCATTTTGTTCAGATTTGCTTTTTAATACAGGTCGAGTGCATACATGATTTACCTTTGAACTTTAAGGTGTTATTTACAATCATGGAAAGATGTGTAATATCGGAAAATGTAAAACATGCTCTTAACCATCAGTTATCAGTGAGTTCTCTTGGCACAGCTTGGTGCTCTGTTTTATGTTTAATGCTTGGACACATGTGTGTTTCAGATGTAAGGGCAGTCCAGACTGTGAGGCATGCAAGGGGTCTCTGAATATGGAGCGTGTGTGTTCACTCAGCAGCCCAGACAGCAGCCTGAGCACAAGCTCCTCTGCCTCGGCTCAGTCCAGTCCCTCACCCTGCAAGAGACCCAACAGGTAACACCCACACACGCACACGCACGCACACGCAGGTTCCTTAACTTTCTCTACAAGCCCCATAATGGACTGGAAGAATGGAATTTTTAGTTTTATTTAATCAGTATGAACAAGTCTACTAGTACACATGCTGTGTATGAAGTTGTGACTGTGGCACAATGATACTACTCTAAGGTTGATTATTTTCCAGTTGCACACATCCTATTACATTTCTATTACAGCAAGTGTTTTATTCCCTTTATACCATAGCAATGTGCCAACAATTCAGTCTTTAATTACAGAATGAATCCACAAAAGAAGTTAGTTCCTGTTATCACCAATGTCATATCAGCTATAAACAGTTGTTTCCTCACTAGCCTCCCTTTTTTTTCCTCTCGTGATGTTAATAAGACAAAAAAAAAAAAACTTCATTTTGCTGAGAAAGCCATCTCACCAATCAGAATCGAGCATTCAACAGCCCAAAATTATAACATTATACTTTTTTATAACATTATCCTTTATAACATTATCCTTTATGAAAACCTACAAAAATCTGTATTCTCCGAGTTGTTTTTTTTTTTTGTAATATTTACAAAAAAATAATCAAAAATAAACAAACTGAGGATTAGAGGATAAATGAAATGAACATGTAAAATAAATAAGTAAATAAAGAAATTTCACATCCAATCAGCTGCTTATAGCACTGAGATTACAATCCAGTAGTTTTAGAAACTAGTAATTGTTTGAATGAATAGTTCTGTTGTTATAATTATTGATCAATACACACTTGAAAGCATAACAAACTGCACTCTTAAGTGGTCATTTGGTCTGGCAGTGCCAGCTCTGTTTTTGGATTTATTCCAAAAGCTCTTGGTCAGATGCAGAAACTTGCCCACTAGAGGGTGTTGCTGATCTAATAAACAGAATTTGTCCTTTTCTCTAACTGTCTCTTTGTTTTTGTCATCAGCATGTCTGAGGACGATGGTCATGAGAGCGGCTGTGACACGGTAGACGGCTCCCCAGCATCAGACACGCACAGTAGCCCGTTTGCCGAGAGACGCTTTCTGAACACCAATCAGAAGCAGGAAGCTGAAATGCGGCGGAGCAACACACGCACAGGGGCGCAAATAAAACCGGTTGTCAGGACGGTGGTGGTGCCACCGCTCAGAGTAATCAACAACAATAACAACCACCAGCAGCATGGCAACACAGGTAACACACACACACCCCTCACCTTCCTTTGGTGTATTTTACAGTGCTTTAGAGCATGTTCATTCTAACTGATTTAGCTGAATGTTATCACTTGTATCCTTTAACTGCAGCTAGCAAAGTCTTTGACGTGTTGGCTGTTGTACTTACATATAATCATTAAATATAATAAAGTTTGTGGTAAGTGGTGGAAAAAAAAGCTATGTGAACTTTATTTTTGGACAGACTATCACATCACTACGTATTACTAATTGATCATTGTGAGATGATTAAGGATCATGGCAGTACTCTCAGTCCGGTTCAGCATGTATATGAGAGAATATACATGTCACAGCCCGTATGTCTGCTTTGCAGGTCATAGGGGAGAGGCAGGAGGTTACCACAGAGGCTGTTGCAGGTGATTATGGGTATTGAGTGCACTGTGACCTGTGTGTCTTGTGCACTGCATCCCAGCGTTGAGTGAAAAGCCTTTGGGTTTTTTTTTTCTTCTGACTTCTCCTATCCTCCCCTTGTGTCTCCATTCACTTTCTTTCTCCCCGTTTAGCTCTGTTTGTGTGCTGATTGTGTGATTGCATGCAATTAGGACATAAGGAACAGAACACTTGAAATACAGCAAACACTGGCAGTGTGTAGGTCTGATGTGACACAGTTTAATGGTTTGTGACTTGAGCAACTTTGCTGAGGTTGGAGAGTGCAATTTTAAAAGCGCAGAACTCTGTTATGGTGGGTGATGTTCTTGAGATGTGCTAGGGTCCTTAATGTTGAAATGAATGTGCATTCAGCGGCAGATACATTTGTCAAGCCAGTGATTTATTTCCTGTGATTTTTCAGTTCATGGTTGATATTTGGCAGGGGTGGACAAATTGCATACCTGCTAAGTTGCGTTATGTTTATCCAGGTTATCAGTTTTCCATTCACAGTTGCCAGGCACACAAGTGGGTTCAGTCGACTGTTCATACAGCATTTATTCACTCGCTCAGCAAGCAGAGACAGAAAAACTCTACTTACCCTTGACATTTCCATCATTATTTGATACATTCGATTAAACGTTAACATGCCCTGATTGCTTCCTATTGGTTCCTGCTGCACTAAACAGAAAAACAGAGGATGCGTTTTGATTGATTGTAGGAACTATTTTTCCTGAACATATTGCTTAACGTCAACAGATGCAATACAATCTTTCCATAATCAGGAACACAAAAGGATATGGAAACTGTGACTAAACCGAGCAAAACACAGTACAGTACAGCACAAAATCGGTTATGTAACTCTAATGCTAGCACAACGCACACCTTGAAAGCGAAGACACTAGCTCAAGTAGCGTCTTTACATGCAACGAGAGAACATCACAACTCATAGCTGAAATGTTAACCAAAGACTTCCAGCCTCTTCGTCGAGAGTGTGAGCATGATGCTTCATCAGCAGTGACATTATCAGAAGAGGATAAGGACTGCAGATGCAGAAAAGTCGTCCCTCCCAGAGATTCAAGTACCTGATGATTTTCTGTAATTTGTATGAATGCATTCAAGTTCATACTTTTGAGCCGCTTTTTAGCATTAAATGGGAAGGTAAACACATTGGGGCGTATATTGCCCTGTGGGCTAGCTAATGAATTTTTGTCCACCCCTGTTTGTGGTGTTTTTTCCCCGCAGTCATTTCTGGCAAAAGAATTATTTAGGCTATGTTTACATTACAAGATAAAATCGCTCAGATCTGTGAATGCAAAAATCAGGTATTTCCAAATTTAAATCACATTTAAGCTGCACTCAGTACGTGAGCTCGATACTGTAATAAGGACACTCAGAATTCACTGCACATTCACTGGCTCCTCTCTCGCAGTCGCAGATTTTTCAGCACAGATGTGTGAGTAATGGCTGCAAAAACAATAAAAGCTCTCCATCTGGCCTTTTCCAGCTCAGGAGCCACAGCCGAGCTCCAGAAAACATCATCTCCGTGATGAATACTTACTCTGCTCACAAACATGGTGTCTCTCGTTGTGGTCCATGATCCATATGGATCGTGCGCGTGACATTTTGATTACAAATATTAACGTTCAACCTAAAATCAGCCATGATTTACTTACGAACACGAATGTTAATAATGAAGCTCAATTCAGAGCAAAATGTCAGAATTGAGTGATAAATCTTTGTAATATAAACGTAATACTGTGTGATGAACTGAGTTGTTTTCAACAGGGAGAAACTCACAACCTACAGTTGTTAACCGTTTCATTTACTGTGATGAATTTCCACATTGATACCTTTTCCTTGTTGTAGTATTTTGCTTATCGTTTTCCTTTACTTAGTTGTTTTTCTGTGTTCTCTCTCTCTCTCTCTCTCTCTCTCTCTCTCTCTCTCTCTCTCTCTCTCTCTCTCAGTGTTCGAGTCATCGTGCCAGTTGCGAGGACGATGCGCTCCCGGCCGGTTGAGTCTGCACTCCACTCCGAGTTTGCCCCGCCAGCACAAGATCACCTCCACATTCCAGCAGCAACAGCAGCCTCTGGGCTTTGGCCAGGTCTCTCCCTCTTCCTTTTCTTGCATTCTCTCTCACTCTTTCTCAGTATAGAAAGAGCTCGATGATTTAGTGGTGGAATGTGCTTAGAGAGGTCCAGGTCTCTCATGTCATCCGGGAGGTGTTTCTATATATTTGATGTGTGTGAATGAATGAATCAAATAGCTTAAAAAAAATTCTTATTGGAGGCTAAGTCATTCGGAGTGGGCCTAGTAAACCTCACGTGTCCACATGATGCTATGCGATTTTTGATTCTTAAGGCAACGATGCAATATTGGACAACGTCACTGAATCTTCTACGATATGATGCGATTCTATTTAGTAGCCTCCAGTCACTATGTGACCGGCTTTGCTCAGAATCTGGGGTAGGCTAATGTTAATTCGCAGATAATTATGTACTTGTAAAAGTATCAGGATTGTGGGCGAATCACCTTGCTAGTCTATTTACTCATCAGTATAAAAATATAGATTAAAAAAAAAAAAGATTATTATTTGCACACCAGTTGTCCGTCCTTTTTCAGCAATAATAGATTTACAGTCACTTACAACCAATAATAATCGATTCATTTCAGTCTTTGCCTTTGAAATTTGAAGCATTTGAAAGGCAAAAACTTTTAAATAGTATAAATGCTGTATTAACCAAAAGACTTTTGGTTAATACAGCTCACTATGTATATGTTAACTTCAGTAGTTATAGATGCATGAATTTCTTTATGCATTATTGTGATTTAAAAAAAATCATAGCCTAGACCTGACCCTGGCTGGGAGTGAAATCAATGATTTGTCATGTCATATTTACAGTACGGTTGCTGTGTGATATAAATACATTTACACACAGCACATGAGATCACAGGCCCTGAAGGATCAGTATTTGTCACCTATCATTCTTCATTTATCACTGCAGTAGAGGTTTATTCTATTGTCAAGATCACTGTACATCAGAGAGCGATTGTTTTGATAAGCACTGTAGTACTACAAGAATGAAAGATTTCTCCTTTCCAGTCGAGAGACACTTTGGTAGTGATGGATGTAGAATGACATCTATGTTAGCTTTGCAGAAAAACAAGGAAACCTAGAGAGAAAGAACTGGACATTTTCAGGACTTCTAGAACTTGAATGAATGAATGAATGAATGAATGAATGAATGATTGGTTTAACACAACGCTTCCACAGCCCTGGTGAATTCTCGTATCTGATTGGTCAGAACTTGTTACTTGTCTCCGCTATTTTAAGACTTTGATGAGAGAGGATGTTGTGACTTCCTGGATAAAAGCTGCATATTTTGTCTTATTAGCTTCAAGAGAAAGTGGAGGAGTGGCTGTTTATAGCTGTTTCAACATTACCGATTATCATAATTATAGGAAAATACTTTATACAAAATCTATATCTGTGCTTTGATTTGGTTATTTAGCTTTTAACTTAGCTTTTTTTTCTCCTCAGGTCCAGCACTACAGCTCCTGTCACAACGAGTGGAACGGCAACTACACCCAGCCTCGCCGTCCGCAGGCCTTCATCCCTCCCACTGTGCACGGCCACACCTTCCCTCATGCCAGCCCCACCCACTCGGCCCAGGCTCCTCCCCCAGCCCCTCCCGCCCTGCTCTCCTACCCTCCTTCCGCCCCCGTCGCCCACCTGCTGCCCTCCCCACGGCCCGTGCTGCAACCCGCCTACAGTCTGGTGCCTCAGGGCATCAGCATGGGCATCGACCCACGCCTGCTGCCCTCACCCACAATGCACCCGCCGGCCGCCTTCAAAGCCCTGTTCACGCCGCACTCGTACGTAACGTCACCCGCCTACACAGGCTTCCCACTCAGCCCCACCAAACTGCCCCAGTACCCCTACATCTGACACATATACACACACACACCAACCCCAGGGCCCCTTACTGCTCTGACATTCTTGTCTCCAAAAATCGTGGAGTTTAATGCATTCGAAACAGATATCATGGAAGAAAAAAACTTGGTCTATGAAAACTTGATATAAAACTCACTTTTCATGCCTTTTGCACATTTGATATTGAAAAGAAGAATAACCCCCATTAAATCCATCATTAAATCCTTTCCTGCATACAGGGGCATGATGGGATATTGTCTCTCTCTATAGCTATTTTTCTATATTGCCTTCTAAATGTGACTTGGTGAAGCCATCCTAGTCTGGTGGTAGGGCCCACACGCGTGTGTGTGTGTGTGTGTGTGTGTGTGTGTGTGTGCGTGCGCGCGCGCGCGTGCGTGCGTGCGAGCGACTCCCTCTTGTTGGTGTTACACATCTGTATTTTTGTAACAGACTCGTGCCCCTTCATTCCCAGTGTTAACTCCTGTACAACATCCCTTCTCTTAAGGTTACTACACTCTGCATGGAGGAAACACAAGACTCAGAACTCACTCTGTGTGTTTTTAAGAGTGTAACCTTATCCCTCCAAAAAGTGCCTTATAAAAAAAAAAAAGAAGTCATGTCTGTGCAGGGTGTGACGTGACACTCGTGCATTCACATGACTGCAACAGGACTGCAGCACTTGAAATTTCACCTTTTTTTTTTCTTTTTCGATTTATACATTAAGGCTGTCTTTTTTTTTTTTTTTGTGTCAAGAAAGATTTTTGGTGGTTTTGTTCTGTTAGTGAGTCACAGTGCGATCTGTACATCAATGTTGTATAAAAGATCATCCCTTATTGCAAAGTGGATTAGGAATGACATGGACACATCGTGTACATTCTCAATTCTCCCTAATTTTTTTTTTCTTTCATGAATTTGCTGTTGTGCTTGTTATGGAAGTGTTGAGGCTGTAACCCTTATGCATTTATTCCTCCCTCTTCCACTCCTGCTGTATTGAATATATAGATTTTTTTTTTTTTTTACGCATTACATTTTGACAAGTCCTACCAAGCCAGAGGTAGAGTAAAAATCCCCTTTTCAGTCCCTATGGAGAAGGCTTCTGGGTTTTTCCGTCACTGTTCAGTCTGCGAGGGAGGTTTTGACGTGAGACCTGCTCGGTTTTTGGTGGACGAGCGGATCCTTTCCTCTCTGATGGTTTTAATTTAAAGCGCCCTGTGTATGGGGGATCACTGGTGTGATGTTTTGTAACTTTTTTTTTTTTTTTTTTGGATTTCCTTTGATCGCTCGGCATGTTTTCGCTGTAGCAGGCGTTCACACCGAATGAACTATGTACAGTTTTGATTTCATTTCCTATCTGATAATCAGTTGCTACTCTCTTACTTAATACTAACAGTATTTACACTGTTTAACACAACTGCAATACAATCCATCGTTTCTGGGTGTGTTTGTTTTTTTATTCACTATTCTAATTTTTTAGAATTAGATGTGTATTTTTTTGGTATTGGCATTAACCTGCAGATAGCTCTTTAAATCATTGACGTGGTTTCCTGTTAGCTTGTGCAGAGATTTCAGTATTTAACTGTCGAGCTGTCATTGTTGGAGTATTTAGTGCTTTTCTGAGGTGCGAGTTGGTCGTGTGCAATTTTTCCCCCCCTTCATCTATAAGCACGTGGCGAGATTGGTTTCCGCTCGTCCGCGCCGTACCGTAGAGCTTTTCAGTGCTGGCTGGTTTTAATTTGATACATTCCGTCAGGGAGAAATGATTTGTTTTGTTTCTAATGTGCTTTGTGTTTTTATTCAGAATTTTTTCCTTTGCTATCATTATATTAAAAAATGCTTTTGCTACACCAAAGACAGTAATTGATTTCTTAAGCGACGTAGCTACTGTTCTAGCCTAGACCTCAGATATTACTCTAGATGGGGATGTATTAAAAAAAAAAAAAGAAAAAAAGAAATGTACTCTGTATAAAGGTTGAGGTTGATGTTTAGCTTTTTTGGCAAGTTTAATGATTTCATTTATCCTTGAATGTACCATAGATAAGCTGCTATTCACTGATCGCCACTTCGTCATAGCTGTGAGGGTAACGTGATTAACTTTGTTCTTAGCTTTCTTATATATTTTTTTTGTACGTGTCTCGACGACCTTAAGATAGACGTGAGGTTTTTCTTTCGGTTTTACTCTACTGAGCGGCATCGAACCCGTTTTAATGCCTGTGTATATTTTGCTTTTCTGTTTGAAGTGTCATTGTAACTACTGTACTGCGATTGATGGAAGTTTTGGTTTGGCGTGTTTTTGGGGTGTGTTCTCCGTTTTATGATTTTTCTTAATCTTTTCGTAAGCATCCGTGTATTATCTGTAGTGTTAATGGTAATCTTGGGGCTCATCGTTGCATATGAGATGCGTATTGGTGTATATCAGAGTACGTTTGGATATATATTAGTATCTCGATAAGGCATAGCTTGCAGGATAGATTTAACTTTTCTTCTTCTTTTTTTTTCCCCATGGATGTGTTTATCGATTGATTTGAGATGGAGAAAAATGTGCCGCTATGAAATCGTACATTATTCCGGTTTGTCACTTGCACAGAGCTGAGGGAGAAGTGTTGCTTGTTTATAATCGATTGCAGCGCTTATTGTTTAATCAGCATGTATTTCAGAAGTCTTGAGCATTTACTTTTGATTTGATTTCAATCAGTCCATGTTTATAGATTATGCCTGATGTACTTGTTCGGCTAATACGACGACCGCGTTATCATTTTGAATGAATTCCCGGATGCATGATTAGTACCGGCGGCCATTTTTCTCATGGTGTTGGTGTGGAAATCGTCACACACCCGTATTCTGCTCTGTAGAAGGAGCAGCGCTAAACTAGTGCCTTCCAGATGTGCTTCAGACCTTTATGTCCTGTGCGCGCATGCGCGCACACACAGCGACCCATATCTCTCTTACTCTCGCTTGCGAGGTCAGTTAAAGTGTTTTATCTTGTGGTGCGTGTGTTCTTGACTCTTTTGGACCTCTTAGTGTTGAAAAATTAGTTATGCACTGGCTTCCAGTAGTGTGTGTGGTGTGTTTTTTCTTCGCTGTAGTATCGTCTTTGGTAGTGTTCGTGTCACTTGGCAGTCACACGCCAAACATGCAATGCAGTGATGTCTTCACATGAGATTTTTATTTTACATTTTTAAATCCGTACATTTCATTTAACTTGTTTGCTTGTGTGTGTGTGTGTGTGTGTGTGTGTGTGTGTTTCTTTTTTTTTTCCCTTTCTTTGCTTTTTTTTTCTTTTCTTTTCTTTTTTTTGTGGCTAATATCCAACAACAGAAATCCAATAATGAAATGCTATCAGGGATCATTACTGTTCCGCTGACGTGGTCCTTTCTCCCGTGTTGAAGCTTTACATAAGTACACTGTGATTGTAATAAGCTTGGAATAAGCATCATCCCGCAGTTTACCACCTCGTCCTGCCATTTTTTTTTTAAGCAGCAAACTCTGTCTTCAACGGGACACAATGTTCATACCAATGTGCACGTTATTTGCTTTAATGTACTTAAAGATTTGGTCCAAAAAAATGTGGCTGTGGAGCCACGAAATCAACAACTCATTTCACTTTTATACACGATGTTATTAAGCATGTAGCACTAGGGGCAAGTACACAAAGAAGTACACACTCATACAGATATTGTACAATTATGCATTACATCAGAATTATTATTATTTTTTTTGGTTTGTTTTAAATCTGCATTTAGACAAGATCTAACCAAAAACCAAATGGAGAACTAACACTGAGCAAGTGTAAGTGTGGCAGTCTGGGAAAACCTCTCACATGGTCCTATTTTGACATTTGCTACTAAATATAGTTCTGAAAATTGCTCTTGAACTGTAATGTGTTTAATTAAAAAAAGCAAATTTAAAGATTTCATTCCAGTTCCACATTTTTCGCCTACCTCTACACTGCTAACCTAATCTGCTGATTGATAAACAGCGCTGCTGCCAGATCTGAAAGAATTGTACATTTACAACAGGAGCCGAGTTCTCACGTTATCAGCGTCATCCTCGTCACCTTCTCAGCCTCATCACCGTGAGGTTTAAACACACGCTTCATGGTCATCTCTTCACTCTCTCTGAGCTCCGTTCACAGAAAAGCGCTCATTCATTTTCACTTTTTTTTTTTTTTTTTTTTTTTTTGGACTGAATTTCATGTTATTAATGTATTTTTATTAGGTCATTTAAACATTTTAAAACCGAGTGTGCAAGTCCTCAGTGGATTAGCCTTCTCTCTGTTTCTGTAGCTCTAACAACTTGGATCAAATCTCGAGGAATTCACACACAGCTAGCGAACTTTCAGCAGTCTGACTGTTTTGACCACCGCGTTTGTTAAATTACCTCCTTATGCAACATGATCTTTGAAGGAAGACACCAAGGCAAGGTTAGAAAGTAAAAAAAAATATATTTCCATGTCATTTGGATAAATAGATATTTATCTCAAAGTAGAAAAGGCAAAGTATTTTCGCAAGAGAAAGCTTCAAACCAGGTTTTTCATCATTTTTGGCAGCAGCATCCGACAGGTTTTCCCAGACCGCCACCCCCCCCACGCACACACCGAAAACGTTTACGAATCACGTTCAAACAGATAAAGTACGCCCATCATACCAAACAGTTGTATTTGGCTTGTTTTTTATTTACTGCGTGTTCTCTCTTGATTGGTTGAAGTGTTTTTTTTTTTTTTTTTGAGACGTGTGTACAGAAATTCAGGGTCTTGGTATTTGTCACATGTGCTACTGTTTCTGTCCTAATGTTTGGGTTTGATCGCTTTAGAGCTATTAACCTTTTTTCCTGCAGATTATATTTTAGTAGAAGTTAAATCTCACTGCAAGTTATCTAAGAATAGATTTAGACTTCAGAGCAAGTGGACTTGATTTACTAAATCTGAACTGTTACTGTTTTAATACATGTAGCTTTCTGTGGCTTTCTAATTCGTTTTTGCTTCTGATTTATTTTTACGCTACATTAGTTTGCCATGTAGCCATTGCACTGTGCAATATTCAGTATATGAGGACTGGGAACTTTTTTTTTTTTTTTTTAAAGTGTGTAATGTCTCTTACAGTTTTCAGTCGTTATTTCTCTGGTTCTCAGTGATTTCTATGTGACCAAGCCTTATGTACTTTGTCACAAAAAGCGGGTTTTCCTGGTGACTATTTGGTGAGTGTCAAATTTAAAGAAATTATGGTGTATTGTCAAAATTCACTTTGAATTAAAATATATATTGCTGCAGGCAATTCGTCTTCGTCTCTGTTTATTTCAATGTGCTTTTTAAAAGCTTTGTCTCTGTCCAAGTACGTTTTCTTTTCTATGACAATCAGTAAACATCTTAGCACAGGCATAGTTAAGCCCAGTTTAGCCTTAGCACGTAGTGCAGTATTGGATAAATATATAAAAATGTGATGATTATCTTAAAAATCAAATATTTCACATTTATTGCTCTATTTAGTGTCTCTGTATCAACCCATTTAGTCCTAATTTATTGCACACAATTTGTACGTTTCTTGAAATATCTTTAAAATGAGGATCAATGGCAGAATATGTATTTACGATGATCCCCTTGTTGTCCTGCGTATTACAAATTTACTTCTCTTACTAATGGTATAAATATGGCATAAATATATAATTGATCAGTACCAAACACAGGAGTTAAATCTGTATTATAACATCAGACGTCTTCCTCAGCTGCTTTGACACGTTGCTTTGCAATTTATAAAACACTTTAATAGCTTAATATTCGGGTTAAACATGTCTGTCTGTGTTACTGAAACAATAGACAAAAAGACAAAAAGCTGTTTTTTTTTTTCTTTGGTTTGACTATAAAAAAAATATATAAAATGTACAAATATACAGAATATACAAAAAAAATTAAGCTGTATTGAATTTTAAACTTGACTTTGGGGGAAAAAACTGCAAAAACGGCGCCCTCTTGTGGCCAAAGTTGAAATCGCCTTTGCAGAAAAATCACAAACATCACAAATTGTACTTGTGATTTTTTTTTTTTTTTTTAGGTACATGATATTTCACACGTTTTTCACATATAGTGTTTAATTTTCCAAATGTTTTTTCCCCCATATGACGCATTTATTTTGCATGTAGAGAAAGTACTTGAATTTTTCACAGGTGCTTCGAGTTTGTACCTACAGTGTGCAACGATGAATCACATGAAAAACATAACATAAAATGTAGGATTTTTTTTTTCATTAGGGGAGGTGTTGTTTTTTTTTGTTTGTTTGTTTGTTAATTACATCTTTATCTCCACTTTGGTGCAAGCTCTTATTAAACCTCTTACATTTGCAAACACTGTTTTATAAAAAAAAAGTCAGTTACGTCACTAGTGAATGTGTTTGCAGATAAAAACATAACAAGCTTAAAACAAATTACATATATTTTTTTTTTATTTAGAACGGATACGACTAAGTGCATTGCTTTAATGTTACATTCTGATATTTAAACATAAGCAGGACAAATAGTTTATACATCGTATATATATAATTTAACCTTTGAGCATGCTTTTATCTTTCTATTCTTACACATTCATATTAGATATTCTAAATATAAAAATATAGTAAATGTTCATCCTGTTTAATAGATTTTTGTCTTTTAGCATCAATACATATTAGGGGTGGAATCATAAAGAATCATATAATAAACATTTCTCACTTTCATGATATGATTATATAAAAATATATAATACTGTGAGTAGATTTTTATTCACTGATAAATTAGATTATTATTATTTGCATTGCAACCATTTAGGAATATTTTATAGGATTTTCGTGACATGCTCTGAAATTACTTGCAAAAAAACATAATTTTAAATTATTTTGATTAGTTAAGGAAATGGAGGTATCTGTGTTTTCTAAAATAAAAATGAGAAATTGTATATATTTTACTGGTGTGCCTGTTTAATCGTTAGCTCCAGCAGAGGGCGCTGTTACTGACTGGCGTCACCACTGAGATTCACTTCACTGAATCGACTCATTCAAACAAATCTTTAAGTGAATCGAGCTCCGCGGGTTTTGATTCGTTGCGCAGTGGACATAAATAACGGTCGTTTTATTCAAATCACACGCTCGCGCCCTAAGGAGAACACATTACCTAAGGTTTAGTTTCATATTTTATTTCATTAAAATACACACTTTTTTTTTTTTCAAACAAACACTTTTACAAAAGAATTCGGTTGGTTTAATAGTACACGTAGAAGTGGTCTTATGTGGAATAATTCCGACCCTTAGCAACCTGCCGTAAAACCAACAATAACGACAGGCCTGTTTGTTTGTTTGCTTATTTGTTTGTTTATTTGTTTGTTTTTTAAAGATAATTCCGATTTTCCCATTTATTTTCAAACTTAGTCTGAGTAAGAAATATAGCCTAGAAGTATTACAAAGCAATACTTTGCTGCAGGAAAACAGTAGAGACCGGTACATATCAAAAAGTAACATTAGCTAGTAGCTAAATGCTAAAGCTTGTCATCAGAGTTTAAATTATGATTGCCATGGAAACAGTTGATGCCACTCTGGGGGGAAAAAGTGAACTAAACTGGGAATTTTTATTCAAGTTTTTAACATATATTCAACATATCACTGTAATATTATGCTATTTTATAAACGAATACATTTTATTACACCACAGTGCTGCTGTGTTGTCCAATCTGATTCATGTTAATGAAAGTGTTTCTGTTTCTATTGTAACAGTTCCACACACTCAAAGGCTATAGTAATAAACAGACTTAATTATTATTTTTTTTTTAACAAATTAAAACCTACGATCTGGATGATATTGGAAATCACTCGCTTTTGCTGAGGATGAACCCACACGGACAGTCTGAAGATCACTGAGATTACTGAGGATGGCTTTGGACCACATCTCATATGAAAAGTCATGCTATGACGGCTTAGGACTACAATTGCTGTAATTGTTTTAGGACTGCGGTTGCCGCAAACACATTTGCACTCAGGTCTCCATCAGTGAACTGTGGATAACTTCAACAAAACAGACTTCATGCGAAAACCATAATGAATTTCCTGGTTACACATTCACACTTTTTGATCATATAGTACACAGTTATGAAAGGTAATAAAGTAATTTATAATCGCAGTATCCAGTGTCACCCAGATGAGGATGGGTTCCCTTTTGAGCCTGGTTCCTCTCAAGGTTTCTTCCTCATGTCATCTCAGGGAGTTTTTCCTTGCCACCGTAGCCTCTGGCTTGCTCATTAGGGATAAATTCACACATTTATCATTATATCCTGAATGTACATTGTTAATAGCGCTATACAAATAAAACTGAATTGAGTTGAATTGATCAAAATGTGGAATCATGGATTTGTTACCGTACTTTGCTGTCAAGCAAAATCTAGTGCTAATAGAATTCAAATAATGACATATATTTTTGCCAATGTATTTTTGTAGGTCGTGTCCAATATATGCCAATTAGCTTTCCATATTTCGTCATATCGGGAGAAGGGGGATGTGAATTCTGGGCTGTTTCTTGCTTTTAGTGCTATAAGCAGTCATTGAGGGGCCTCAGACCACCAGGGGGCCCCATGATGATTATTAAAATAGATATGCAGAAAAAAGGCACACCACTATCACTGGCCGAAAAAGGTTTATGTATTAGCCAAATGAAGGGGCACTTGTGGAGTGAAAAGTATAGGACCTGTAATTTATGTAACATGTAACTAATGTAACTAATGTCAGAAGATCATGAAGAAATGGTGATCTAGGGTGGAAAAATTTAGCCACTTTATTGCTTCCGCTTGTTAATATGTGAAATTAAAAAATGTTACTTGCTAGCTAGCTAGTATCTAGAGTAAGAAGTGTTAGGAATTTTATGTAATGAACACAGACAAGCGGAGTGATACACGCACTAAATATTAGCACTCTTGGAAGTCCATGTCCAACCAAATTAGTGGAACGAACTAACTGTTGAATATAACTAGCTATGACATCAGAAGCCTGTTGACTTTAATTTAACTTTAAATTAACTGTTAACTGTCCAATTTCAGTGAGGCTGTGCCCATAAGAGCCTCAGATTTCTGTTCTTGGCTGACAGGAGTAGAACCTGATGTGGTCTTCTGCTGTTGTAGTCCATCCACCTCAAGGTTCAATGTCTTGTGCATTCTGAGATGCTTTTCTGCTCACCACGGTTGTAAAGAGTGCTTATTTGAGTTACTATAGACTTCCTGTCAGCTCTGACCAGTCTGGTCATTCTCCTCTGATCTCTCTCGTCAGCAAGGTTGTTTCACCCTGCAGACCCTCCACTCACAGGATTTATTTTTTTTTGTTTGTTTTTTTTCGCAATTAAAATATATACAATATGCATTAAAAGGCATTTTAGTTAAACGATGTGTTGGAATTTATTTGATATATTTTTTATATTAATTGTATTTATTTTATATTATTTTATTTATGTTAAATATGTACAATTTTGCTGTTTATCAATTCCCTTTATTTATTTATTTATTTATTTATTTATTTATTTATTTATTTATAATATAATGCACTTGTTTAGAGATTTGATTCCTGGGGTATATTGTTCTTCTTCACTTGAATTTTTAATTTACTGTTTATTAAACTGTTCATTCTTGCATATAAAACACTATGATTGGTGTGTGTGTGTGTGTGTGTGTGTGTGTGTGTGTGTGGGGCCCCTGAGTAAGTTCAAATGTTCAGGAATGGCCCTGGTGAATTCAACTGAAGAATCAAAATGTTCCTGCATTGTTTAACGCTCGCGAATCGATTCGGCTGATTGAATCACTTGAGAGAGTCGTTCATTGAAATGATTCCTCTGTGAAAAGGCCCCCGCTCTGTATTTTGCGCGTCAGATGCGCACTTGAGATCTTTCACTTCTCATTTTTATTAGCAGCACGTCGTTGTGGTGTTTTTTTTTGCAGAGCCGTGTGTGTGTGTGTGTTTGTGTGAGTGTGTGTCTGTGTATGTGTATATATATATATATATATATATATGTGTGTGTATGTGTGTGTTCCGGATGAAATGCGCTTTTTACGCGCTGAAATGATGCTCGGTGTGAAGGCGACTCGGGTAGAAACGGACTCACTGCCTTAACGCTGCCTTTAAACTTTCCCATGCTGGCCATCTAAAACCCGGCGCACTCGGACTCGGACTCGGCCTCGGTCTCACACACTGGAGCGGACACGTCCTGATCCAATGCGCGTTTGGTTTCTGCGCGTCCAGGCCCGCACGCCAACACGTTCACATGGCCTCGAGAAGAGTGGCTGTGGTGGGAAGCCGAAGAGCGGCGGGGAGCTGGAGGACCGGCAGGTGTCCGGAGCGGCCGGGCTCGGTGTGGCGCCGGTGTGTGATGTGCGCCGGGATCACACTGCTTCTCCTGCAGCCCGCATCCTCCAGACACGGTGAGACCCGATCCCACTGCTCATCCTTCCCCTGACAACCTGTTTGAGTCCAGAGCATTGTGGGGTATTTTTTCTCCGTTTACAGTTGCACTGAGCAGCTTTTAATCATTCAGTGATTTTACTGAAAAAGAGTCGCAGCCTTAAAGAGCGCAATGCGCCACATCAGCCATCAGCCTCCTTTACCAATACACTTCAGTTTTATTACATATAACAACAATAACAGTGAAAAAAAAAAACAAGAAACATTTACTGTAGGTAAATAGGTAAATAGCTGCAGTGTGTGTAAACACTTCCTTTCCTCATGGAGGGAAAATAAAGGCGCTACGTGTTGAGAATAAATAACACTGGATTTGCGCGCGAGTCATCATCATTATTATTATTATTATTATTATTATTATTATTAATTCATATATATATTCTAAATATTATTGGCTTTATACGTGTTAGTTAGTGTTAGTGGTTAGTGGTAACTGGTTAGTGTTAATATCTTATTGCTTATCTTGTTTATTTTATATAATTTAAGCTATATATGTAAATAAAATTTACTCTTAGTAACAGGCTTAAATTTGTTTTTATAGATTTATATTTACATCTTGCTTACTGTATATTGGCATACACAAACACACACACACACACACACACACACATAGAGTTGAGGCTGCAGTCTCCAGACACTCCTCATAACATATCTGTAAAGGACATGTGGACAAAAATAACATGGGCTTTTTGTTTGTGTGATGAGCTGGTGCAGTGTGTGTGTGTGTGTGTGTATGTTTGCGCATGTGATGTATGCACATCTGTTCTGGCCTCTGCCTTTGTCTCCTTTTTCCTGGTTTGCTGATTTGTGCGTCATGGAGATTGAGTGGACAGTCAGGATATTTTCAGTTGCGTCTCATTGGATTATTTGGTTATTTCTGCTTCTAGAAAAATGACCCTGGTGATTTGAGTTTGGCCTGAGGTTTGTGGTCACATAATTCCCAACAGAACACGCCATTTATATCATATGTAAAGCAAAGACAATGACATAATTATCTTGACTTGTATCGTAAGCCTATAATCCACACATAAGCAATGATTGAGAGCAGATTATAAAATATTTTGTTTTGTTAGATAATGAGAGGCTTCAGTTTTTGTTCTTCGGCTGCTTCCGCATGCCTGATTCAGCTCGTTTTGTGATCAAGCCTTTCATGAGCTGAGTCAGGTGAGGAAGTGCAGGGAGAACATGGAAATGTGCAGTGAATGTGGTTTCCATTGCTGGGATTAAAGACCATTAATAAACACACTGCGTTTACAGTCAGTCAGATCATACATACAGTACATGTACTGCCTGCATCTACAGTTCCTACTGCAGTGTAAGTGCACACTTCCAGTTTATTTACACGTGCTAATTATTTCACGTTCACTTTTAGTTTTTATCACAGATGTACATCGGATACAAGTAATCACCACTGACACTAACTGATTATACAAGAGTGATTGTGTGTGTTCCTGCTTAGTTGGATCGGAAACCTGCAGTCATGTTGGCCCTTTGCGGTTGAAACTGCTTATCCTTGAGCTAAAATTAACTTCAGTTAATGATGGAGTTACAAAGTGCATCGATTCAAAGTTTTCATTTTCAGTATGATTCTGATATCAGGGCTCTGAGATTCGGCGAACACCTGATACTGATCCAGTATTAATATCCTCAGGGTAACTGAGCCAGCCCTAAGCTTCTGTTGCTAAGTTATGTGAAATAATAGCCTTTTGTCCTCTGTTGACCTGTGTGCATAGTGTAACACTGTGGCCTAATAGGTTTAGACTGCAAAATGATGATATTCTTATAATTCATTAACATTATTTGAGTGAGTAGTGGAAGTGTGCAACCATCCACCATTTCACGGCATTGATTATGAAGTGATATCTGTAAATACAGTGAGTTGCCAGTTTATTACATTATTATTTTATTAACTGGGAACTCACTGTACGCATATAGTGTATATACATGTATCTTTATTATTATATTCTTTATTATTCTCTACTGCAGCACCCTTGAAATAGTGCAGACGAAGGATCTCCTTGTACAATGAACCATGTGCATATGACAATGAAGTTCTTGAATCTTTTTGAATACATTCTCTGAAAAAAAAAGGGTAATCATATGCACTTTTCTTTTCCCTGGGATGGTATCTTTTACCTAGAAAGGTGCATGTAGTGTACCAGGGGTCTTCAATCTTATCCACAAAGGGCAGATGTGGCTACAGGCCTTAATTCCAACCAAACAGCTGGGTTAGGATTAGGGTTAGGATTAGAGTTAGGATTAGAGTTAGGGTTAACCACTTGATAGTTGATCAGGGACCAAGATGAACTGATTAAACAGTGGCTCCTGCATGGATGGAGTTAAAACTTACAACCACACTGGCCCAAGATTGAAGATTGAAGACCCCTGCTTTAAAGCTTTATTCTAAAAAAAACAGTTACTAACTATTTATGAATCTTAAATCATTTTCAAGGTACACTATATCCACATTTCTACATACTAAAGGTACTGAAGTTAAGGGTACTACCACAGCGACAAGGAAGGGTACAGTTTAGTACTATTTTTTTCTTTCAGAGAGTGTACACAAGGTGCCATTGATTATGTATACCAATCCTGTAACTAGTAAACTGGCTACGAGTAAGTTTTATAGCTCACTACTATTATACAGTGTACATAGTTAAATATAATATAACAGCCTTGTTTAGCCAATCTTGCCAGAGTAAGTGGAATATAGGGCTGGGCAAAATGACTGTATTATATCGCACTTTCATGAGGTATCGTGATATCTTAATTTTTTTTTATTGCATTGATATATTCTGATTGGAAGTAGCTGATTTGATGGTAAAATTTTGTACTGAACCTTTAAAAGAAAAAAGTATTTTTTAAAAATTAATTACTACAATGTAATAAAATGATTACATTTTATTTATTTATTATTTATTTTTATTTTTTATAGCACTTTTTTTAATGGCAGTTGGTTTCCTAACCTGTCTCATGATACATATCTTGTATTGTAAAAGTATTGTGATGTGATATTTTTGTCATATTGCCCACACTACTGGAATATACTGGAATATATACTGTAATTCTGTGACTAAACAGTGATGAACGGTGTGGGTATCTTTAGGCTTATTTGTCTGAGTAGACAATAAAGTACTTCTGTAAGACCATCACTAACTGCTGTAAATGTAAAATCTGACACTATGACATTTCTCATAACATAGCAACAGATGATTGGAGAGAGTCCGCTCGATTATTAAAATGATGTCACGTGGAGACTGTAGATTTGTACCCAAGGTACTGCTGCTGTAATCATAAAGACTGTCTTGTGCTCATCCCAGGACTCTTATTTACAATATTACACTTAGTACTGTTTGTCTTTACTCTTCTACACCTGTATACAGTAATGATTTATAATCCTATTATCCGGAAGAGGACGGGTTCCATTTTGAGTCTGGGTCCTTTCGAGGTTTCTTCCTAATGTCATCACAGCAAGTTTTTCCTCGCTACTATCACTTCTGGCTTGTTCTTTAGGGATCGAAATCTATATCCTGATTTCTGTAAAGCTGTTTTGTGACTAATCTCTGTGACAAGCGCTATACAAATACAGTCGAATTGAAAATGAAATTGATCAGGGCACATCAGTATCGGGTATCTCTAGGACACTGTATTGTATCGAAAATGAAAAAAAGGATCCGTACTTTGCACAGATTATACTGCGCTTTTTTTGCACAGCATCCAAGTTCATTAACACATCCTTCACTAACACATTCTTTGCTAGCACATGTATCAGCGCTGGCTCCTGTTTTTGGCAGAGTCTTAACTTCTGTGTATCTTTAGACTAGGCCCGATCTGCACTAGCACAAGGATTTGTTCTTCAGGTACACCAGAACTTCTATAAGGGCGTCTGTAAATGCTGTGAAAGTAAAATGCAAATGTTAATTTTCCTTGACTATTTTTATCCACATATCATTTTAATGTGTGTCTTCCTGGAAATTCTGACACTGGTTTTCTCTAATGATGTAAAAATTCCATCTTGGTTTACATATTCCTTGCCTTAGGGTAATGAAAGCTTAAGCTTAACCTACATTAAAGCAGTAGCCATGACTTGAACATCGCATTTAACTTAAAATAGGATATTCCAGTTACTCCAGCAGGTCTGTGTAATATATTTTATGTGTGCCATAAACCAGAACCTTTTTTACCCTAATATCGGAAATGACATGATTGTATTGAGCCATACAAATGAGAGCTATTTAATGGAAGATTTGGAGGAATGGTGTTGCATTACTATTGATTACCCTATACCATGGGATTGAAAATCTTTAATGCTAACGCTACATGGTGTCATATGGACTATTACATCAGATCTGTGTCAGTTTTGATAGATTATGGATGTGCTCTAGCGCTACACAGCTTAATGCAGAGCTGCCAGGTTTGCTTACACATTCTTCACCTCATCTTTATCCACACGGGTTGTGTGTGCATGTGTGTGTGTGTATCTTCCTGGAAACACGGCCGTTGGTTTCCTTCAAAGCCTCCATAGTGATGCTCCAGCGAGTCAACAGCGAGCCTACTGTGCTGTGTTGCCATGGGAACTGATCTGCCTAACATTTTTTTCCTCCTTGAGAGGAGAGAACTGAGTGTATTATCAGAATGACAATGATGAACTGTGCCGGTTGATTTTTTATCTCCCCCGCCCCGTGTGTGTGTGTGTGTGTGTGTGTGTGTGACTGTGTGTGTGTGTGTGGATGGACCAGTGATTGGGTTTAGCCTGCTGCCAGACATGCATGGAATGGATCCATGTTTCATTTGATCTCCCTAAAGGGATGCTTTGTCACCTGTCCACATCGTGCTATATTCAGCATCGGAGCCGAGCTCTGTTTCATACAGCACTGGACACTGTTATAGTAGATACACAGGTCAGGCTGCAATTATATTACAGCTGCATTATGACAAGATTCTATTTGCGTAACATGGTGCGTGATTTTGACCAAATAATGTTCTATCATTTAAAATTAAAATAAAAGAGCTTAACTGTGCAACAAATGGAAAAATGAGCAACCATTCAGCACAATATCGACTACATCAGGTTTATTCAACTAAAATTTATGAATGTCGAGCTGCATAAAATTCCTTGCTCACCAAAGTCCTTTGCAATGCAAAGATTATTCTAAGGTAATGCAGAACTATTGATTTTATTTAATGATGTACAAATTCCATCTTGATTTGCATAGTCCTTGCCTTGGAGGTATAAAGGCTTAACCTACATTAAAGCCACAGCCAAGCCTTGAACATGACATTTGATTTAAAATAGGATATTCCAGTTACTCCAGCAAGTCTGAGAGTAATATTTTATCTGTAGCATAAACCAGAACCTTTGTACTCTTTCATTGGCAATGACATCATTATATTGAACCATACAGTTGAGCGCTATTTAATGTAATATTTGGAGAAATCTCATTGTGACCCTTTAGGGGCTCAGTACTTCAGAGAGGCTGAAAGAAATGTCTGTGGCTGAAAAGAAAAGTCTGAAAACTCATCCCTTTCTTGATTTCGTCCAGTGCTTGTGAATGCCTGTAACAGAGGATGTGTTACAGAATCAGTGATGGCTCGTGTTAGAAACAACTGGACTCGCTAAACTGTGGCCAGTTTTTTAAAAATAATTTTTATTATTATTCATATGTTTGTCTTGTCTGCTACAGTATTTTTCCAGTGCTCAGTACAATCCTCTGAGTCTTTCTGGGTCTGCATTTGTACCACCAGCTGATGATACCTGGTCTAGATTCTGGCTGTAGTCTAAAAAAGCATTTCAGTACGAATATCAGGCTTCTTGCATGAAGAAAGTCTGCAGTTTAAAGGCACTCGTTTCCAAACCAGGAAAAGTATGAAAATTCTAAACATATATTGGAATAAAAGTATTGTGTAGGCTTCTTACAGGCATTTCATGTTTATATGTATTTATATGTATTTATATATATATATATATATATATATATTTATATATATATTTATATATATATATATAAAATGTTTGACATGTTGGTTCACCACAAAAAAATGTTATTAGTACTATTATATGAACATGCAACTGGGGAACACCCCAAATCCAAGCACATCAATGTGCTTTCCCTTGTAAAGGCTTATTCATTGCCCATATTTCCATATCTGGAACCTGATTGAGTCTTATATTTTATGACACAATAACACTCATTTTTCTTTATTTAGCACACAGAAAAAATCTCTGAAATGTTTTAATCACAAAAGACCTGCTATATTCTGAATATTCAAACTTTATTTTTAGTTTTACATCATCAAAAGTGAGAGCAACTGACTGGAACGACTTGGAGCAGCAGTTTAGCCTAATCTACAATCCTACTGGTTTCTACTTCTAAAGAGCAATTTTCACTAGAGCAGAATTTAACCTCCTAATGGCCTTGTCTTAATTTTAGAAAGTCTCTTCCTCTCTTTATAATTACTCTCCCTCAGGCCATTCAGCGATGCTCTGGTGTGAGCTACAGGCTGTTCAGCCAACATCCGCTTTCCTGAGTGACCATTTCACAGCTGACATGCTCCATGTCCTGACGCAGCCATGCTTCATTAGAGCATTTGTCCATGGGAAAGTTGATTAGGCCTGCGCATTGACACAGATGAGCGCTCGTCTTATTCTCTGCTCGCGATAGGTGCTGTGAATGGCCATGTCTGCTGACGCTATAAGCCTCCAGCAGGCTGGCTTGGGCTTTCAGTGAAATGTCACAAGTTAATGTGGAGGTAATTTTCATACTTGCTAACATAATACAAATATAATGTATGGATGGTAAAAAGAACAGTTTTTTTTGTGATCATGAAATTTTGATACAGCACATGAAAGCACACTGTATGTACTGTCTGATGATAAGCTATACAGTGTACAGTAGGAAATAGTTACACTGTTAACAAGATGCTGTATTTATATTATTTATTTATTGGTTTATTTAACAGCACATTAATAAACATTGCTGTAAATGCGCCAGAGTTAGCCAAAGGCTATTCATCTTTCATAGGTGAAAATGTATCATATTTCAAGACATGGAAATGTCCAGATGTGGCAATGACATGACAATATAAGAAAGCAGAATGAATGACAGAATGACGATATAAGAAAGTAGAATTTCTACACTATTTTCCTCATTCCATATGTCAGTGATCAGCCCTGACATGTTTTGTGTCCAGTGTTTCCTTTTTTACTTTTGTACCTTGAGTTACAAGGCAATTGTTTTTAACCGAAGGAAGGAAACCGTTCAATATCTCGGATATTCAAGATTCAAGATTCTGAACTGTTCTCTATTTAAGGTTAAACAAATTTGATGTAGTGATTGAATGATCACTGAAAAATTGAAAATGAAGTGATTCTGATTATCCAAGATGGCTGCCCCCATACTGCTACAGCATTCGTCTTCTGACTTCAATAATTAGCCTACAAAACTAAATACACCTATTATGAAAGTTTTTTTTTTTTTTTTAATCATCAACGTGTTGAATTCCAAATTTTCCATAACAGCAGTTCTGGCAGTAGTTCCTGCTATAAGGCGAATTACAGGTTTATATTAATGCACTTGTTCTAATATGTTATTGTTTCTATTGTAACAACTTGCACAGGAACTTGTATGGCTTTCCAACAGAGGGTTTTGTACTTTTCCGTTTCTCAGTAACAAGCTACATTTTTTGCAGAGAGAGAGAAAAAAAAGGCGAGGTTGGTGAGAGAACAACTGTTTAAAGCTGTTATAATGTAATTGACAACAGAAACAAGCTTGTTTTGTGGACATTCCACAACAGTAAATGGATAAAAAGCACGACATTTTGTTCTGTCAGCAATGTCAAAAGTCACGTACGAGGAATGTGCTGTTAGTGGAAAGTAATCAGCACCGTGTTGGTTGTGTTGGGCCGTACCACACCCCTCCATCATTGTTTATTTTTCTGTACCAGCTTGCCTCCTGGTGTTTTATTCCTTACATATATAACAACACGAACAAGTAATAATGCAAGACATCATAAGCCTCTATTTTTGGGTCGAATGGAACATACTACTGAATCTGTCAGGGACGGGGCAGGAAACATTTTTAGTGATTATAGATTTCTATTACTTGTTAGCTACAATAGCCTCAGAGCTCGAGTGCAAAACTGACGACTTAAACAAAGGACAACAAACATGTCTTGGTTGATCAACCGCTTTTGGAGTATTTTTATTTATTTATTTATTTATTTTTACGATTACTTTCACCATTTTTCGTAACCCAAGGCACTGCTGCTGCAATAAAAATTGTTACTTAAATTACTTAAAAATGTGAAGTTGTAAGCAGATACCATGATATCTTTGTGTTTCAGTGAACTGGGGTTACATCAGTAGTAACCTATTAATATTACGTTGTGAGGTTATAATACTGTGAAATGCACATCCTCTTCCATTCCTGCTATGTATGTTTGCAGGAGTTCTGCAGTACCACGGATGAGGACTTATTTACTAGTTCATGTAGCTGTAGCTGCAGCTCTGTTTCTGCACACTTTTGGTTCAAACCACAGCATTTAATCCTCCCATCACCTTTATATCACCTTGATTCTGGCATTAGGATAAAAAGGCATTATTACTAATATTGAGAATCGATGTGCTTTGGCAGTCGGTTAGATAACGGTGCTAAAACGATGCATGGCACATTTCTCGCATATTTAATATAAGCCCACGGGGGCCAGATTGTTAGCCAGAACAAGTGTAATTATGTCCTGAAGGTGATCACAAGATCTGATGATGCTGAATACATTTGAACTGGATTATTAATCTTTATGGCACTATAAAAAATCCTGACTGGATTACTCTATAGGTAAAATTCATAATGCAGCAATAAAGGATTTTATAGCACAGCGCTTTTGAATTCTCAATTCTGATTGGTCAGAAGGTGTGGATTAATTTTCTAGAACAGCAGCTCTGACAGTAGTTCCAGGTACGAGGCAGGATTATATTAATGCACTCGTTCTAATAATTTATTGTTCCTACAGTAACAAAAAATTCACAGGGACGTGTATGGCAGACGTGCCACATAGTCCAAATCTAATAACAGACTGATGAAACAAAAGTGAGATTTCTGTTAGGAGACATTTATTTATGGAAGGATTCTCCAGTATCAGCACTTTAGTTTTTTGTGCTTTGCCATTATTATCTGCATTTTGTTGTCATATTAACATCAAGAGATATTAACTTCATATTAACTTCATTGTGTCACAGCTCCACAGTGTTTTTTTTTTTTTTTAATGACATTGCAGTGGTGATCAAATTCAACCACTAACAAAGTTGTTATAGTTATCAGCCAATTGACTGGTCACTAGAGTTGCATGCATTTAATGTAAACCGTAAAAACCTAAAATATTGTTTATAAAATATGACGGCAAATATTTTAAATCGACAGTTTAACACAATCTGAGTTGTTTGGGTTCGGTGGGTGGAAAGTCCACGAAAGTTCAACCTCTAATGGATCCAGTAAATAAATAAATAAATAAATATGATGCTACATATTTGCCTGTTGTGCCTAATAGTTTGATTATCGTCATAAATTAAATGCTGTGATCATAAGAAATTTGTAAAATATTATTTATTCACACTGGAAAGGCTTCCTGGATACAAACAATGAGAAACCTTGGAATAACCCTCACTGTTTTGTACCTTATTTGGATCAGTTGTTCACCACCTGCCTTATTTTGGGACATCTGCTTCAGCATAAGCCTGCCATTTTCTCATCACGTGGACATGATAACGCAGGATTAGATCAGCTGATGGGGTTCTGGCAAACAGCTTTGAAAAGGTTGTTCTCATTTCACGTGTTACTTAGCAGGCATCAGGATGAGGCAACGCTGGACACAGGCTTCAGTTTCATTTATTCCATTATACTTCAATCAGTGCCTGCATTCTATTTAATAAATGTGTGTCTCATTTTTTCTATTTGATGTTTCTGAGAGATCAAGAGCTCAAGATAAACTCTTTTGGATTAAATGTTCACGAGCAGCACAGTAATGAAACTGCATTCAGATGCTATGCAGTTTGGAGGTATTATAATACCATGTTTAAGATGGGCGGAGCCTGATCTGGTCTCTAGGCGGGGCTTAAGACAGGCAGTTTTAATTCCAGTATTTTACACGAGGTTGACGTATGTTTGTTTGTATGTTTTATACATGTTTCATTTTTCATGTAGATACAGTATGCAGAAGGGCTGCAAACATATTTTTCATAATTTTCATACTTTTCAGAAAACTTTTCTAAGATACACATATTATGGATTATATATATTATGATACATAGGTTTGCTAAATAAAAAGTTTAAGGTCGAAGAATTATTTAAGTGTTTAAATGATTTAAAATGAGGGAAAAAAATAAATTAATAATTAATGTCTAATCATCTACTTCCAGTCAGACTTCTTAAAAAATACTGATGACACGTGCAATACCTAGAGATGTTCATTGTTTATGCTGTGCATTACACTTTACAGTATAAAGCTTGTGAGAGTCTCAGCTGATTCCCCATGTGTGTGTATGAGTGTCGGTGTGTGTCCTCGTTGCAGAAAAAACACTGTAATTATTTTAAAGAGAATTTGGAATGAATTCAAGTTCATTGTCTCCAAGTTGTCGAAGAAAACTCCACATTTAAAGAAACGCTTTCTGTCGCCTCTGTGTGCTTGTGGAAACCGTTATGTAAGGAAATTAGTTGGTGGGCTTCGCCTGTGTTCGTGTGCTTGTCACATTATTTCTCCACTCAAATTTGTTCCTGTTCCTCATGACATCTCTGGAAAATGAAGTTCTCAGCTGCTTCTCTGTGAACTTTCACGCCTTGAGACGCACACTCAACAGCATTCATTAAATCGCAATGAATAAAACAGATCATATTATGCTCTATTTATGAGCTCGGCCAGCCTCCTCCTCCTCCTCCTCCTCCTCACTGCTGCCAGGATCTTCATTAATTCCAAAAAAAATCCTGTGAAGCAACAGCGTCATGATGAAGAAGAACGGGACTGCCATTTTTTGGCCACCAGAAACTGGGGTTTTGATGACCAACGTGACACAGATCAGTACGGACCCTATAATACTGAAGGCTGTACTTCCTGAACAAAACCCTGATTGAAAAGGCTTCAATTGCTCAGCTCTTTCTGCAAGGGGTCAGCCTGGCTCAGAGATACGAGCAGGTCTAGAAGAAAGCGAGACAAAGAGATGGGGGTTGGATGGAGAAGGAGAGCTGGAGGAAAGTGTGAGCTCTCATTCACTTTTAATGCGACTGCGATCACCTGTGCTGCCTCTGGGAGTTTGTGTCAAGCGCATCAGATGTGTTTCAGGCAGAAATATTTCTCAGGATATCTCTCTTCATCTTTTTCCCTCACTGATGTACTTGATGAAAATTTGATCTGACCAATGTAATGATACAAAAAAAGCGGTTGATCGGATATCGGAGAAAACATATAAGATATCACATCCTGTAACTAATGCCAAAGATTTGAATTGGATTTGGAAAAGAAGTGTGTTTTTGGACCTGGAAATGTTTACGTACATTATAAAGAGACTTGGCTGCTTTTTCTGTAGTTAGGATGATTTTATTATATTTATAATTATACTTTATTATGTTTATGTAAGCGATTTTTGTGTGAAAGAGTTTAACTGTGAAGTGTTTAAGTTAAAAAGACATTTTTTTAAAAGCTTTGTAGTTTTTTGTTCATATTGTAATGTGGGCATTGATCACATTAACTTTATGTGAGAGGAATGAATATGTACCCTTTTATGACACACTTTTATGACACACACACACACACACACACACATATATATATATATATATATATATACTATAAAAAATCACACCATATTAATAATCGATTTACAATCACACCACAGTCATTGGGTTAGACAGGTATCAAGTTAAAGGAAAAAGCAACATAATGCGAATAAGGTGCCAGTACAGCTTCGGTGCACCCCGGCATTCATTCTACAAGTCTCTGGAAGTATACTGGAGCTGAACATCATTCTTCCATCAGATTATCCCTCAGTCAGTGTTCTGATGGCGGTGATGGAAAACGTTGTTTAAAACATCGCTCCAAAATCCCCCACAGGTGTTCACATAGGTTGAGATCTGGAGACTGCGAAGGCTGTAGCATATGATTTACTTCATTTTCATCTCGAGCCCTGTGGATGGGGGCGGAGTGGATTCTGGACGCGACTACGCCGATCAGGATAGAAACGTTTCGTCATAGGATAAAGATAATCAGTCAGAAGAGCTGCAGTATTGATTTGCAGTGACGGCTCACTCTGTGGGGACAAATGGAGTCAAACCATGCCTGCGAAATAAATAAATACCCTCACAGTATAGCAGAGTGACTAGTTTTCTCTTTAACCTGTATATACAGTATGCAGCCAAACAGTATAAAGCATATGAATGGGGAACTTGTGATTCTCATAGTCGAATGTATTTAATTAAATGAAGTCAGAAACTGTGATCACGACTAAAACCCCATCAGTTGTACAGGTAAAAGTAAAAACAGCTGAAAAACAAACACAGATGCTGCTCCCTATTAGGCTTAGGCTTATGATTATATTTAATGTTTGGTGAAAAGATCTGTGTGTTCATTAAGTATAGCACTCATTCCAGAGGTAGAGCTCTAGAGTTGAAAGGCGTTATGGGAGTTAGCTGAAGGGACACAGGTGCATTAGGGAGGATTGATGAAGCTCAGAGCATGAAATGTCGCAGTGCTCCGTTCTGCTGCGCTAGCACACTGAGGTCTTATCAGGCGTCTACTAGCCTGCCATCATCATTTAGACAAAATAAGACAATAAATCGTCGTGTGAGCAGCATTACACAGGGACGCTCACATGCACTGAAGCGTCTCGTCCACCGTATGGTGATTTGTTGATTCAGGCAGCCTAAGCACAGTTTCATGCAATGTGGTTTGCTGGCTTGAGTTATGGTGCGTTATTGCACTGTGCCTGTGTGTGTGTGTGTGTCTGTGTGCTTGTTTCCCTAAAGCGTTCCTAGCTCGGTGTTGATGATTTGCCGTAGTCCGTCACACTCATGCTGCGCTCTGCATCCAGACTCAGCTGGCACTGCATGACCTATTGAGAGCCCTGCCAGCAAGTCACATGACCATGATTATCCAATCAGTGATACGTCAGATATGTGTTGGAGAGGCTGCATCGACGAGAGAGGCTCAGGCAGGCAGGCTTGTTTATCCAGCCCTGTTTTGCAACCTCCTCAATATTTCATAGCACCGTTTCGCCAAACACGGCAAGAAAAGAGACAGCGTGTAATTACAGGCAGAATGCAGTTTTCTTTTCACACGGACAAAATGTGGCATCACAAATGTTGTTGCATTACAACAGAGCATCTGAATGATGCTAACATGTCTATGTGTGTGTGTTTTAGTGTCACTGAGGTTGTACTCTGAAGGTTTTTCTGAAACGTATCATTTTGTATGACAGAAAGGGATCACACATGGTGTAGACTTCAAAAGTAGTAATGTTACTCTGTAGTAACATTAAAAAGTGTCTTTACATTTGAAATAGATGGATGTATCGATGGATAGGATTTTTTGGTCCAAATGCAATATCAATAAAGAAAGCATGCAGCTGCAAGAGAGTTTTTTTTTGTATGTTGCAAAGCTATATAAGCTATTTATTAGGGGCATATCTAAGAATCTTGTGGCAGGGGTCAGAACACAGTTGGACATCACAGGCCAAAACCAGGACACACAGAAACAGGAAATAAGGGGCTAGGAAACAATGGGCATAATGACATGAATGCACAATAGGACACAATAGAAACACTTGTGCTTAACACAGGCTTAACACAGAACAGGTGAACACATTAGGGTAGTAAACTCTACATTCTATGACTAGAACATAAACAAGAGCATATGGCAGAATAAATGTGCTGGGAACATGCTGCATGCTGAGAGGGGGAAATCATGATATGCAGAGGTGAACTAAGGCTTGATGATCGTGTATAATGTTTATATTGCTACATATTCATTTACGTATTCATATACATAAATTGAAAAATATTACAGCTAGAACGGCTGTCTGAAAGTTAAATAAATTATATAATATAATATAAATTACTATCCATCAGCTCGATTCTTCAGATCGTACAACATGTTCTTCATCCAAAACACGCAATCCAGCCACCACTCCTTTTCAAACTGCTGGACAAATTGTCATAACTTCACAGAGCAGCTGAATGCCCACTTATGTATCTACGAATAGGAATACCTGTACAAGTACAATGAGATTCAGTGGGTGAAAAGTTGCTGCAACTGGACAAGTCACCATCTTGGAGCCTAAGATATACTCTGCAAGAAAAATGACAGTGGTACATGTTACATGAGCCTATAGACACTTGAGACACCTGATTGGCTAGCGTTAATGTCACTCTGACAGACAAAGGAGAGTGGAAGGCCGTCCTTCCCACCCAGAGAGTAGCACAATTGCGTTCTCCTGGCCATGGATGACTGTGTCATAGTTTGGATTTGAAACACAGAAAGCAAACTCAGATGACCAGAATCCTCACAAAACACAAAAATTGAGGTTTGTTCTTAATAAGGTTTGTTCTTAAGGTTATATATTGCAAAGCCCTACTGTAAACCCAGACCAGATTTCTCTTGTGTAACTTAGAGAATGAGCTCATAACCCTGCCTTCACACTAGCAAGTGGCTTCATATCAGTTGGTCTCTTGTGGTTGTCTCACTGCCCTTTCTTGAAGTTTTAATAAGCACTGGAACTGCGAAATAGATACTGTCTAGTTACACATCACTTTGTTACTTTTCTATGCTGATATTAATGTGCTCATTCTAATACATTATTGTTTCTATAGTAACGGGTCATTCACAGGGACTTGTAAAGAGGACTGTCCACTAAAAACGTGCTGTTATTTAACAAAGAAAATCGTATAATTGTTGATATGGTGAAGCTTTCTGTAAGTAGATGTTTATTTACCCTTTATGGAAGGAGTCTCCAGTGTCAGCACTTTTTTCTTTTTGTCCATGGGCACGTGTGTCATGGGGCAGTAGTGGCTCAGTGGTTAGGGCTACAGAATACTGATCTGAAGCTTGTGATTTTGAATTCCTCTGTAACATGACAAACATGATTAACTTCAAGAGAGGAAAAGAGAGAGTCTAGTGAAGGAACGACTGCTACTATAATGTAAGTGAGAACAAGAACTGACTTGTTTTGTGGATTTTCCCAAGCATGAAACGTTACTAAAAATCTGGGTCTTTCTTTAATTAATAAACAGAATTGTAATTGTTGTAACTCCTGTAGTGTAAGTGGAATAAAACACTTCAGAATGTGCTGTTTTAGAAAACTAATCATCACACTACCCTATATGATTTTCCTATAACAGCACACCCCATTGTATATTATTCCTTACCTATTCCAGATATAAGACTCAGGAAATAATTTGGTGTGAACAGGGTCAAACATGGACATCCTTCCCTGCAGGGCCAATTATTCTCTCTTAGACTCCCAGTTATTTATGGCTACAGCATTGGCAGAATTAAAGTTTGAAATGCTTTTTAATATTTAAATAAAACCCAGGACAAGATAAAACCACGGTTTTGATGTTTTCTTCCTATTTTCTGATGTAAACACTAGAATTAGGGTTAAGTTGGGTAGGTAGAAAGGGGATATCTGGTGGGGAATTGGACAACCTGCGCATTGGGACTGCTTTGAAGAATGTACTGAATCCAGTCTTCTAGATTAGCATACATTTAAATGCGGCTTGTTTTTCTGTCACCATGTTGCTTGTCACTGTTACAGGAATCACAACACCAGGCTAACAGACATGTTGTTATTGCCTGTTAATGACACGAGAGGTTGTAAAAAAAAAACATGATAGTTATATCAGGCAGGAATAGTGGATTGAGTGGATTTAGGAGCTGTCAGTACGTGACACAGTGAACAGAGGCTGGAAACGCAGATAACGATCTAAGCTTCAGGCCTACGCTTTATAATCGCTGAGCTCCTCAATCTGCTCCCAGCGCTGTCACCGCAGAATCCCAGCGAGACGTGGTCTCTTGCTCCCTCCATGCTTTTCCTGTGTGTTATCTGAAAATGCTCATGGGGGCGGTTCGTGGATTCGTGTGTGGGACATACCGAAGGCTCCGAGCTCAGTTTTGATTTGAATTGTCTCTGTGTACTCAGACAGTTCCTTTGGAATGGTGAAGACTGAACTGCTGTGTTGCGTTACATCTAACACACATCAAATAAATGAACAATATATTACAGATAAGCAAAAATGCTTTAGTGTGAAGCAGAAGAACCACTCCAGGGTCTGCAATAATTTCCGGGCTCCTTCGTCCTAATCTCCGTGAATCATCATCATTTTCGCCTTCAGGCATTTCAGCCGTTGGTTGTTTACATGGCTGCTGGCTTCCTTTTAGAGCTACTTTTAGAAGAAAAAAGGTTCCTGAAGGATTATTTGGATGATTCTAAGTAGAACTGTTTCTACTTGGAGAGCCGACTGAAAGACTTAAAGATTGGTAGCTGCTCCAAAGGGTTCTTTACAAAAATAGTTGGAACACTGGGTGCGAGGTGGGAATACACCCTGGATCCCAGTCCATTGCACAACACCACACACACACACACATTCACACAGTCATTCACACCTAGGGGCAATTTAGCGTAGTCAACCCGCCTACCGGCACGTGAGGAAAACAGAGAACCTAAAGAAAACTCAAGATCAGACCTGAACAAGACCAGGTGATGCTTTTACAATCTCGAACTTTACATAACAAGCCTATCATTTCTGTCCTTATTTATTTATGTTAGGTATTGTTACAAGCTAGCTTCAAGTACATTAATAGACTGGAAATTTTGCCTGGTAGCTAGTTGTTAAAAGCCATGCATGAACAATGGATATTTTTGCAGTATAAGTGCATAAAACTTGCGTCATATTTTAAGGACTGTGAAAGTGAAATGGCAATTAAGGTAGCAAGCACTACGGTGAAGCTGCTACCTCCTGCCTTTCTGTACAGATGCTTTAAACACTAAAATACAGTCTCACAGACATGACACCGCTTATGTGACTGCGTGTCGTAATTGCATACAGCTTTGTCCGGAGTAAATAAGTAAGGAATAAAACATGATGTGGAATGCTGGTATAACAAATAATCAACAACGTCAGGTGTGATGCAAAACTTGGGGCCAATTACGACATCAGAGTTGATTATTTTCCTAAAACAGCATGACGTTTTGTGTTTTATTCTTCTTGTACCATAGCAATTTAGCAGCGATTGCATTTTTTATTCATTGAAGAATGATGTCATACTTTTTTTATCTGTTTATAGTTAAATTTAATGTTGTTAGTTTCCGTTATCACTCAATGCAGCTTGTTACCAAGAAACAGTCCTTTCCGGTGGTGGAAAACTTAAAGTTACAGCTTTACCTCTGACTGTTATAAAGTTCTGACACTGGAGACTCCTTCCATAAAATGTCCTCATAGAAAACATCCACCATATCGATGCTTATACATTTTTCTTTGTTTAATAACAGCACGTATTTAATAACAACAACTAGCTGTTACGGTAGAAATTATAACGTTTTATTGTAAACCTGTGATTTGAATTAGAGCTGACACTATTGCCAGAGTGTCCTATCGATGCCAGTGACCAACTACGCTTCCCAGAACTCAGCGTGGCCTACAAACGTGTCCGCTGAGGACTACAATACCCAAACACTCTCACGCTCACGCTCACACTTGCCTGATTACTAAACACACACACCCGGACTCAGTCACAGTCACAGCCACACTCACAGTATTTAAGGACTCTGTGTTCATACATAAATTGTGAAGTATATACTCTGTGTCCTTTTGTGCTAGTCATTACCAAGTCCTTTGATGTTGTGATAGTCTTTCTGGTTTGATCTAGTTTCGATTATGTTTGATTTGCCTGTTTGCCTGTTAATTTTATATATCATCGCCTGACCCTTGCCTGTTTTTTAACTACGTTTTTGAATTATGTCTTTGTCTTGTTTGCCGTGATTAATAGAACCACTGAGTACCTGCACTTGTATCCTCAGCTGATTCCTGACAGAGCTGCTGTTATGGAAAATCATCTTTTTTTTTTTTTTTTACCAATCATAATCAAGAATTCAGTAGCACCGGGGTATAGGCTTTAATAAACAGGTCAAGCGTTGGTTCATTTTTGAGGCCGATGAACATTATTTTGAAGTATCATGCTATATGCTTACATTACATTCAATTAATAAAACTTGCATCATATTTTAGAGGCTGCAAAGGTGAGGAGGCAATTAGGGTGGTAAGTGCATAGATCAGCCCCTGCTTGTCAGGTAGGCCTATTTTGTGCCTAAGGACACCTTATATAATACCTAAATCTCAAACAGACCATTATTTCTTCATAGCTAAAATGCTGCATAGCAAATCTTATGTGTCAAACCCTAGAAAGACAGTGTCATAGAAAAGCCATCTCTTATATAACTGTATAAATAGTATAAAGCTTTGTCCAAGCTGACTAACAGCGATTCAGACTACTGAAGGCACAGTGGCGCTAGTCATCATCAGGGATCGTCGGCGATTCATCCTGTGTCTGCCCAGCCTACGCCTTGTGCTTCAACTTGTTAAACCTAATACTGTGATTTTTATAAACTAAATTTAACTCGGCTTGTACTCTCACAGTTAAGCAGCTGTCAGCACGACCCAAGTTACACGAAGCCACAGCCTGAAATTGCTGCATTTTATATATTTTTTTCACGTCGCATTAAAATGATATTAATATTGCACTTTGAGATCTTTCTTTCTGCAGTGAAAAAAAGGATGATGAGAGTTAACTTGAAGGGCAATCGCCGGTGCATCAGGATTTTTAATCTTCTCGGTAGAACGAGGACACTGTAATCTTCTCCGGTTGTGATTTAAGTAGAGATGGTACAAAGTGGTTCAGTCGATTTGGAATTTAATTGGAATTTTCCATAACTGATTAGAACCGAAAGCAAAAGAGCAATCCTTCCTTTTTGCTTTTGATTAAAGCATCTCGAGTGGCTTGTCTCTGATGAAGGACAGGTGGACTGCTGTCAATGCCCCACAAAGACGCAGTTAAAAGCAGATGGGGTCCTATGAATAGACATCCTGTTGGAATGGTGCAATGCCATGCCTAGCCTTTCGTGCACGGCCTTCTCGTGGACTTACTGGTTTTGGCCCATTACCCATCATCCCCCATCACCACCTGTCCCTATCCTGTTAAAGCTCCAGGCCTTGCCATCTGACTGATCCTTAGTTACATCAGTATAGGATGAGCACTAGAGTTCCAAAATTCTTGTTGTTCAAAAGATCATTAGCGGGAATTTGAAAAATTACGCAGTGTCCTTGATTATTTATAGATCAGACCAGAGATCTGGATGCACCTTGATGTATGGAAACAAGTGAGCCAATGGAATCACTCTGCTGTGCCTGGCAGTAGCGTTTGATTGGCTCAGCTCGGTGCCTCATTTGAAAACCATGACTGCTCCAGGAGCCATTAAAGGCTTTATAAATCTTCTCCGTGCCAGGGTCAGCATACTAAAACGTCCTCGCTGCTGTAGTAATGCAGTCTGTAGGGCACTGGCAGTGATGTTGTCTTGAGCCGAAGCATATGCATGTGTGCTTTTCTTCTCTACTTCTCTACTCACATCATTGCATGACCCCTGCCTTTCTCTCGCTGTCCCTTTCTCAGGAAACCCCATATGCTTGAACTGTAAGAGCAGGTGGCTGTCGGTTGGAGAAGAGGCTTTCAGCATGACCTGTGATAACATACCGACACATACTCTCACACCCACACACACTCGCTAAAGACTTTTAATACTAGTGTCTTGTTAAACCAAGGCTCCTGGTAACCACAGTGAATTATTCATTTTTCTCGTTTCACTTCAAGGAAGAGAAAAATCATGCCATTTGCTAATTTTGTCACCTCCATGCTGGAGAGTCATTCAGAGATGATTAATGCTGTGATTAATAGGCCTTCATTGCCTTTTATTTGATTCTTATCTTGAGGAGCATAACATTGACACAGTCCTAGGCTGCAGTGACTCGCTGACATTAATCACCACTTCTATAGTTGGAGGTTCACTAGAATATTATCCTTTTTCTCTTTCTATGTCTTTCAGCCTCAGTAGAGGTGATTTTTAAAGTTAAGGCGCCGTTTCGGGGCAATATGTATATAATTGTGTGTGAGATGACACATTTTCCGCTGCGGTATGTTATGACTGCATGGCTGTCTTCCCCTATGACCTAAAAAAACAAACCTACATTCACATTACTGTTTTCTTTCTTATTTTTCATCTCTGCCTATGATGACTCATGAGCTTTGCACGATGTTGCAGATTTATGCTGGTCATATTTGAAACTGTTCCACATTTCCGTATCAGAGTCAGTCATTATGCATGGGAACAGGAAAAAAAAGTGAACATCCAAAAGTTCATCTCAGTCCTCATTAAAAGCCTCAGTAAAACAAGTTTATTTTATTAACATTATCATAAGATATATTTACATTGCATTAAATTTTATTAATACGTTTAATTTATAATGTCATGCTTACATACCTGCTTACATACATGCTTACATACATGCTTACATAGACAAAATAAAGAACGAAAAAAGACAAAGGCATTTAATTTACAGCAACAAAACATTTGGCGTCCATGTACTGTTCGGATGGATCATTTTTTCAGAAGTATATCTTTTAAGGACTGTTGCCAGAGGACATCTAAAGTAATTATGATTGATTCGCATGGGATAAGCAATCTCTGTATTTTGGAAGTTTTGAAACTGAAATCTATAAAAAAATATGAGTCATCAAGCACAACCCAAAAATGCTGTTCATTACTGAGTACTTCGATGTATTACCTATTATCTCTGGTTCTGTTTCTCCAGATGAGGGCCAGATCGAAACATTGAATCATTCTGCTACATCGCCAATCCCCACTGGGTCTTCAAACGTCTCCTCGTCTCTCTCTCCGCTAGAAGAAGATGGAGATCCTCTCCTGCAGTCCCACTCTGCACCAGCAGAGGCGGCGTCAAGCACCAGAGAGCAGGCTGTCTTCTCCTCCGTGCTGACAGTGAGGGCCAACTCGGACTCGTTGGTGCAATATCCAGCCCCTCCTCACGCAAACACTTACAATCTCACCAATCGCAAAATCCAGGAAGATCCACCAGCTAAAGCTCCACAAGCTCCAACCAAGAGTGCGCTAAGCACTGGCTCAGGTACGGCGCCTGCAGTGTGGACGTGAGATAGATGCATGTGTTTACCAGTGCTTTTGTGTGTGCGCGAGGTTAACTGTGATCAAAATGGTTTTGTTCACAGAAGTTCTGCTGACTTGGTGTTGTCGTCTGTGCTTTTGTCCTCGTCGTGTCCATCATCGTGATCATCATCATGCTTGAAAGTCCTTGTATGGTGATCACCCTTATCATTACCATCATGTGTTAGATATGATTTGATTTGTCATGACTCATTCTCCTTTGTCATCTTGGATGAATGTTCATGACACTCATAGTGTTCCCTCAGTCATTGACCTATAAAGTCACAATCAGGGAGTTTTAATGATGTCCCTGTGCCTATAAGGAACATATCTTAAAACACTGGTTCTTGTTGATAACATCAGTTAAGTGCTCAGAATGTGCCAAAATTCATAAACAAATTGTTTAAAACCATTCAACTGCAAATTCTCCTAATGGAAGCTTGGTTCTTATAGTTGGAGTTACAAGATATTTGAAAATCCCTGTTTGTGACTATAAAATCTCCTCCCAATTTATTCTTTTCAGACCTGTCTTGCTTGCCTGTTATTGATATGCTGAGAACAAAAAAACGCTTTGAACTGCTAAGTAAGAAATAAAACAATTGGGGTTGGTCTGTTAGAAGAAAATAATCATGACTGGGTGGTATGCTCCGGCGTAACGTGGAGTTGTGCTTACCACGCCAAAGTTGGTTATTTTCCTATAACAGCATGTCCTGAAGTGTTTTATTTTTAAAGCTTGCAATTTATGATTTATTAAAGAATGACACATCATACTTTCTCCCATTCACAGTTACATTTAATGTTGTTGAACATCCATGAAACAAGTTGGTTACTGTTATGGCTTATGTTATAGCAGCTACAAACCCTTGTTCCCTCACTAGACTTTCTTTTATTCCTCTCTATTTAGATTATTAAGATAAAAAAAAAACAGCTTTTTGTCATGCTACAAAGAAGTCCTCTACCCTGAAGATGTTTTCATGGTAGCAAAACAGTGCTGACACTGGAGACTTCTTCCATAAATGCTAAATAAACTTCTCCTAATGAAAGCCTTATCATATCAATGATTATACATTTCTTTGTTAAATAACAGCACGTTTTCAAAGATCATGTGGCGCGTCCAAATTAAGAGGCCAGTGATAACTGCCTGTTGCTATAGAAATGCTATCATATTAGAACAAGCGCATGAATATAAACCTATGATTTGTCTTGTAGCCAGAATTACTGTCAGAGCTGCCTTTATGAAAAATTAATCATCACTCTCTGACCAACAAATTTGAGAATTCTACAGTGTTAGCGTGATACAATCTCAAAAAGTAAACTGCATTTGTTTTCAATAAAACATCAAAACAACGGTTGTCTTCTTTTTAGAAGAGGTTCCTTCTGTGAACCCAGGCCTTCCCACGGCACCCGGTACCTCCATCTTAACACTGGAGGAGACAGAACCTGCTCGTGTAGATCATGTGACCAGCCCAGTCTCCACTTCCACCGTGCTATCCAATGGTACATCTCCAGGAACAGAAAAAGTTGGGAAAACCTCAATCACACACCCCAACCCCGGCACTGTGACCAGTGACAGCCTCCAGCTCACCACGGTAACCACCACCACCACCACGCCCTTAACTGTGACTGACACGACTGTGACTCCTCCCAGTACGAGTCCCGTGACCACTGAGGTTCTTACCACAAAAGCTCCACCCGTGACTACCACCGAAACCACAACGATTGCGACCGAGCCTCCGACAACGCCGACGACTACAACTACTACAACAACAACGACTACGACGACCACGCCAACGACAACGACTACTTTAGCAACTACAACGACTCAAAGCTCCACTGTAGCTACATCTAGAATCACCACCACTGAGCAGAGCACCACCACTGAGAGCTCACCTCCATCCTGCAACATCACGGAGAAGCTGTTGGTCCGAACGGGTGAGTCTGGTCCCTCTGTTCTCACCTCAATTTCAAAACGATAAAGCTAGCTGAATTATTGGCCTCAATTTCCAGGTTACTGAAAGATGTGCATTCACTTTAAGATGTGCATTTTGTTTGTTGTGTCCTGTATTATATTTTAACTGTATTCCTTTTGTGATTATCTTTTTTTGGAGGTTCTAAAGGTGCTATGAGGTGATATAAACTTTTTCTCCTACGTGCTACATTTTCAACCACACATGTTCCAACTTTCCGGGGTAATGAAAATAGTTGATGTGGTGATATAATTTTGAATAAAATGGCAACATTCTCACAACATATTTTGTGGAATGATACATTCAAAATGGTTAATTTAGTTTAGAAAAGAAGTGCAAGTACATGGCAAGAATTTAGTTAAAAATTCAAGTAGAACCACATTATTAACGTACAGCCCATAGCCCTTTTTGGACTGGATTCGTTTTACAGGGGCAGGTGGGCTAGTGTCATTGTTACAGATGTGTTAAGGATTTTAATCCACCTGAATCCACTCATACCACTTTTATGGACTAGGCTTTTCCATATTCATAAAGATTTTCACACATTTTAGTGGAGCTACTGTATATCCTTTCAACTGTATAGGTCTTGACTTAGTCAGACTGTGAAATAATTTTTTTAATTAATATTTTGTTTAGTGTGAACATCAGTTGATGTTATTATGCATTATCATAATAAAGCAAAACATATTTTTTTTAAAAAGTATTTTTGCTATATGCAAATTAGAACATGCTTACTGATCCGATCCTGAATCTGCATAACTTAGTAACAGTTTTAAAGAAACTTGTAATAGAAAAAATGTCTTGTAGTGATGTGCAATTTCAACAGCTCTCTCTCTCTTTCTCTCCTGGTCTCTTTCCATCTACATCTCTCTTTCTCCCCCTCTTCTGCTTTCTCTTTGCCTCTTTCATCTTTCCTATCTCCACATATCTCTCTGCACTTCTCATGTTTTATATATTCCTTTCACCATTTCTTCCTTCCTCTCTCTCTCTCTCTCTCTCTCTCTCTCTCTCTCTCTCTCTCTCTCTCCTTTCTGCCTCTATCTGCCTTTCTGTATTTCTCTCTGAGTCTGTTTATGCACCCCACCTCTTTATCTCACTTTTATTCCCTTGCTCCTTTTCCCTCTCTCTTTCTCTATCATTCTTCCTATCTGTCTTTTTCTCCCTCTGTAGCTTGGCATTTTGCTATTGCATATTAGTGCTTGTTTACTGATCTGTGACTTTTTTGCATAATTTAATAACATGTCATAGAATGTCAATTTAATGTCATAGAAAATGTATTGTATTCATGTGTACTTTCAAGATTTTTTTTTTTTTTCCCTAAAATGAGTACAGGAAATATAAGGCACTTATTAATGTGTGGTAACAGAAATTAAAAGGACTTTTTTGTGAAATTTGACCTTTTACGATGTTTAGTTTTTTTTTTGTTTTTTTTTAAGTCACACTGAGAAAAAGTTAAATCTGTACCTGGAGTAGCATCTCAAGTTTGTCAGTAATAAGAATCCTCCCTTCTTTACAAACACCTAGAAAGTGTAAAGCTCATTTGTTTGAAGATAGAATTAAAAACACATGGCCTTGTGCAAAATGGAGTTACTGTTACCACCCCAAAGTTGATTATTTTCCTGTAACCGCATGTCCCAAATGTCCCTGTGAATGAGCTGTTACTATAAATGATAATGTATTAGTACATGTGTATTTGTCTTTGAGTCAGAACTAATGTGAGAGCTGCTGTTATAGAAAAGTAATCTTCTAAACACCTTCTAACCAATCAGATTTGACTGTTGTATAATATTAAATTTTAAATCAGCAGATTCCGGTTACATTACGGGAGCAACAGGTTACAAAACCCTGATAACAAAAAAGATATTACAAGTATAGTTGAGAAGCAACAGCTATGGTTTGACACTCAAATGTGTCAACTGATAAATTTTAATGAACATCAGAGGGTCTGCTAATAAATATTAATGACTAGCGTGCAGTCTCAGTTGGAGAAACAGCAGTTTATTAAATATACATAGACTTAATATTCAGAGTAAAAATTGAGATTATGTCCTGATGAAATGAAACAGACTAAGTGACTCTTATCAGTCAGGAAAAAAATGCATTTACTACATAGAGTGTATAAAATACACCCACAGTTTTTAACCTCTGATTGGCTGTGTTGAGACCTTTGAGTTAGAAAAATAACAAGTCAAATATTCACACGTTAACTGAATATTTCTAGTTTCACAGGAAAAACTTGCATGTTTCTCATTTACAGATGAGATGCAGTGATGCTCTGAAAATAAAACGGAAATTTGTCCAGCTTCCAGGACAGCCAGTCTGATGAGGGTGTTAGGAATTATTTCCTGAGTGCACATTCTTGGGTGCAAACCACAGAAAGGAGACGCCAGAATACACTTGACACAGGGTTGATTCCGTGCACACGAGCCAAGCACCATCGTCCATGCCGCAGTCCTCTGGCACTGGTGTTTAAGTGGCTGACAGATAAGACAGAGAAAAAATGCAGAGAAGGACGTGAAGTGCGGAATAGTGCTAACATGACCCTCATCACACCAAAACGCAAGACAAGAGGGGCCCAAGCACTTTCACATGGTCAAAGCAGTCAAAAAAAGATTTAACCATAAACACTGTAAAAGTGAAGAAAATGTCACACAAGCATTAATCCTGTGCAGGAGTTGAGAAAGTACAGAAAAATAAAGCTGTAGTGAAAGTTTAGATAATGAGACAAAGTCTTATTCAATTAAAAGTGGAAGTATCCAAAAAATGTACTCAAGTGAAAGTCAAAAGGTTGCTACTTTTGAGTGTGCACAAGTATTAAAAAGTAAATGTTTTTAATTAAATAAATCATATCAGACGAAGAACTGGCATAATTCTTGATATTTTTTCTACACTGAACTAATGTAATTTAAATACAAATAAAATGCATGGCAGCTCATTCTAGTCATGTACAGTACAGCATACAGTCATTTACTTAATGTGAGGAAAAAGTGACCTTCAAGATTCTTTGAAGGTCTAAATAAAAAAAAAAAATGTAAGGAGTAAAACGTAAGGTTTTTTGGAAATGTAACTTTGGTACAAGTATTCAATTTCAACAACATGCAGGAAATATATAGATACCCCAAAGTAATACTTAAATATAGTAATGAAGTACTATTACTCTTGTATTTTCCACCCCTGATCTTGTGTGATGCAGCGATGCATTGTGCATGCAATGATTCTCTTTCACATGCTAAAACAGCCAGCACATATATACAGTGTACGTATTCAAGGCTGCAACATTTAATTCGTTGTTAAACACTATGTCCTTTAGTTTTCCAAGCATACACAATAAGAGTTTTGATATACTGTATGTTGTGTGTCAAGTCATCATTGTGCTTTCAGTTCACATTTAACGTAATTAAAAAGAATTTCTAGGCATTGAAAACTAAGAGTCAAGCCCAAAGCTTTGGAGTCGATTCTACACACTGCAAACAATTTGCAACACGACAAGCAAAATGAATTTAGCATCAAATTTTTTTATTTATTTTTTTTTTTTACACAGCCAGCTAGTGGACATTGGCATTTATTTTGAAGTTGACTGATTCAACCTCCAAGTGATTCAGGCCATTTGTCCATTGGTTACATTGACCTATAGTTGCAAAAAAAAAGTGCTCAGAACCAGTAAAAAACGTACAAAATAGTGTGACCTTGCATTTTTTTGGTGTCTGATTTGATTGACATAATCACTTGATAATATTCTCAAAAGTCAGTAATACTGTATTATAGTTAGTGACCTATTATTTAATTAAGCCGAGAGTTTTGTAGTGGTATTAGTTAATTACAATACTGGAAAGAAATATATATATATTTTATTTTAGTATATTACTTAAATAATCCAAGAAATCCAATAAATCAAATAATAGAAAAAAGACAGATAAATAATTTATTAGTTGTTTCAATCAGCAGCTGTAGCCTTATACATATTAATATGTACTTCATATGCACTGCATTTTTCCCTGTGAGCAGCATCTTATCCGTGTGTGTGTGTGTGTGTGTGTGTGTGATCCTCCTTCAGTTCTGTCCATCCAGATGAAGAGGAATTATCTGGAGAGTGGACTGAGGCAGAGCTTGGTGAAAGGCCTAACCCTGGCACTTCAGAAGGCCTTTAACGACTCCAATGTCCGCATCCAGGTAATTTAATTTAGCCTGTATGCTCCATTTAGCATTTCTTCGTATGAGAAATCTACACTGAGGAGAGCACAGGGAAAAGGAACACTAAATAAAATAATTAAACAAATGCCCATGAATGATTTTGTTGCCATTGGAAACAGTGCCTAACATCATATGCGCATCCTGTAATCCAAAACTGTCTATTTCAAACAAAACCTCTTTTCACGTATGCAACAGATGCCCGTGCAGTGCTTCAATCAAACACAGAGTCTGATGGGTATTTGGATTTGTATCACCACAGCACCATGGGAATTGTAGTTTCACGGTGAAGTGTGTGGTGGGTGGTGTGTAGGCAGTGGCGTGGGAAGTGTTTGTATTGCACACACTATCTTCTCCGCATTGTGCGAGAACAAGTAGAACAATTTCCTCTCTTTGTAAGCATCTGGGAATCATTGTGTGAACCGGCATCTTCTCACATTCGAAGGGTGTTTTCTCACCTATTAGTCTTTGCTGAATCAAAATCAGAGGGAAATTGATACTTTTGGTCCAGTTTCTATTTGAATTTCACACCACACAGTTTGAAAAGAGGACCAGAAAAACAGAAAAAGCAATTTGCTGGGAAGTGGTGGAAGGCTCAAGAAAAGTGCTTATTAAGGGTTCTTTGGATAGTTAACAGTTCTGACTTCTAAATACATTATACTTATAACCTTTTCTGAAAGAAAAATCATCTGTTGTAGGGCTACATCTTGAACCATTGGGTGTTCCCAAAGAGGAACCAACTGCAGAGCCCTTTAAGGTGCTAGATGGAACAAATTTTTTGAGTTTACAAATAAAGTAAAAAGATATCGCAATTAAAAAGCACTTCTAAGTATGCAGATCAAACATAAACAAATCACAGTTAGCCAGGGCTAAATAATAACTAGATAATTAAATAATAGTTTAACTAAATTTTATAATGCTAAAACGGTATACAGAATTTATTCCTTATGTAGATATTCAGAATACGTCTGCCCTCCAATTCTACCATCTGGCACTCAATTAACTTAATTATCTGGCATGACAAAAATGCATTTCTGCAAACTGTAATACAGTGTTTGGTTCACTCAGTGTTTTCTCTTTTATGAAGTTAACAAGACATAAAAAAGCAGCTTGCCAACTTGCGAAGAAACCACAAAGCGCAAACTCGTCTGTCCTGAACACTTTCCCGTGTCTGAAAAGTTACAGCTTTACCTCTGACTGTTACAAAGCCCTGGCACTGGAGACTCCTTCCATAAATGCAAAACGAACTGAAAACGTCACATCATCAGCAACTACACACGTTTATTTAAATGTGTGTGGAGCATCATCATAGCAGCTCTGACGCTAGTGCTGGCTGTAATTCAAATCACAGGTTTATGTTAGTGTGTTTGTTCTAATTCGTTATGTGTCAGGAATGAAGCTTTTGTCGGATGCAAATGCAGGTTTAATTGATAAGCACAAAGCATCACACAATCGAGCGGGCCAATCCACTCAGACTGAACCATGACAATCGATTTGTACCAAATACAAACACGGGCAATGCTAGAATAGCAATCAGAAAACAAAGGCTGAGATTTGTCGCTGTTGTGAAGCTAGGAGTGAGACTTTGCACCAGATGAATGAAAAAGTCTGGTATTTAAAGGGAGTGTGTGATTACAAATTAGTTAGTTGAGTTAGTAATTGCATGAACGTGATCTGGCAAGTGGGTCATGTAACTGATCATGTGGTGGATTTTGTAGTCCATTGTGCTGCTGGGAAATGGAGCTCATTGCGGAAGATTTGGGGTGTGGCGTGGAATTCTCGGAGTTTGAGTCCCTTGCGAGAGCGGGTGACGTGACAGAATCAGTGATATAGTAACAGCTCATTCACAGGGACTTCTGCATAATGTCAGCTAATAATAAATGGATTACGAAAACTTGCTGTTATTTAACACAGAAAATGTCTAATCACTGATATGTTGAAGCTTTCTTTAAGGAGACATTTATTTAACATCAGCGCTTTATGATAGATTTTCCTGCTGCCACAACCTCTGTACCGGCGCCGGGGAAGAGAGTGCCAAAGAAACACACAGAGTCAGTGTTTGAGGAGCAAAGCTCTTCAAAGTTTACTGAGGCAGGCAGGGAGTATTTATACAAAAAAAAGGTGTAGTATTCTGAGTTAAACAAAGACATCAGCTGAGAACAGAAGTGACGGTTGACGTGTTTCACAAAGCGAGATTTTGTCACGTTTATCAGAACAGAACAGAAGAAGAATAAAAGATATCATGAGGTCAGCACAGAGTGTGCCGATATATATTCATAATCTATCACTTTATAATATTCATGATGTTTTCCACCGTTGGAAAGTCTTCAGGACAGAGGAATTTGCGCTTTGTGGTTTCTCGGTAACGTCACGAGCTGCGTTTTTTTTTGTCTTATTAACTTCGAGAGAGAGAAAAAAGACAGGTTGGTGTAGGAATGACCATTTATAGCTGCTATAATGTAACAGATAACAGGAACTAGCTTGTTGATGTTCCGCAACATTGAATGTAACTATAAATGGATATTGTTGTTTATTAATAACAGTAACAGTTATTAAAAGTTTACTTACTTATTAATTTGATTAACATTACCCTTATCAGAGTTAATAAAGGCCGACTACCTCAGCAGTGATATTTATGCCTCGTTGCATCCACATCACTGTATGCTTTGTAAAATCCTCTCATCTTGTGTTCTTCAGCTTTAATGAACATTGTGACGTTGCACCGAATGATGACGAACGTTTGAACAGATCCTGAATGAGGAATTGTTTTCTTGCTATCAGTAATGATCAGGAAAAAGGGAAATGCACTAGGTAACGGTAAACGAGTGTGACACCGAAGATTGTTGTTATTACCGGTTGAGGAGAGTGTCAGTGTCTGTTCTACCCACCACACGAGTGACTCAACCCGAGAATTAGCGCTGTCTGCTGTCGGAGAACGCTGCTCCTGGAGCTGTGTGTTTGTCTCTCGCCCACTCTTTCCTCTCTCTCTCTTTCTCTCTCTCTGTCTGTCTCTCGACCAATCTCTCCTTATCTTCATTTTTTTGTATTCTCTTTCTGTATCCATTTCTGCCTGTTTCTACATCCTGTCTCTGTATCTCACTCTTTTGCCTTTCTATCTCTACTTTTCTGTCTCTCATTTTCTTGTCTCCCTTTTTTTTAAATCAGTTTCTACATCTCCTGCAACATCTCTCTTGTACCTTTCTTTCCATCTTTTTCTTTCTCCTCATATCTTTCCCTTTTTCCATGTCCAATTCCTCCTCACTTTATATCTAGTATCACCATCTCTCTTACATGCTCTTTCTCTTTCTCGCACTGTTTCTTCCTTCTTCTCTCTCCCCTTATTTCCTTTTCTGTATTTTTCTCAGGCTGTGTATGCATCCATCTTCTGTATCTCGCTCCTTTTTCTGTTTTCCCTTCCTCTCTTTCTGTCTTCCTCCCTACCTCTCTTTTCCTCCTGTTTCTCTACTTTCCTCTCTCTCTCCCTATCTCTCTTGACCAGCCTCCCCTTGTCTTCCTTGCTCCCTCCTCCCTTCTCTCTTTCTCGCCCTCTCTGCATCTTCCCTCTCCATTTTTTCTCTCCTTCTCCCTTTCCTTCTCACACTTTCTTGTTCCCCACTTCTTCCTACCTACCTCTTTCTCTATCTCTCCCTCTTGTATTTTCTTTTCTCTCTTTCCTTTCATTCTTTCTTTTTCTATGTTTGCTTTTTTCCCTATTTTCCCTCATTTCCTCACCAACATCTTTTTTTTTTCTCAGACAAAAAAAGCTTAGACTGATAGAGACTGGTTTCGACTGTACAGAGTGATTCAGACTGATTTAGATCATTTCAGAGTGATTCATGTGATTCAGTGATCTAGTCTGTTCTGAGTGACTCATACACCTTGTTTCAGTCTGATTCATACTGTTTCAGTCTGATTCATACTGTTTCAGTCTGATTCATACTGTTTCAGACTGATTCAGAATGATTTGGACTGAATGAGAGTGATTCAGACTGATTCAGAGTGATTCAGAATGTTTCAGACTGATTCAGAGTGACTCAGACTGATTCAGAGTGATTCAGAATGTTTAAGACTGATTCAGATTTATTCAGAATGTTTCAGACTGATTCAGAGTGATTCAGAATATTTCAGACTGATTAAGAGTGATTCAGGCTGTTTAGGACTGAGTCAGAGTGATTCAGGATGTTTCAGACTGATTCAGATTTATTCAGAGTGTTTCAGACTGAGTCAGATTGATTCAGACTGTTTAAGACTGTTACAGAATGATTCAGAATGTTTCAGACTGATTCAGATTTATTCAGATGGTTTCAGACTGATTCAGAGTGATTCAGACTGTTTAAGACTGTTACAGAATGATTCAGAATGTTTCAGACTGATTCAGAGTGATTCAGATTGGTTCATATTGTTTCACACAGAACTACAGCAGCACAAATTGAGCTCACATATCCACTGAGGCTGTATGTAACTCTAATCTTGTGTGTTCCTCTCAGCTGGAGCGCGATGTGTCCACACCCTCCAACGTCACTCTGGGTTATTATGTCATGAGCGAGAAAATAGTGTACATGGCGGCGGCGGCGGTGGAGACTCTGACCTCATACGGCTTCGATAAGCTCCTGAGTGAGCTCAGACAGCACGCTCCCGTGGTGTTGGCCATCCCCGTCCCCGTAGCCTCCTGGCAGTCCACTCCAGGCATCCACCTGCAGCTCAAAACGGGTGAGGCTGCACATTCTGTATGTGAAGGGCTGTATACTGTATGTGTGGGCTGAATGTTCATGATGCTTGGGCTTTATCAGAAAATTGAGGGTTATACAAAAAACCCTCACACAACACTGATTATTGCAGTGATTTTGAGATTTGAGGTTTCTTTCCATGCCATTCCAGCAATAAATAATATTGTTAAATAAAAAAATAAAAAAAAATTCGTCAGACTAACATACAGTACAATACAGAGTACTTGGCTAATGTTATCTAAAAATGTCTTCAGATCACCTAAAGCACTTCGCTGTAGGAACTTGACATAGGCCAAACAAAAGACTGGATCTTATTTGAATTATCAATTGAATCTAAAATAAATAGTGATATAAATAGTGAGTGAAATTAAACACGTAATACTTTGTGTATTGTCATATGGTGTATAAGATGTAACATGTAATAACGCGTAATAGGGAAATGTAATCAAATACTGAGTGCATGGTTAGAAGTGGTAACGTGTGCATGTGTTCATAGAGATTCACGTTTCATAGCATTTCTGATAAATTCGCCACAGCAGCTTCAAACATACTCTTAAATGGAAAGTGTAGCAAACCTGAAGAGTGCACACACACACACATGGCCACCTAAAGTGCAGATATCTTTCATTTTTTGTGTGATGCTCTCCAAAGAAATCTCTGTGCCGCAGTAGCAGTAGTTTCTCCTCTGACTTTTTGATGATTCAGGAAAACTCATACATATATGGATAAAAAGCCCAAAAATAAAGTGCACTGAAGCAGAGAGCGCACCTAGAAACTGCAAAGCTGAAAAACTTCAAGTCAAATGTAAAGCTTTAGCTCTGACTGTAGCAGAACACTGACGCTGCAGACTCCTTTGAAAAATTCGAAATAAATGTCTTCTTACAGAAAACATCACCATATCAACAATTACACATTGTTTTGTTAATTAACAGCATGATTTTTTTGAATCCGTTTAAGTGGCATGTTCACAGTACTAGTCCCTGTGTAAGTTATTACTACGGAAGCAATAACGTATTATAGTGAGTTTATGGCTATTAATATAAACCTGTGATTTGCAGCTGCACTGTTGTCAGAGCTGCTGTTATAGAAAATGAATCAACGCCGTCTAACCAAACAGAATTAAGAATTCAGCAGCAGTGTGGTATAAATAACATTAGGCTGTATTGCTAGATCTTTATTTTGAATAAGAATTGTAGAAATATATGTCTACTGTGCAGTATGTTCAGAGACGTTTCAGTCATGTAGCATGTTTTTTTTCCCTGCATGTGTCCTGGATCAGTTCTCAGGTTTGTGAGTCCGACAGACAACATCAAGTCGTGCAGCTTCATCCAGATCATGGAACAGCGTTTGGTGAACGTGTTCTCCGAAGCGCAGGAGAAAGTGGAAGACTCTTACGGAAATCTTTCCGTTGAGGTACTTCAGTTGCTTCTCTGCTTTGGTTCTAAACTGACAGATTGGCTTGATTTCAAAAACATTCGAAATGTTAAGCCTGGGGTATCTTTCACAGTCTTAATATATATATCTTTTGTGTGTGTGTGTGTGTGTGTGTGTGTGTGTATCTTTTTATATGTGCATATATCTGTTTGTGTTCCTATGTTTGTGTCATTTATATGTATGTTCATGTCTATGTGTTTCTGGCTCTGTGTGTCTCTGATGTGTGTGTGTTCTCTATTGCTGCGTGTGTGTGTGTGTGTTGTATGTGGGCAGATTCTAAACACCTATCAGACTGGAAACTCTCTGGCCGTATCTTTGGTGTATGTGGTGTGGAACGGCAGTGTGGCGCTGAACGGCACCGTGGCGAGCGCGCTAATTAACCAGCTGAGTGCGGAGCTGGTCGGATATTTCCTCTTCTTCCCCCCCATGATCATCGCTGAGCGTGAGTAACACATTTGCATTCATTTCCACAGTTATCAAAGAGCGATACAAACCTGTCAGATTATATTTCTCACACAAGAGTCTTAAAGGAATTAAATGAATTCGAATTTGCATGATTCTCCATTTACTACCATTCCAAAGGTAGTTTAATCATTTATTACCTGTTTGGCGTCTGTCGTTTGCTCCTTTAGTTGAAGCCCTGAGACTAATATAGCTAACACGTAAAATCTATCTTACCCAGAATGTTTTGTTAAAAGAATATGGTGTAAATTATATTTCTTGCTTAAGCATTTCTTTAATATAAATAATGAAAATGTGTTTTTATCATCTGAATGCAGCAGGGATGAAAATGCAAGTACACATTACTTTTAAAAAATTGACGTAACAATTTGCATGGATCCTTTTAAGTATTAATTGTGCTCTTGACAGACTAACACAACTAGTTTGTGTACTAATTAAACGATTTCCTTCAGGTAAATTGAGTTGAACCAACTTAATATTCAATGCTATAGCAATTTGGTTTCACTCAGAAGTTGTTAACTTAGAATTACGCCGTGTCTGGTCTTTTCACGTTTTAGTTTATGGGTTAAAAGTTGTGAGTATTGGTTAGTTAACTCATCCAGGTTGAACACTCAGTATGTATAAATCTAAAAGCACCAAGATTTTCAATATAAACCATTGTTTTTTAAAAAATGGTGCAGTTACAGGGGTTCCAACATCTGCAGTTTAGCTTTCCTCTTCCCACAGCGATACAGGAGGCTCCTGAAAACTACGCTTTTCTGCTTTTTCTTCCAAATCAGAGGTTAGGCCAAATGTAAATAAAGTTCTGCCGGCAGAAAAGCCAATACACTGAAGGAGAAAGGATGTAATATGTGAAAGGCAAACAGTGGTTACTTTCACTTCACACAGACTTTATTTAGGTGAACTTTGACCTCATTCTTGTGAGCCAGTAGAAACCAAGAAAGTGGGATTTTACTTAGATAAAAAAAAATGGAGGAGCTGCTAATTAGAAGTTATATCAAACTTTTACTTTGCTAGTTTTTTTTTGTTTTTTTTTACTGTTGCTTGTTGCACATTTTTGAAAAAAAAAAAAAAAACATCCTTATATTCTCTCCAAAATCAAAATGTGAAAATGGGTTAAGTGCAGAAATGTCTGTTTTTATCAGACTTTCTGTTCTCGACAGACTTGCAGGGGAGGGTATGATGTTCATATTTAATTCCTTTCAGTGTGTAGGATATCATGTTTTTTATTTATTTTATTTTAATATTTGGTCTTGGACACACACTTCTTTGATTTGTTTGATATTTGCTTTTCATGTGAATAATAAAACTACAATTTTTTGGTCCAATTTTTGGCAAAATTATACATTCAAATAGGATAAAAAAAAATATTTTCAAGTTGGTTGAACTCATTATTTGAATTAAATGTCACAAACCTGTACTTTCTGATTTTTAGCTTTATTTACAGGAAGAATATATTTAGATTTCAGTTTCATAGAAAGATTTCTCAAGCTGTGATAATGATTTGTCTCAGTTTAAATGACATATTCTTGATTGATACTGAGTAAAAATCTGTAGGTTTTTGATAAACTATGAATTAAAAACATTCAGACTCAGATCTTTGGAAGCCTTGTTAACTTTGCCAGTGTTGGTTGGTAATTACATTTACTGCAGCAGAGCAATAACGGCCAAGATTGTGTTTATTGTGGCTCTAGTGTTGATCAGATTTGTACGTCGATCGAAAGATCTCTGTTGGTGGAGTTTGAGTAGAAATGTTTTTAAAAATGCACAATACTCTATATTTGCTTAAGGATCATTTTCAGTTCATCTGCTATCTGTCTGTTTCAGCGCTCGAGTACCACAACCTGAACACCTCAGTGGCCACCAGGGAATACTGGGTAATCACAGGTAACTTCATTCCCACTCCAGATTTCTCATCCTGTGTAGTTTGATTACCGTACTTTCCTATTAGCATGCGACAGAGCAACAGTCATTTCCAAGAGTGCTGCAATTCAGGTGACTACACGAAAAAAAAAAAAAATCAAGTTATTTGTATGCAGATTGGTTATGAAGCATCTGGTTCCTGTGAAGCTCACCTCAATTGTGCCTGGCTTTGATTTAATGCAATAGTTTGGCTAAAAATAAATTAACATAATTTTCCGCTTAGCCTAAATGTCGTCAATTAGTCATGACTTGCTTGCTGTCTGGAATTTGATTTTTTTTTTTCTTTTTTTTGTGATCAACTTTTTTATCGAGTTTGGATTCCAACATTAAGGAAATAAATCAAAACTCATTTGAACTATATACAAACAGATGCCATGATAACTGTCCATATGTGTGTGTATATACATATATACATACACACACACACACACACACATACATACACACATATAAGAAGAAAAGGGGGGGGGAGAATAGAGGAGAGGCAATAATAAATAGTTAGGTCAACACAGTTATAAAGTCAACATCTTAACTTTGCGCCATTGAGCTTGGCAGTTGTACCTTCCAGGAAGACAATGTCTCTGAAATAGGATAACCATGTGAGGGATGTAGGGGTGGATGGTTCTATCCATAGTTTTAAAATACCATACCTGCTGCTAATAAAATCCTTTTTTGATGAGAGTTCAAATTGAGAGCAGAATCATCTAACAGTAGAAGAACCAGAGGTTCTTGAGGTATATCCAGTTGTAGCATATCTGAGAGAACAGTACTTAAAAATGTCCAAAAAGAAAACACCACTGGGCATTCCCAGAACATGTGAAAATAGGAACCTACTGCAGATTTATTACAGAGATGACAGTATGGATTCCGGTCTAATGTTCGTCTTACACAATACACTAGGAGTAAAATAAGCCCTATTAATACATATATATAATGGATCATCTGGTGTGCCAGGTTCTTAGATGCCATGAAACATCTGGCCCATACCACATCCCAATCAGGTTTAATTAAACCTTCCCTTTCCCAGGAGTAAGTAGCTGAAATATAAGAGTACTGCATTAAAAGAACAGAGTTATAGACCTTAGAAACCAGGCCATTAAAAGGGGTATTAGAGTCCAGCCACTCCCACAAGGGGTGTGGTAGTATGTTAGTGGCCCAGGGAACGCCATAGGCTTTTAAAGCTGATCTCAATCTTAAATAGAGAAAGAAAGAAAATCCAGGTAAAGAAAACTCTGTACTTAGTTCCTGAAATGATTTGAGGCCCTTTACTCCGAAAATATCTTCCAGGGTATGAATACCACAGTTAGACCAGGCTTTAGAAACAAAGGGTTTATTACCATCACGGAAGCAATTATTGTGCCATATTGGTGTTGTTTTGGTGAATAAGAAAGGGCCTCCCATCATTTTCTCAACCCTTTTCCATACATCAAGGGAATATTCAATAATTGGTCCATAATTTTTCTTAGAATATTTAGAAACATCTGCAAAGGGGAGATCTTGTAAGCGAGCTGGATGAGTAATGTTAACTTCTAAATCGCGCCATGGAACCGAAGAGTCAGAATTGACCCAGGTTTTAAGTGGTCTTATTTGAAAAGCTAAATTATATAATTTAAAATTCGGGAAGAGACAAACCCCCGTCAAGTTTCTTACGCTGCATAATCTTAAGTCAAATTCTGGGTTTTTTCTTATCCCATATAAATCTAGAAACAGCTGTATTAAGCTCTTTGAATAAACCTCCAGGTGGTGCTAGTGGTAACATAGAAAACAGAAAATTGACCCTTGGAAGCAAATTCATCTTAATAGTAGATATCCTTCCATGAAGAGCAAAACACAAGGGGGACCACCTATCTAAATCTTCTTTGATCTTATTCAGGAGAGTTAAATAATTGCACTTGGGGATAAGATGAATTGGAGAAACTATAGTAATGCCTAAATACGTCATTTGTTTAACTATGGGGATCATGGAAGGTAGACTATTGCATTCCTGTTTCGCTGCGTCATTAAGAGGCATTAAAACTGACTTATTCCAATTAATTTTGTAACCTGAGAGAGTACCAAAAATGTTAAAAAGTTTTAAGCATTCAGGAACGGATACAGAAATATTGGAAACATAGAGCAAAATATCATCAGCGTAAAGATGTTTTATGAAAGGTATTTACACAAATAATGGGTTGTATTGTTGATGACTGGCGTACTGCTTGAGCCAACGAAAGAATGATAGAATAAAAAGCAAAGGCGTTAGGGGACAGCCTTGGTGGGTACCGCGACCGAGAGCGAAAGATGGAGACACTGAAGAACCAGTGAGGACGCGAGCTGAGCAACTATTATAAGAGTGTTTTAACCATTTTAATAAATCCATTTCCAACCCCTGCATGTTCAAGGACTACCCAAAGAAGCTCCATTCAATTCTATCGAAAGCCTTCTCCGCGTCCAATGAAATGACTGCGGAGGAGGCTGAATAAAAACTGGACCTATGGATGATATGTAATAGTCGCCTGATGTTATCAGATGCAAAGCGATCTTTGAGAAAACCGGACTGATCATAGTTAACAATTTTATCTATGCATTTATTCCATCTGAGAGCTAGAGTTTTAGCGAAAAGTTTAGCATCAGTGGTGATTAAACTAATAGGTCGATAGCTGGCGCATTCTAAGGGATCATTGCCTTTCTTAAGTAAGAGGGTTATTAGTGCTGTATTTTGGTCCCTATGTAGGGCTCCATTTTCAATCGCAAAATTAAATGAATTAAGAATGAGTGGAGATACTATATCCCAAATGGCAGAAATCAGTTCAGGGGGAATTCCATCAGTGCCTGGAGCTTTGTTCTTTGGCATCGAGTCCAGGGCAAATTTCAGTTCTTCAATGGACATGGGGCAATCTAACAACATCTGATAATATTCATCAAGTTTAGGAAGATGAAACTGCTAAAGAAAGATATATGCTGTTGATAACTAGTAGAAGAATAAGAAGTGTATAACTGCTCATAAAAACTTTTAAAGGTCTGGTTTATATCTTCGGGTTGGGTGCATAAAACGCCTTCTTTCCTTACGGCGTGTATATTTGCTCTAGATTCCATCTGTTTGATCCGTAATGCTAATAATTTACTTGGTCTCTCACCGTTGAAGTAATAAGATTGTCTTGTGCGATGTATAATAAATTCAGCTCTATGTAAGAGTAAACCTTTTAGCTCAGATTTAAGTGAACATAGTTTTTCCACCTTCCGTTGACAATAGGCGTTTTTAAGGTCCTGTTCCACCACCTGAATTTGTCACTCCAGCTCATTTCTGCGGCCATTCCTAGATTTCTGACGAAAAGAAGAGAAAGCAATGCATTTCCCTCTAATAAAACATTTTGTTACCTCCCATAAGGATTGAAGATTATTTATGGAACCAGTATTCAACTGAATAAACTCCATAAGGGAAGTATGCAATTGTGATAGAAATTCTTGATCGTGAAGTAATGATGTATTAAATCTCCAACGTTTATGCCCAGAGGGAGCGGAAAATGGGAGAAGACACAACGTTACAGGGGAGTGGTCTGAAAGAAGAGGTGATATATCAGCATTATCAATAAATGGGATAAAAGCAGGTGATATAAGCAAATAATCGATGCGTGAAAAGGATTTATGATGAGCTGAAAAGAACGTGTAGTCTTTAACGTTGTCATTTCTCAGTCGCCATATATCACACACATTGACCTTTTTTATAAAATCATTGAACAACTTTGAAGAGGCCAAATCAGATTGAGATGGTTGAGACCTATCAAGTAAGGGATTATATACAGCATTGAAGTCACCGCCTATAACAAGATGGTAATCATTAAAGCTCAATATCATACGGACGAGCTGTTGGTAGAACACACTATCATATTCATTGGGGGCATAAACTGAAACAAACCCTTAGTTTTCTCAGCAGATGAAGGAAAAGAAACTAATTTATAATGCCTGTTTTGAAAACGGTGTACATCACATGCTTTCAAATGAGACTCCTGTATTAATGCAACTGCAGCCTGTTTAGATCTTAAATAATCCAAACACTTAGTTCTCTTAATGGCGCCATTTAAGCCATTGGCATTCCAAGATATTACCTTAAGAGCCATAAATCAGAAATGATAACATAAATCCTATAAAGTATAAAATAGAAAATTGTGGACTTACATGGATACATCATGGCATCTGAAACTTTAAAAGAACAATAACAGTAACCGAATGAAAAGGCAGTAAGCGGAGAGTTAGAACAAACTCCCCTGCCTGCCTGCCTGCACAACACCCAAGTCTGGATACGTGGCCCGTATAACAGTCGATCACTCGAGTCCAAAGGCCACAGTTCTCCGGAGTAACAGTGTTCGGCATAATCGCAAAGTTAGATGAGTTCCTGGAGATTACAGGTTGGCGTCCGTTAGCATTCCGGCTGGCGTGTCATCACCTACGGGCAGAGGTGTCGTGAGAGCCTCTTGCTGTGCCGCGTAAATCTCCACCTCGGCCGGCGTCTCGAGAAGAGAGGTTGATCCACGATGCGTCACTTTGATCGAAGCGGGATAGATCATGAAGGAGGGGATCCCGAGTTGCGTTAGTTTCTTCCTTGACTGGTTCATCTCGCGTCTTTTTGTGGCAGTTTGGTTACTGTAATTGGGGAAGAAAAGAAGCGAGCTGCCCTTGTGGAGTATTTGACCCGCGGCTCGGGCTCCTTTAAGGATCGCGTTTCTGTCCTGAAACCGAAGTAATTTGAAAATCAGTGTTCGCGGGCCTTTTCTGTTGCTATCACCGGCATAAATGCGATGAGCCCTTTCTATCTCTATTGATCCATTTTTGAGAATCCACAGAGATAGTTGAGTTTGCATAAAGCCCACAAGGTCGCTGCCCTCTTCCCCTTCTTTAAGACCAACGAGACGAATATTGCATTGACGACTCTTGTCTTCCAGTCTCGCCATCTTGTCTTGAAGCATGTCGACGGCTAGCTTTACTTCAGCCGAATCTTGCTTGACTTTCCGCACTGCTGTCTGGATATTATCAAAGTTGTTATTAATCACTCTCATGTCCCTCTCCAGGGAACCAATTCTTTCCGCGATCGGATGAAACTCCTCCTTAAAAATTTCGCGGACGACGCCAAGTTGTAGTTTTAGTTCGTCAGCCACCATGACGCGCAACTTTTCATTGTCAGGATCTTTGAGGCGTTTCTTCTCTGGGGAGGCCGGTAAAAGCTGACGCTTAGCCATCATAAACGAACACCAGGAGCAAGTATATTGAAATTATGTCGAAACTATAGCTTAAACGGATGATTTATCGACGAGAAGAGCTCCGGACTCAAGTGGCCATCTCTGTTAGTAGGTCACGTGATCTCCCCAGAATTTGATTCTTTATTTTTGTACCAAAGCTACAAGTTTAAAATAAGGGAGGCTTAGATTTAACATACCACAATTATTTTACAATCTCCTGTGCTTCAGTGGGAAATCTCAGCTGGTTGGTATAGATTTGTACCTAAGAACTGCTCCTGTAGTCATAAAGCCTGTCCTCCTCCCAGGACACTTATTCACAATACACTCATCTTGAAAATGCTTTCAACACACTCAGTATTGTTTGTCTTTATGCTTCTACACTGGTATACTCCAATGATTTATAATCTCACAATCCAGTGTCAACTATGATGGGTTCCTTTTTGAGTCTGGTTCCTCTCAAGGTTTCTTCACCTCAGGGAGATTTTCCTCTTGACTGACACCTCTGGCTTTTTCATTCAGTATCAAAAAATGTACACTTAGATTTCCGTAAATTTTATTATATATGCAAATAAAATTGAATTTAATTGAATTGAACATTGTTTTTACATAAACAATTTCATGAAACAGGTATCAAAAAATTAAATATGCAGCTAAAAAGTAAGCTAAATAATCCTCCCAATAATGTAAAACATAGTATTACACCTTCAGACTTCAGACTTTAGGCCACGCCTCCTCCCTGAGTCCGACGCTGGTGCGGTGTGAAGTACCTTCGTATTTTTATAGACAACAGTGTCATGCAGAGTCAGAAACCACAGAAATAAGTCTTTTTTGAGATACTGAACAGCAACACAGTCTGAGGTGAGCATGTGATTATGTAGACAGGCAGTTTGAAAGATGATAAACTAGTAGCTATAAGCTTCTTTTACTTAGTATCATAGTTCCAGGACAAAATTAGAGATGTAAACTTCAGACACATCCTAGATTATTGAGTGTATTCGGGATAAGGGGACAAATCATACATGTTGCATTTTTTGGCCAAGTTGATTTTTTAAGATACTGAAAGAGAGATCTGTCCAGCACAGATGAAGCACAATAGTTGTGAGACGTTTAGCCAGCTTTGTTGATGCTAAATAAACATCAGTCAAAATATGTCTCATTTTCCCTTTGAACATACAGCTAGCTAATTCTGAATCAGTAATTCATGTTAGGATACTTAATATTAACTATTTGTAAAATAATTGTATTAGAAACAGCTGAAATAAAAAGAATATAAAAGAACATTTTAAACCCAAGGGTATTGAGGATATGAAAAATTAATAAAGAGCTTAATTGTTTTGGCTACAGCTATTTCTGACCATAAGTGTAGATACTGTTATTGACTTATCACCGCTTAATGTGAACGTACGGTTATGCTGTTTGGCCTACGATATATTTCCAACATAAACAGAATTTTTTCTTGAAAAGGATTGATATTTAACACCTATCAAATCCTAACTAAATCCTATTTCACTACTTTCTATTAAAACCTGGTCAAATCAATAATTCAGTATGTGATTTATCAGTGTTGGAGGAATTTCTACAAAATCTCCCATACACTATCCCAAAAGATCTGTCCCTTAATGAAAAAAGACTCCAAGATTACATTTGATTATTGGGGTGCAATAAATTTCTTTTTTTAAAAATAGGTGTTACAAGACCGAGCTCTGATGCCAGAGGTGTAGCTTGCACACAGAGTCAGGTTGAATAATGTGAGAAAAGCAAATTAGAAATTGAAAATTCCATTCTGTCTCTGTGCACACATGCACTCTGTCTCGCTATTTCTCTCCTTTATCACTGTCAGCATGGAGGAATGTGCTCTCGCAAGGTCGGCCCGGCTGTAATTGCAGTTTTTGGTTGTGGAGTGAAAGAAGGATAACTTTGTCCTCTTCGTCTTCATTTTCTCTTTGATTTCTCTCACAGTAATTCAGGATGTCGACAGTTCCTCGCTGGAAGGCAGTTATCAGAGCTTTGCTAGTCTGATGGAGCAGCGTTTAGCTGAGCTCTTTCTTGTCGCTGGCCGTCACGGCCTCCGGATCAAACGAGCCACCACCGTCGGTGGATACACTGTACAGGTAGACTTATCTGTCATATACTCCTTTGTGAGTGCATGCTTTTGTCCACCTTAATGGATTTTTTGCCATGTGACGGGCAAACGAGTAATACGTTTTATGCTGAAATAATCCCATAGTAGTTTGTACTATGATATATTAGAATTTAGTCATTTATTCTATCATGCAGTATACCATATATTTTTATCTACTGTATACTGTCCCATAAGCCAACACTACACTACACATGCAGTCAAAAATCACACATCATAAACGCTTAAACTGAGGCTAATGTACGCTAAAATCACAGAGTGTGAGTACTCCTATGAAGCTCATCTAAAAGCCAGCAATAGGAGAATGGCATAGGATGACACGAAACATGCATGGCAGCTACAAATATGGGTGTGGCAATGGTAAAACATAAATTCTAATGGACAGAAAAATAACCTTATTACATCAAGATGGACATATTGCATATTGAAGAGTTTACTATTTACTTTCTTGCTTATTGTATATTTCAAATGTATATTTAATTCCTAATTACATCTGTGATGAGAAGAATGACAATAAATCCTACATAACGTGACTTCACTTGAATTGTCTGACTTGATTTTGACTCATCTGACTTTGACTTGACTTGACTTGACTTGACTTTGACTTGGCTTGAATTTGACTTTGAATTTGACTTTGAATTTGACTTTGTCTTTGACCTTGGCTTGACTTGGTTGGCCTGGCCTGGCTTGACTTGACTTGACTTGACTTGACTTGATTTGATTTTGACCTTGACTTGAATTGACTTTGTCTTTGACTTTGACTTGAATAAACTTGACTTTGTCTTTGACCTTGACTTGACTTGGCTTGACTTTGATTTGACATTACTTGACCTGTCTTTGACTTTGTCTTTGACCTTGTCTGTAACTTGACTTCACTTGAATAACCAATAAGAACCTGTGTGTTGTAGATGGTTAGTATCCGACGCCTACCTGGTCCTAAGAACCCAGCCGAGATGACCTACTACGTCCAGGTGGATGGAGCTCCCATAGCCGGCACATCTGCAGCCAAAACCCTGAACATGGTGGACTCTCAGACCATGGCCCTCACATTGGGCTACTTCGTCCAGGTTCAAGCAGAGCGTACGACAACTTTTCTAATTTTCTTGGGAGCAGTGGGAGGCAGAAGAGTTAACTTGAAGAGAATCCTGACAGACACTCCATCCACACTACATCACCCTCAACCTAGACCCTTCTCCTCACTCTGTCCTGAGACAGGAACAACCTGCTGGCAAAAATCATAAATAATATGCTGTATACAAACATACAAATGTTGCATAAAATTTACTGCCAGTGTTTAACCTTAAGGAGAATGGCTGAGGACTTAACTTTCATTAGCTGTCTACAATGAAAAATAATTAAAGCCTTAACTCAATGTTGATTAAATCTAGCTTAATCTACAGTGCATGGAAGTGAATAGTATAGCACATGGGGAAGTAGGAAGCTCAAAATAAAAGAATATTCGTTTTTCACATATGTATGGAACCCCCATTTTTAAATGTGGATAAGTGGCCATTGTATAAGTGGGATAATGGTCCAGTATAAAAAAAAAAGATCACAGACAACCTGTAGGTGAATACGGATGATGCAAGTTGGGTGTTATCTCTATACTATAGAGACACTTCTTGCAAAAGTCTTTGTTAGGATAACATTATGGAAACTCATATTGGGCTCTTTTAAAGAGGTTCTGCATTTGACCCATCATCTCTACAAATCCCCAGCCTTGTGTAACTAAACACACAGCAAACACACACACACACACCCAGCTTCTCTGAGGAAGGCCTAATCCAAACAGCTAAAGAGCTACAGCACAAACTGTTTTTGTTTTAGCTCATTATGAGCTAACAAGGGACAAGAAGTTCTAACAGAGGAAGGATTACCCATGTGTGTGTGTGTGTGTGTGTGTGTGTGTGTGATAGAGAGAGACAAGATGGATGTTTTGCTACTAATGAAGAAGTGGATTGATTTAATAATCACTCTGTATGCTTGTGTGTGGATGTGTGTTCTCACGAGCAGCCGTGGTGAAGAGTGTCCCCAGTAACCTCTGGATCCTGGCTGTTCTGACACCGGTGTCACTGGTGATTGTCGTGATTGTCATGGCGGTCGCTATCATATGCAGGAGGAATCGCAACGTCTTCAAGAGCAGTGCGTTCCGTGGGTTCCATCCACGCACAAAGGTACGCACACCACACAATCCCCAGGTAGTACAGCAGCTGGAGTTGTGTTATAATCTTTAGGTTGTTTATGTTGGGATCTGTCATGAAGGGGTGTAACGATAGACAGATTTCACAATATTTTCTATATAATGACAATATATTGTCATTTTTGTACAATAATGCGATGCGCTTTTTATAATTCCCATTTTCTGCCTATTTTGTTCTTGGCCAATTTCCACCCACCAGCCAGATCTCCCCTATCATACGACAGCTAAAAACCGGGAAAGGCGAAGGCTAATATGTTCTTCCTCTGAGACTTGTGTTCATGTTGCATCACAGGGCAGCGTAACACACTTGGAGGAAAGCGCTATCTACCCTCTTCCACATACATGAACTCACAGACATGCACGATTGGCTAGTGTTTGCCATTCCCACACAGACAGCATAGCCAATTTTGATCTCTTGTACTCTTGGGCAAAGGCATCATCAGGATTCGGACACACAATCTCCACACGACTATACATTTTTGATACAGAAGTACAAAAGAAATATTAGAATTCAAAGTGAAACATCGTTATTATGAGAAAACATGTCGTTATTATGAGAAAACCTCTCATTCCTACAAGAAAGCATCTCATTATTACAAGAAAAACTCTTATTCTTACAAAAAACATCTTGTTATTACGAGAAAACATTGTGTTACTACAAGAAAAGCAACCATGTAGGCCATATTATAAAATGAGACCATCTTTGTCTCATAATAATGAGATTATTTTCTTGCAATAATAAGATGCTGATGGGGATTTTTTTTAATTGGATTGTAGCAATGTGCTTCTATAATTTCCTTATGCCTGAAAAGATTTTACAACATGTCTCAGGAATGTTGTAAGGGTTCTCTACAAACCGAGTATGGTTTAAAAAAAAAATAGCTATAAATATTCCTATGAAACAAGTTGTTTGTTTGGCGCATTCAGAATCATCACTTTGTGGCTGCTGAAATGCTGTAGGGCCTCATCTTTTCTCCTCTATCCGGTAACTGACATATTTCCGTGATGTCGTAAATGAATAATCATGAATAATCATATTTGATAATAGCACCCACATTGTACCAGCTTGCAGTCACTGCTCACCATAAGAGCTGGGCTAATTAACTAGCATATCAAAACAGCGAACGCAAATAGCAGAGTGGAATTGTTTGTTTCCCGGCTCCGTCTGTTTGCCGTATTTTAGATAGGTTTGGGTGGAGGAGGGGATTTCTTTTTCTTTTTCTTTGATTCGTAGTTTTCTTTTAGGATTGAATACTGGAAGCCGTTCCAATTAATGTCACAAATCACAGCTATATAGTAAATATATACATTTATAGCATAAAAGGTAGCTATACTTGATTTACAGTGTGCATTCTCTCACAATAAAATACAGAATATATAGACAAAAATGAATATTGATATGCCTATCGTTACACCCCTACTGTCAAGGTTATAGATGTTAGGATGCAGCAGAAAGGTATAGGTAGCCTAGAGAAAGCTATAGACTACAGATAAACTCAACATCAATTTATTTATACAGATACTGAAACAAATGTAATAGACCTTTTTCACACTTCTGTGTTGCGAATGTGGAAGTGTAAGTAGTAGTTTTTCAAAATGCTTGGTGAGATAGTGAACATTGACAGCAAATTCAGCTCAAAATCACTGCAGTGTCCCAAAATGCACAAATAATTCAAGCAAAAATGTATACTTGAGCTTTCAGCTATTTCCCACCAATGTGCTTGAGGGAATGAAATGGCTTTGTACTATTTGTTGGGATGAGGATGAGTATTTTAAAAGGCTGTAGCCAGCATTTCAAAGAAACTGACTACTCAAAATCCATGCTGTAAATGCCAAAAACGCCAAACTCCACTGCTGAAAACGCCGGAAACAAAAACCCTGTCAATTTGAATTCAAAGGTCAAACATCTGTTGTCTGGCAACAAACTCAGTTAAACCAGCAGTGTGTGTGTGGGGTGAACTCAAAAAAGCTAGCGTATGTAGGACTTGCTCCTGCTACAGCCCATACTTTGAAACCGTTCCTCCTCCAGATAACTTAGCTTATATACACATTAAAAATACCATGTTGCTCTTCTTCTTTCGGCTGCCTCCGTTAGCGGTCGCCACAGTGGATCATTGGTCCGCGTGTATTTGGTTTGGCACTTGACGCAACTCTCCCCAATTTTATCCGGGCTTGGAACCGACACTGGAAGTGCACTGTCTTGTACAACCCCAGTGGCTGGTTCTCCTGCCGGGAATGAAACCTGGGCCACGGTGGTAAGAGCGCCGAGGCCTAACCACTAGTCCTCCTGGCACCATATTAAAAGTACTGTAAACTAGCTAGCTAGCTAGTTTATTGGTGCTATATTTATTAGCAGCTGCACCAGGTGATTGATTAGAATGAGCTAGGTAGCTAGCCAAGTGTAAAAAAAAAAATGTAGCTAGCTATTTACTGCTTACATAAATCTGGAATATTGCATTAATAGACAGTTTGGATTCACTGTCAGTATTTCAGTACCTAAACAATGTTCAAAGTGGCAACTGGAACGCTGCTATTCAGTTTCAGTTATCACAACACCGTCATTGCAAGAAAGTTCTATTGTCTACAATTTAACTGTGAAAGATGGCATTGTATGAAAAGATTGTATATTGGCTTTGACATTTTCAAAAAGCAACAAAATATAAAGAAATGGACTTTCACTAAAATTTCAATAAATTAATAGAAAATTATGAAAATATACTATTTATCAGTGTACATTTATTTATCCATTTATTGTGTCAGAATTGAATGCAGTTTTTTTTTCAGTGGGAAAAATGCAGCCCTAATTTTTCAGTCAGTGGTGTTACCTAGAAAGAAATCCTCAAATTCCAGCAAAAGAGGTAATATTAAAAAACATATTGTAAATCAAATCTGCTTACTATAGAACATCAACAGTTAAGAAGTCACTGGTTAAGAGGTTAAGGAGTTATTGGGCAGGTTTATAACACCACTTTTTATTCTCCTATAATGTAATTTGTGACCTTTTTTGTTAGTTTTCAAATGGTCTGTGATGCTGAAACTAAAATGGCTGCTGCCTACATTTCAGGAAAGTGCAGATTTGTCTAATATTGTGTTGTTACTATCAGTAAACCTGTCATTGCTGATCTTGTTAAATCAAGTGTGTCTTTCAAAGCAGCTATGAATAATAATAATAAAAAAAAACGGACAAAAAAACAGGTTGTAGAATGGCCCAGTAACATTTATGATTTCACAATCCACACTGTGTTGTTTTTTTTTAACTTACTGAATACACAGAGAACACAGGCATCATGTCCATGTGACTAATCCTTGTGTTATAAAATCCGTTTGTGTTTAATCCTCCTTTTGTCCAGACCTCATATCGGAGAGACGGGAGTTACCACCATCAGGTACTGCTGCTTGTAGTGTTGTGTGTGCATGGTGTTTAGCTGCATGGTCGTGATCTGGTTTTCTCCCTCTGCTGGTGCTTGTTGGAAATCAATAGCTATAAGGAGAAAGCTATTGATCATGGCGATTGACCAGCACAAGCCTGCGTCCTTCGGGCGAAATTAGAACTAAGCCAAGCTGATTGGACCTGGCTCAAGTGCAAAGCCAAGAGCTACAATTAACTCGGGAGGCAGTTATTGCGATTAAATTAGTTATTGCTTGCATTAGTATGGTTTCACACATTTTAAGCACATTTCACAAATAAATCGTAGAATGTTTTCATCAACTGCTGCTTTGTTGATTGATATACTATATCACTATTTCTATCTAGCCGTGACGCTGGGCTTTTAAACGCTGTGCAAAAGTATTGCCTGCTCTTACCATGTTAGTTCACCTTGTAGGTGTACAGTTCGAGATTAAAGTTCATCTAAGTACATGCACAGAGTGTGTTAATCATCTGCTAGCCTTCATCAGGGTCCGTTTTTGACCTTGTTTCTCAACTCAGCAGTGACAGTGAGGAGTTTAAAATCCCAACTCAAAGATTTAAAATTGCCCGATACACTACCATGTAATCGCCCAAACAATAACAACTCAGTGTTTTTTTTTTCTTTTCTTTCTTTTTTGCATTGATGGACTGTACATAACAACAGATGAGCTTCAGTCAGCAATTGCTACAAGGTGACTATGTAAGGAATAAAACATTGGGGATGTGCTGTTATATGAAAACAATCAACGACAGGGCGGTGTAATGCGGCCTGCGAAGCGGATTTACTGTTACCACCCTGAAGTTGATTATTTTTCTAGAACAGCTCTTATTCATCTTATACCACAATTTTAGATAATTAAATAATTATCGTCATATGTCATACTTTTTATCCATTGAGAAATACATTTCGTGTTATAATTTGCATTGTAACTGCAATTCCCATACCAGACTCTCATTTTTCTCTGTCTGGAACTTAATAAGACAAAAAAAAAAAAATACAGTTTATCATTTTACAGAGAAATTGCAAAGCCTTCCATCTCTAAGACTTTCCTGTAGTGGAAAACGGAAAGTTAGAGCTTCACCTCTGACTGATATGAAGCACTGACACTGGAGACTCCTTCCATAAACGTTAAACAACTCCTCCTCATATTAATGATTACACAAGTTTTTTTTTTTAATCTGTGTATGTGAGAGCCCACCATACAAGTCCCTGTACACGTAGTTTCAACAGAAACAATAACGTATTGCAACGAGAGCATTAATATAAACTTTGCAGACCAGAACGATTGTCAGAGCAGCTGTTATAGAAAATTAATCAACACCTTTTTTTTCCACAATCAAACATTCGACAGTGCTGTGGAATATGTGAAATCCCGTTTTTGGAAACAGCCAGCTTTCTTGCAGTGACACAGTGCAGCAGAAACGTTCTGAGTTAATTTTTAGGAGCTGATGATGAAATGAACACTTCATTGTTAATCTCATAGTTATTCTCCTCACAGCCTTGGCTCTGATCTCACACCCTCACCATCTGCTTTTCCCCCCAATCAGGAACCCTTACTTTCTCAATCTTATTCAGACTTGCTTTCAGGGACATGATTCGCCAGCGTGCGTTTTCGTACGCATCCGCAGTTAACACAGTGTTCCGGTTTCGCCTCTGTAGATGCCGTAGCTTTAGAGAAAATGCATAAAGGATCCACTGAGGTGAAACCAGGACAGCACAGCGAGACACAGTTCGACTGCGTACGATGAATGCAGCCTTTAGAGCTTCTTTTGCAGATTAATTGCATGCCCGTGTGTGTATGTGTGCTTTTGTGTTGACCGAAAGCAGTCCATGATTTCTTGGCTTATATGCAATAAGTATGCGCAGTGCAGTGGAGATTCGAGAGGTCCAAGTCTCGCCACCAACGCAGTTCAATCTCAGCTACATTTGTGAGATTAATATTAAACTAAGATTTATTGTATGTACGGGTTCGATTTTGCCTGCGGAATGAGAAATGAGCCATTACAATCTGAATTTTAAAATGTACAAACCTGAATTTTTATGCCTATCTTTCCATTTATCTATCTTTTTGAATTTTTAATGAAGTTAATCAGCGGTCTTGAATGACCTGGATATGTATCCGTAATTACTGTATAGATTAAAGATCACCGTTAGTGTCCGAGTTACTGCTAATATGGATCACTGTGTGCTTTTTAAAATAGTAAGAGAGTGATGATAAATGAGGATGACACAGCGACTGAAAAAATTCAGCCAGATTTTCCAGGTGCTGCAATATAAAAGCATTTAAGAATATATCACCCAAAATTAATTAGTGTATACATCGATACAATTTTTATCATATCTTTTATGAAAACAGAATAAGGTTCCGTCATGTCATGGCAGATTTCTCATTCCATACCTCTCAGCCTGATAAGGACTCAGTGTAAAGTGAACAGATTTCCCCTGAGCGAATTACAGCACATGTGAAGTACATGATTAAAGAAGAGGACATGTGCAGCTCAAGGTCAGCGACTAGCAAAAGTCCGAGTGAAATGGAGAGAGCTGTCTCTGTGGATTCACTCACTGCTAGCTAAATATAGAGCTGTCTTCACATTCATAGTCCGGAGAGGTGCAGGAGATGGGACTTTATTGATTCCTGCTTCAAATATCTGTGACAGCAGCCCGCACAATAAAAGTGCAAAAAGTCCTGAATTATTAAACACTCTCAAACGTTTATATTTTCCCCTGCCGCACCCTCGCAGTGACACTCTCAGACACACCGAGGCACCTCCTTAACAACCGAGAGATGCTCCGGTGTCCGTATGCTGTCTCAGCTGGAGAGGGATCCATAATTCATCTTAAAGAGAAAGGATCCACGAGCTTCCGTAGCATTTCCGCATTAAATATCTCATGGCGAGCATAAACGTCATATGTGAGCTGTGTGAAATACAGCGACTCTGAGAATAGTCTGAGTGTATTAATAAATCAGTGCAGTTAACAGAGCACTGCTGAATGAAATAAAACACCAGCACTGAAAGTGCTTATTATATCTCTTCTCTTCTCTTCTCTTCTCTTCTGGTCTTCTCTTTTCTTTTCTTATTGTCTCATCTCCTCATTTTTGGTCTTCTCTTCTCCTCTTCTCTTCTCTTCTATTGACTTTTCTTCTCTTTTTGTCTCATCTCCTCTTTTTTGGGCTTTCTCTTCTCTTCTCTTCTCTTCTCTTCTCTTCTCTTCTCTTCTCTTCTCTTCTCTTCTCTTCTCTTCTCTTCGCTTTTCATCTCATCTCCTCATTTTTGGTCTCCTCTTCTCTTCCTGTCTCCTCTCCTCTCTTGCTATACTCTCTTCTCTCCTCTTTAGCCGGTGCAGGGTTTTGACTATGCTAAGCAGCACATGGGTCAGCAGGGTGAGGAGACACTTGCTGTCACTAAAGAGACCCTCGTGCTGTCTCTCCCGGTACGCGACGCTCCGCTCACACAAGACAAAGGCATCCTACAGGACGGCACGGCCTCCAAAAGACCGCAGTCTACAGAGATACACCGCAGGTCAGTGTGTTTTACTGTGAGGCCAGAAAATGCTGTTTGTGCATTCCTGTCAGTTGACTAATCTATGACTAAAGCATTGCTCAGTTTTTGTAGTGCGAAAAGCAGTAAACTGAAACATCACACTTCAGCTAGAAGCTTTAATGAATGGAGTATAATGGTGTATTCGATGCATCACACCAGTGATAAATGGGTTTAAAATGGTCCTGAGGAAGAAAGCTAAATAGACAAGAGCTTCTCTGTCATGCATTTGGGGGGAAAGTCATTGATATATTTAGAAGTCAGTTGAAAAACATCTTTCCACGGTGCACTGGAATCACAGACATTTAAGGACATCAGCGGGTTGGGAACCACTTATTTCCTCAACTATAATTTCCTCCTTAATGCATCACAGCTTATTGTGCTTCCTCCTTCTGGGATTCTGAACGAGCTTCAGTTTAGTTCAGATTTAGCTACATGAAGAAAAAGACATCTCTGCAGGTTTCTCTTCCTCTCCTAATGCATAAAAAGAGAGAATTTATCAGTAACAAAATACTGTGTGTGTGTGTGTGTGTGTGTGTGTGTGTGTTGCATCTGATGCAAAACCCAGAAGACTGTCTGCAAGTTGGCAAACGCTAGTTTACTTCAAGGTCATGGTGTCATATTTATGTTTTTTTTTATAGTACATAGGTAGAGCGCATTATTCTTGGTATAACTCAGTATCACGTTGTCAGAAGAAGCATTGTGGAAGCTGCTATGAGATGAACTCATATGATTTTTTACAGTAATGTTGAAAAATTAAAATAATGAGCCTTTGGGGAGTTACGATCTTAAGTAGGGGACTCACAGTATATCGCTGTGGTGGAATATTAGCACAATGATAAGCAAATACACAGCAACATTAACACTGACTGTATATATGAGTGGACAAAATGGCACCACTGATTCAGATTATGTGGTTCTGAAGCCTAAATTTGGTTGAATTGAAAGTGTTGACTGAGGTGCTCAGTGTTTTGATTATACCACTGTTAGGAAAAGATTTTAGAGTCTTTGAGCCATGTCTGACCAAGCTACCATTTACTAGCTAGCTGACATCCATTAATCCATCATGTTAATCAAAGTTATATAAGTCTAAGTAGCGACTGTAATGACCAACTGAAAATCTGTCAGTGGAGTTCATTAAAAAGGAGCGAAAAAAAGACTAACATTGTCAGGCTACGTTGAGTGTTCGCTAAGGTTGTACAGTCAATAGTAAATTGTAATGAAATTTCGCTAGTGTTAGCTGCCTTGGTTTATGCCACCACTTTGTTCACTCACGTTGGTTTGCTAGTTATGATATAGTAGAACCTGCTAGCTTAACATCAAAATGAGCAACATACCAGGACTGCAAAGAACTCCCTGCTGAGGGTCTATTATAACATTTTGCAGCAGAACAAAACAGGAACTGTCAAGAGATTTAGATGCCTATTAGAAAATGCGTGCTTGTTCATAAGACTTGACTGTCATGCTCGAAAATTGTCAATCACCTCATCAGCCACGCCCTTTTATTTATAATCAGATAATTCACATAAAATGCATTTGTCAAAAGGAAACATCTTTGAAGAGATATCGATGTCAGCTGAAATTGTAAAAATCGCAGGACACTACTCCTGAAAATATTTTGTAGAGCTGTCATTTAAAATGCAAGTTTGCCCTGTTCTCCAAAAACTAACATGAGAATGGGCGGGGCTAAAAACGATACTGCGGGCTGTTACGATTTCCATACATTTGTTGGTTACGCCACAGAAAAACCTTTTCAACATCTTTAAAACAGACTAGACAATAATATTCCTGAAGTTTCCTTAACCAAATAAATAATCATATTAACCAAATTAGGGTAAAACACATAGCTAATGCATATTCCATTTAGCACTGTTGCTGTAATGTCATGTGATTTCATGTTATTTCAAATTCCAAAGTGGCAGGTTGCGCGTGGAGCTTTAGCTAGACACATATCATTTTTCAAAATAAATTATTTTGTTATAAATTTATATTTTTTATTCATTTGTTCATGTAAACTCAGTTCTTCATGTTTTAAAAGATCACAAGTGAAATCTTAAGTATCACATTTTCATTTCTGAATTCGTTTTTTTTTTTTTTTAAATTATCACTCTTAAAATTTTCTTTTCGTCTTTTCTTTTTTGTGTTTCTCACTCTTAAAAGCATTATAATCACGTTTTTTTTTCTTGAGCACTTCTCCACTTGTGCATTGTACCTTTGCTTTTTTTTTTGGTGGTGCATGGAGTATTTTCTTCACCACGTCTGTACCACCAATTCCAGGCACTCATGAGGTCTGCGGCATGACGACATTTTTTTTTTGTCCTCATCTGTTTTTTTTTTCCATTGTTCATTTTCTCTCTGTTTTATTTCTGTGCATGCCCTGTGTTTCTGACCAACAGTAAGAGAATGCGCTGTCTGCTGTCACCCCTCCCAACCTCCCAAGCGAAACGATTACAGAGGAGAAAAGCGAACATCTTGGGAGAAAAAGTGGAATACACATAAGGACAGGATGTGGGTAGAAACTGATGCAGAGAGAGAGAGAGAGAGAGAGAGAGGGACTGAATGATAAAGAGAGAAGAGAGGAAAAAGATGAGAGAGAGACAGGATGAAAGCAACAGAAAGAGAGAGAGTTGCTCCTGGCTATAGACTCATATATGATTCAGAGTGCCTTAGGGCTCCTGCAGAGATGTGAAAGTGTGTGTTCACTCCCACCCTCTGTCTGCCTGCTTTTTCACAGTGTGTGTGTATTTTTAATGCAAATGTACAAGCGTGTGTGTGTGTGTGTGTGTGTGTGTGTGTGTGTGTGTGTGTGTTTTGAGCGTCCAGCAGGTTGGGGGCACTGTGCATGTCAGATTGTTGGCACGAATGCCCAAGCGATTAGCAGAATTACTACACTGTGCTTATTTTTTTTTTTTTATTCCCTAGAGCTTTTCAACTTCAGCAATTAGTTCAACTAAACCCATCTCACCCTGCGGCAATTAAAAACTGCTTCTCCTGAATCATGGTAATGCATGAAAAAATAATTTCTCCCTCCAAGAGAGCTTTTAGACACCATTTCCCTAGCTCTATTTAAAACGCAAATACAGAAAAAGTTTTTTTTTAGATTCACAATCATTGCACAACAGATCGCTTCACTCTGTCCATACCAATCTCTCATATCAAAGGGTCAAATCGCTGCTTTTCTGCCCTAAAAATACCCAGATAGGAACAGCGTCGCCTCCGCGGCATCCTGCTGTTGCGGTTCCTTTTTAACGGCACTGGCGGAGGAGTTTTTGTGACGCAAGGAGAGTTTACCCAGGTTACCAGCAGGGCTGGAGGGTGTGCCAACCTGTCACTAAAACTGCATCTTACCACACGCTGCCCGCTTATCGCTGCCTCTGTTTCCATGGCTACCCACAGCAAATTGCCGAGCGAGGACGGCACGGTTTCAAGCAACGGCTCTGCGAAGCTGAACACAGGCAGGAGCTCCTCGGCGCACAGAAATACAGGCCAGAAAGCCGCAAAGGAGGAGACGCACCCGAGGACTGGTGAGAGACCCCTTCACACATGTAAATATATAGAGGGTTAGAATCTGTGAGACACAGAGAGAAAGATAACAATGACCAGTATTGAACACAGTTGTTGATGTCAAGCACCCTTATTTACATCTCATGTGCATACAACACACCCAGAATTAACATAATATGCATAATATTAATCCACTATTATATACATAACATTTCAATTCAGTTTTATTTGATGTTTGTATGGCGCTTTTAACAAAACACTGTCACAGAAATCCAGATGTAGATTTAGATCTTTAATGTGCAAACCAGAGGTGACGGGCAAAAAAAAAAAAAAAAACTCCAAGATGACACACTGAGAAGAGCCAGACTCAAAATGGAACCTGTCCTCTTCTGGGTTAAAAAGTAATACTGTAATGATCATAAATAATTCCAGTATACAGGTGTAGAGGAGAAAAGACAAACAGTACCAAGTTCACTATGTGTATATTGTGAATGGATGAATTGAGATAAGCACAAGACAATCTTGATCTTTATACCACGGCATTGTTTCTGTATTTATTTATTGTTTTATAACAGGTTTATATTCACGCACTAGTTCTAATACATTATTGTTTCTATAGTAACAGAAGGTACAAGGTAAAACTGGTTATCGACACTTTCTTTCATTCATTGTCACTCCATCAATTTCTATACAGGCCACGGAACAAATAAATATGTCACATATATAGTATAAGTGTGTCATAATAAACTGTGCCACACACAATATGCTAAAACAGCAACTGGACGAGTGCCAGTAAACTCAGTTCAGCTGCCAAGAGATGCCTCCAAAACAGAGTTATTGAACCAGCACCATTTAGAGGAGAAGGATAAAGTGTGTGTGGGGACGTATTAGCGTCCAATGTGTTATATCCTCCACTCTATCAGGGGATAATGGGTTTTGGACGTTGTCTTGCTGCTGCTGAACAAGGCATGATAAGGAAAGCCAAGCTTACCTCGCCTCACCTCACCTCAGGAGCACTCGAATTCAGCTTAGAGGTCTGGCCTGTATCCAGACTTTTTGTTAGAACGTCAACCATTAAACCCTTGAATGCATAGAATACATTTAAACAAGCTATTACTACATTATGTGCAACAAACATATCTTAGCTTATATTTGTTTGTCATCCTTGTGCTTTTAGTCGGTTGTTAGCTAAGTCTAAGTAGCCTGCTGTCTCATATGAGCCGCTAATTCGCCTATTAGCTAGGAGGCAGGTAACACTTCATCCCTTATTTTGGAGCTAGATAAATGTTCCCTTTTTTGTACACTGAGAAACAACAAAATTAGCTATATGTAATATATTACTCGAACATTATATTTGTTTAGCATCCTCATGTCAGCGAGTCCGATAAGCAAGCCAATAATTAGCCGATAAGCTAGCAGGCTATTCTTACTTCTTACATCTAACAAATTACAATATTACATTATACTTACATGCTAGAAATTAGATGCTAGATATGACAATCTCATTTCTATGAACTTCTCTGTGATACAGTTTACTATCACAAACATGAAATTTAAGCTAGGTTATCTGCAGTAAGTGTTGATATATGAATTTACGAGAACTTTGTATTTAGATCTGCATTTTACCCAGTTAATCATATCTTTAAATGTTAAAAATATCATATTCTCTTTTCTAGATACTTCTCTGTGACACAGCATATTATTTTCACAGTCGCAAACCTAACAAATGTAGCTAAGGCTAAAGGTCATGTTTGTTTAATGTCCTTGTGCCCTCTGTCAGTCTGTCAGTAGAGTGTCTCATGTTAGCACGTAAGCTAACATGCAGGCTAGTCACACATAATTTCTTACATAGTAGATAAATGCTACAATTATAATTCCCATTATAATTCCCATTTTCTAGAAACTTTTCTGTGATGCAGTGCATAGGTTCATCAACCCAAGCATAATAAAGTTTGCTACTTTTGCTGAATTCATTTATGTAGCGCTAAATCTGCTCTTTAGCTAATTAGCTAGCACCATAATCATGTGTAGATCTCTTATGATGTAGCTAAATACTAAATATGACATTCTCTTTTCTAGAAACTTCTCTGTGCCACAGTATATGTTACAGTCCTGAACATAACAATGTTAGCTAGTTATATAAAAAATATAGCTAAAGGTCATATATTAAGGTCCTTGTGCCCAACACAAAGTGCTGTGAGTATGCTAGCAGGCTAGTCACACATCCTCTCTATTGATGCAGCTAAATACTAAATGTGATTTTCTAGAAACGTACCCATGATACCATATGTATGTTGTAAATGCCTTGTAAATGTAGAAGTAAATCCACTATTTAGCCAATGTCTTACGCTGTAGTTAAATACTAAATTTGATGTTCTCATTTCTAGCAACTTCTTGTGATGCAAATTAGATATATATCCCTGACGACTTGTATTTAGTTGAATTAATTCTAATAAGAACATGTGCTTGGGATGGGAGATTCCCAGGAATGGATATGTGCAGCATTTTTCCCCCATGCTTCATGGTTTTGGTTGTTTGGACTTGTTTTTTGCTCCCACAGAGCATTACGACTCTCTGACTGGCTCCCTGAGGCTCATCAGCATTAAGCCCATGGCCACTCCACTCAACTACTCATACCCTGACTCCTCGAATCACAGCCAAGACTCTGTCATGCTCAATGGAGAAGTAAGCCTGCTTTCACTTTATAGAAAGGGGTCCTTAAAGTTGGTCTGAATATTCTACATGTGTTATGTATAACAGTCATTATTACTGGTATGTTTATCAGACGTATCAAGTTCCTTGTCTATAGGAACCATACACAAATTGTCAGTTAAATGGCACTTTTAATTTTATGTTTTATTTCAACAATGTAAAATAATTACTTTATTTAATTAAAATAGTGTAAAATAATTTTACATGAACAGTTTGAAGCTTGACTAATTATTTTTAATGTTATTCTTATTACAAGGATCATTCAGGTTATTCTTGTCTGAGATCAACAAGGAGAATATATGAAATGTGGAAATATGAAAATATGTATTGTAAATATACAAAGGTGATTTTTGTTCTCCTTATAATAATAATAATAATAATAATAATAATACATGTTATTTATAAAGCACTTTACATTTTAAAGAAAATCTCAAAGTGCTACGGAGTGCTAGGGAGATTTTTGTTCTTCTTATATTAGTCATATTACTATGTATATGTATATATATATATATATATATATAATAGCATATTATAGGTGCTGTTTGTAATGTTTGAAAGTGTGTTTCTAGACTCATTATAATCATATAATTTCATAGATACCTTAGAAGTGGTGACTTTTTTCATTACAGTTTCATTCTATTTTTTCATGCTAATTTCAGCCTTTTCTTGAAATTTTTCTGGGCCAGAAATTAGCATAAACCTCAGCCAAGAGGGCAAGCCATATTTAGTTTGTTTGTGCTGGTAAGAGGAAAAGGTTAGGCTGGTTAATGTTTTGATGACAGTTGCAATTCATTGTTTTGATTGCAGTTGCAATTCATCACAAGGGCATCAGTGGGGTCTAAAAATTACAAATGCCACCTTTCGAACAGATTTAACAATTATAGTCATATAAAATCAATATGCCTTGCTCAGTGAGACATCCAGCAGAACATGATGATATAAGTTTTGCTTTGTATCAGGATATTTCAGACCAAACCCTGCTTTCCTTGGCCAAGAGGTTAAGAGTTGTGTGTGTTTTCAGGTGAACGTGGGCCTGAAGCAGAAGTCTGACATTGAGCACTACAGGAACAAACTGCGTCTGAAGGCTAAGAGAAAAGGCTACAGTGACGGGCCGACGAGCAGCGGAGGACACCGACACAGCCACCGAGAGAGACTGAGACGTGAAAATGCTTCTCTGGACTTGGAGGACACTCGGGGACCTGCGGAGGACAGAAATCCGTCCACTTACGTCAAATACCGCAGGAGGTAGGGGGAGGTTCATACACTGGGGAATGAGCTATTAGTCATCCTGCTTCAGAAGATTCAGATAGGGAAATAGACAGAAAGATGGTGAGGGAGAAGAAAGGAGAGATATACAGTTGTCACCTGGGGTGAGCAAGGACATAAAATGAAAAGGACATTCAAATTAATTATAATTTTTAGTCACCACCTCTTGTCGTGATTTTCGGTAATTAGAATCAGAATGGGATTTCTTAGCCAGGACATGCCTTGACTGTTGCTCACATTGACATAATAATTGTAAGAATCAAAATTTAACAGAAAAGTATTAAAGAATTCAAGACTTACTCACTGAAATAGTAATAATCATCATTATTTCATTGAATTTTATTTAGCAAGGCAGTTGTATTAATATTTTAATACTGCTTAGGGCTACGGTGATCTAGACAACGATAAAATCAGCATGGCTTAAATATACAGTCAGGTCTGGAGGTATTTGGACAATGACAGAGCTTTTGTGATTTTGCCTTTATACACCAGCACAATGGATTTGAAATAAAACAGATGTGATCGAAGTGTAGACTTTCGGCTTTATTTTAAGAGGTTCCACAAAAACATGGCATTTACCATTTAGGAATTACAGCCAACAAAGTACCTCCATTTTCAGGGGCTCAAAGGTATTTGGACAAAGTGACATAATTGTAAATATAACCATAATTTTAATACTTGGATGAAAATCCTTTGCAGTCAAGTTAACTTCTTGTCAGTCAATTGTCCAAAAACCTTTGAGTCCCTGAAAATGGAAGTACTTTGCTTAAAATGGCTGTAATTCCTAAATGGTAAATGCCATATTTTTGTGGAACCATTATTTCAAATCCATTGTGGTGGTGTATAAAGGCAAAATCACAAAAACTCTGTCATTGTCCAGATACTTCCGGACCTGACTGTACATGATTTAAACCAGTTGGGATTGATTTCACACTAATGTGAAGCAACAGTAATACAGTACACTACGCTGCATGCAAGACAAGACCAGATGTAAATAGGATACAATGTGTAACAACACAGTAAACAAAATAGCACAGAATTATTATCACCCTCCAAGAAAGGGCAAAAATAATTGGATAGATGTACACACAGTGAAGAAACTGACAAACTGTTCAGCTTTCCTGTAAAAAAAATAGATTGTCTCATACAAACTTCTCCAACTTTTTTAAATAATAAAGCCATAATTAAAAAGTTTAAAAAAAAACCTGTAGAACTTGGAAAGTTAAAAGAAAGAGAATGTGCCTGCACAGATGAGGGGAGCGAATCGAAAACTAGTATAACAATCACAGTTTAGTTGATTCTTGGAGTTTGTCAAATTTCTAAATCAGCCATTAGATGCCACCGCTATACCTTTTTGGAAAGTTTTGCATAGAAAAGTTGAGTGCAACCTAAAAACTCGTGCACTATACCAAGCTTTATTGGACCTACTTTTGAGATCGTGTGTTGTGATAAAATGACACCAAAATCATGCTTTTGGCATGCATACAAAAAAAAGTTCCCCAATGAGCACTGTAAAATGTAGTGGTAGATGATGGGGAAATTTTGCAGCTGGTGGTCCAGGGACTGTTTGATGATATCATAAATTCTGCCTCTGCCAGGAGGTTAAGATGACATTGTGTTGTGTGTTCAGTGAGAGTCAGAGGGAGCCAGCGTACTGGAGCAGACAGTCTCTGAACACGCCGAGTCCTGTGGAGACTGAGCTGGATCTGCTCGTGATGAGGGAACGCGCCAGGAGGGGCATCCGCAACAGCGGCTATGACGTGAGTCTCTCTCTCTCTCACACACACACACACACACACACACACACACACAAATGAAAAACATGTCCTCAACACAGCTCAATCAACACATCACACTGTAATAAACACTGCTTCAAAGACACTTTACAGTTGACAGAATGCATTAACGGTCTCAAATAATCTCTCTCATTTTGTTTTGATTTGTTCTACATGTGACCCCGGAGTCGATATACAAACCTTAATACAGAGTGGCTCTTTCATGGATCAGGGTTTATGCCTTCACAGTTTCAGAATGAATAAACTGTATTTCTGTGATGCTGTCAAAAGCCTGAAATGCTGCCTGGAATGTATCTGTTATTCATCAACCCACGAATCATGTTCAGTGAAAACCAGACTGATGAAAAGCAGCTGAAATGAACACATCACACCGAATCAAGTTGTCGAGTCGATAATCAAGTGTGGCAGAACCTTTAAGAGCATAAATAGTGAACAAGATTAGATTAAAACCTTCTCGCAAAAGTATTCACTTGCTTGAGGGACTTATTTTTGTTCAGATTTCTCTGCTTTGAAATAAGTTTTCGTTTCTTGTCTTATTTCTTTAACCGGCTAATACTTAAAAGCGTAGAAGGTCCTTGCGTAAAGTGTAAGAAGCTAATTCAATTTGGCACATTTTTTTGGCACAAGTTTATTCTGCTTTAATACACCTGACTCAGCTTATAATTACCTGAAGACTTGAACTGAATAAATAAATCCCTGATCTGAGGAAACAGATGCTGTACATTAGCGCAGAAATACCATGAGCATGTATATCATGTATATGACTGGGATTGAGAATGTCCCGTTTGAGATGTCCGTGCAGTCAGGTCTGAAATACTGGCAGTATATGATAGATGTTTTCTTAGCAAGAAAGACACAGTGGTTTCAGCTTCTACTCCAGTGTGCTTGTTTATCCTGAGACCTCCTCCGGTCAACAACCGATCTACATGTGACGTCAGTACACAGAGCGGCAATTTGCTTTCTGAGTCAGCTGTTTGCGTTTTTGTAGAAGCAACGGCACAAACATGTTCAAGAGAAAAGTCAAGCATCCTTTCTTCATCTTTTCGGCTTTTCATTTTTTAATTCATTCATCTTTAGTAAACGCTTTATCCTGGTCACTAAACTCTGCAGTGGATCTGGAGCCTATCCCAGGTATACCGTGTGTGAGATGGGAATACACCCTGGATGGGACGGCAGATTACACCTAGGATGCAATTTAGCCGGCATGTTTTTGGGAGGTGAGAAGAAACTTGAGAACCCAGAGGAAGCCCACAAAAGAACAGTAACCTGAGCTCAGGATCAAACCAGGGACCTTGGAGCTGTGAATCGGCTTCTCAGTATAAACCAACACTTCAGAAATCTCTTTCTGCTGCGTTTGTGCCTCTCTCACCACCAATACTGCCTACCAGGTCTTCTTTAAAAAGCAACCCAGTAGTCAAGAATGTGTCTTCCAGGCACTATACATTGCAAGGGTTTATACTATACAAGTCTAACAGTGTGGGTGCTATTGCAGAATGCATTATAATATTTAAAATACATGCAGGACATTTTAATGAGGTGATATTAAAAATGCTGTGTTTCCCGCAGCTACCATTCAGAAGTACAGTGATGTTGTACTTGAATCTGCTCAGCTCACAGTCCATTGGTTTATGGAGCTGCTCAGCTCCATAAACCATTCTGCGCACCTTAGCAGTGAGTGTTTTAGAAAGACCTACTACACCAAGTTGTTTCTGAGTAAACCAACAGCTAGAACAGCGAGAACCTGACTGAGGACCTAATACACTTTTACAAGGAACACAAGATGTGTGTTCTTACTGAATAATGCAGTTGGGACAAGAATGCGTAAATCGTATTACGTCAATATCAAGGGTTAGTCGGTAAGAAACTGTTAACACCAAATGTTAAACAAAGCATATACCTGTATTAAACAGATAAATTTCCATTTTAAACAGGAATTATTTAAACAGCAAAAAGAAGTGTTGTGTCTCAGTTTTAAATAACATATTCTTGTGTCATCCAAGATTTAAAAAAAACATTTTTTTTGTAATAAATGATGAAAAAGAAAGCAGCTGTCGTTAGTGGACTCGGAAGTCAGAAGATTAAGAACAACTTTGTATCTGCTGTCGTAGGCATAAACTCTTTGAGTGTGGTCATTAAATATTCCGTTTTCCATGACATCGCTTCACTAATCAGATCAGAGAGGGTAAATAAAAGGAAAAATCGATGAAAGTCTCTGAAAACACTTTCCCTCTGGGTTGCCTCATCAGAGCATCTGCTACAGGACCTGCGATGTTTCATGTTTAAAAAACTCAAGCTGATGAACTCTACGGCTATTATTTTTACATGTCGGTTGGCTCTGTTGTAGTAGTTTTGGTTCGATCCACTGAAATACTTTGCTGCGTGCACATCGGGACTGCCACGCACCAGTTGGCTTGTAAAGAACAGAGAATTATTTAAAGTTAGTTTTGAAAATCATTTTTGAGCATTTCCTTTATCGTAACACTGAACCATTAGACCCAAAAATTCCACATTTTTGTATTCAGAAAGCGCATCCTTGGTAACACTGATGGTCTTGTATGGACTGTATAAGACCTCCCATTGCGCCTTTGCTGCTGTTCTGCCGTAGTCTCGCTGTGTGGCCCAGAACCTTTACGGTCTGCTTGGGAAAGATACGGCTTTTTCTATCCCTTCCTGCAGTCCCGCTAGAGTCTTCTTGGAGACTGAAGCAAAGGCGATTACCACTCAGCCCATTTTAAACTGTGCTGAGGGAGAAGCAGAGCTCAGAGTGTATTCAGAGTGAGTTCTACGTCTCTAAACCCTGACGATCAGACCGCAGCAGCCGCAGCAATCCCGGCCAGCGTGAATACGATTATAGACTGTTCAGGGATTCCGATGGGGAATTTGATATGAGTTAATAGCCATAAATATGCTGAGCTTTTAACTTGTAAATTGGATAGGTCCACTGTGTGTGTGTGTTTGTGTGTGTGTGTGTGTGTGTGTGTGTGTGTGTGTGTGTATGTGTGTGTGTGCGCGTGTGTATGCACTTTATGGCAATATCAATGTAGAGTCAATCTGTTTGTCCACCAGTGAGATTGCTTATGTTATTAAATCAGCTGTGTGAGTGTATACTACTTTCTTTATGGAAGTGTGTGTGAAATTGTATTTGTGTAAATCTTGGTCAGTGTATATGTGTGTGTATATAATTTACATTCCCTATATTCATTCCCTGGGTTTCTGTGTGCTCTTTCGCATTTTGTGTGTATATGTGTTTCCCAGGCTGAACCAGAACCATTTGAAGAGACAGACGTGGACCGCCTCATGAGCTCTCTGGGTTTTGGAGGCAGTCACCATGTTAAAGGTCACTCGGATTCGTCCACTCTGAGCTCTCAGCCCTCCATCGACGAGGTGCGGCAGCAGATGCACCTCCTGCTGGATAATGCATTTGGTCTGGCCTCGGCCGAGCCTTCCGGACGCAGCCACCACCAACACCACTCCCGGCACGGCCCCCACCCTCCATACCCCCCTGCTCAGAGCGGTCCCTATGCGGATGGAGTGACCAGCGCCCCCGGCACCATGGACCACCCGGCTGGAGCTCTGCAGCGAGGCCCATCGTTTGAGCCTGACATGCACCAGTGTAGCCTCCCCAAGCCTGTACGTCCTCACTGTCCACATTTACACTTTCAAGTAAATACCATCTTTTAATGATATATACAACATATACTACATACAACATTTTATATTAAAATGTAGCATGTACTTTAGACATACTAGTTGCTTTAATATAATAATACTACTAATAATAATAATAATAATAATAATAATAATTATTATTATTATTATTATTATTATTATTATTATTATTATTATAGCACATTTTCTTTTTTTATATATTTTATTTACTTTAAAAACTCATCTAACAATCTAAATCTAAAATCTAAAAATATCTATTATATAAAAATAATCATCTAACACAAAAGGCTTAAAGGGTGAATGGAAAGGTAAGATAAATAGAAAATCATAATATATAGCGTAGTAGAATATTATATTAGTATATAGTATTAGTATAGTATATATACTATTATACAACAGTTAGTTTAGTCCAGTAATTTGATTGGACAAGCAGCATTCCAAAAGTGCTGATATTTGTGCTGTTTGTATCACTCTGCTTGCCTGTGTTCACGCCACAAAATTCCAATTCTAGCGTCTTCCTATTCTGAAACCGTAAGCTACATTTGTTTTGGGCTATCAGTCAGTCTGCGTGATGCACGGCAACACGCAGCGCTCGATCCAGCTGTGGCTTCTTTGGGAACTATTTCCACTGACAGAGCAAAAATAAACTAAACATTTGACCATATTGTGTCTGAAATATCAATTACTTGATATTAATTTCTTATTAATAGAACTGTTATATAAAAGCAATATCATGCTCGAAATCATGCTGTTATACTGAATAACGGCATGGCTGTGCTTACCTGCACCACTCGAGCTGCAGCCTCGTGCCTATGGCCGAATCCCAGATATTCAGAATAACAGCAAGATTGCGAGTGTAATATTGCTCAAATATATTATGCCATAGCATATATATTATGTCTCAGGGTTCTGACAGTAATTCCAACTGGAACATTAACGACAGGTTAATATTAATTCTGTCGTTCAAATACGTTACTGTTTCTATGGTAACAGCTCATACACAGGGATTTGTATGGTGGATGCTCCACGTAATGTAATCTAAGCCTAAAAAGAAATAAAGTGTTTTTTAAAAAAGTGTTTTTAACAAAGAAAATGTATAATAGTTGATGTGGTGTAGTTTTTTGTTCGGAGGAGCTTAGGTAACGTTAATGTCGCTGGTGTCAGTGCTTTGTAACAGTCACTGTGCTTTGGCACGGAAAAGTCATCAGGACAGAGGGATTTAAGCTGCACTTTTTTGTCTCAGTAACTCCTAAAGAGAGAGAAAAGGTAGAGGAATGGAGAGGGAACAACTGTTCATAACAAATGTTAACAGGAACTAATTTGGACTTTGGGGTGGTAACGCCCCTCCGTTTTGCGTTGGGCCTTTTCAAACCACTCCAGCGTGGATTATTTTCATATAACAGCACAGTCTGGCATGTTATTCCTTACCTATTACAGAGATGTACTAGTCAGCATTTCAACCAGCTTAGTGAAATAAAACTAGGAAATAAACATTCCGTTAAACGTCCTGATATGTATCAATTCAACTTTAAATTCACCCAAAACTCATTTTTATATTTTGCATAAAAAATAGCTTTACATAGGCACAGACACAAATTTACTGTTACCCTCATAAAGAAATCCATGCACCTAGGCTAAAGACATTCACACTCAGTTTTTTCACGTCACACACGTCATGCATTAACATACATTTCCTGTTTTAAATCAATTAAAGTATCTACTTCAATTCCGTAAGAGGTCATTTCAAAATAATAGCTAAGAGACATATTTATTTCAGCTTTCATTTACTACATCAGATTTTCAGTAGGTCAAAAGTTTACATACACTTGGTTAGTATTTGGTGGCATTGGAAGATGATGTATGCTCTTGTATTTTATAGCACAAAAACACGTCTGTTGCATGTACAATGCTGACTCAATAATAAAATTTTCAGCTCATCGCTGTTTCTTAAAATAATTTGGCCAAACTGCTGCAGTGAACATTTTCACACGCTTACAATTCTCCGAGACCCAGAGACAGGACAGGCAATGCAGACAATGCAGGCAATGCTGGGACCGTGGACATAATCCTAAAAATGCATTATTTTCAAAATATTAAACTCCACTGAGCCTATATGATGAAACAATGGTTTAACAACATGGAGATTCATCTAACCTGCACAATCTCCAACAGGCTAGTAGAATATAAAAGCCTTTTTTTTTTGCAACAGTAAACCTAAATAACCGGTTATATTTCCATTGTTTTGAAGTCTAATGACTGACAGGCCTACACCGTGGATTAGAGAAGGTATTCATTTTATCTAAAAAGCTGTTTAGCCTTGAATAAAGATGAAATAAAACAAATACCAGTATTACTGCTATTAATTACAGTACATCTATATTTATTTTATACAATACTTTATCAATTTCTTTTTGAATAAATGATAAGTTCTGATTATTTCTGGAAGGATTTAATGATAAAAAAAAAAATGGATGCTCTTCTGTAAATAGTCTATTGTAAAGTTGAAGTGTTTACTCAAGAATGCTGGCATTGCTAATAATGAATGAAATGTATTAGTAGCTACTTAACATCCTGCCAGTAAATCAAGGTCTTCACCTGGTTTCCTCAACCATTCATTATTCATTCATTCATTATTCATTACTCATCATTCCTTATTCATTCATTAGGTTACGCTAAACACACATACAGGATTTTTGCCTTGCTAAAATGAGCCCATGTTTATGAAGTTGACCTGAGAATAATCCTAAAGCACCATTTTATTATGCTAAGTGCTGCCATGCTGTACAGATTGAGGCATTTGACTAGCTGGTGTTCTGACTAGAGGCTTAATGTGATCGGCTCCTCAGGGCTTCAGGTTCACGCAGCTGCCCGACATGGGTTTGGGCTCGCCTCCACCTCTTATATCAGCTCGAACTGGAGCCCCACCTGGAGCATCAGTACGGCGGTAAGAGCTATGTAGCTTCATTAAAACAGTGATGATTTCATTAGCATCCTGTTAATATTCATGTGTGTTCTTGCTGAGGCAGCTGTGTATGAAGGTGTTTTGCATGCCACTGTGAGCTGCTGACCGCATTGAGGTGTGCTCTTATGTGGCCCTGCAGCTCTCTTAGCTCAGTGTGTGTGCGTATGTTTGTGGATGTGCATGCTCATTCTGCCCCCTGCTGGTCACACAGGAGTATGGCAATAGCACTTTCCAAGCATACCTCTGTGTTTTCCAGATCAACACCAGACATGAGTCTTAAGCCGCGTGTCTCTGAGGCCTCGGAGATGAATCAGCACAACGGCGCCCCCTATCTACCCATCAACCGAGCTCCTTTCCCAGCTGTCACCGTCGATCAGTCCATGTCGAGCTACTCAGGTCTGAGTCTTAATGCATTATAACATGTGTATAGCGCAGATATATGAAAAATAGCACTCATATTGTAATGTTTGGTGAGTGAGGGAAGGAGGCAAGTGCATATACTCCAAGAATCATCATGGTAATGAATAGCATGGATCAATGCACAAGCATGTAGCGACAAATTAAGGTGATCGTTAATCATAAACAGAAGAACAAGGCACTCAAGAGAGCACGGCTTAGATTTAAAGGAACTACAAAACGCGATAAGACAGAGTATAATAGACAAACTAATTAAGGGCAAAACACAGAACAGGTGCACACAATAGGAGAACAAATCAATGACAGCACAGGGGTTAAGACAAGACTAGAACCAATACAAAAGCACTCAGAACCATGCTGCATGCTGAAAGGGGGAATTTGTGACAAATTTAGCTTGATAACACATAATAACTCACTTTATTATATATCACTTTAACATATAAGAAATAACTTATAGAGAAAATAGAACATATGAGAAAACCGAACCGATGATAGTATTTTTTTTCATATTGTGTTGAGAGCGAAATAATACACAACTGACCAGCACGTCACGTGTTACATCAGTGTCCAGTCACAATGTGGACTGCCTTAACATCATTACTAGCTAATTTAATGTTGTTTAACTGAAGAAGCCTGCTACTAGACTATATTATACCCTTTCTAAAGAATTAAAGAGAAACTGAAATACAAGCACCAGAAAATAACAAGGAAAGAAGTCAGTAATACATTTATAATCATGCACAGTAGAATACACCTGAGTGCACAGACTGATCAAAGTGTGGAAATGGTCACAGCAGTGTTTCTTTAAGAGAGAAGGAGCACATTTTCCAATGAGACACACAGGTGTATTGCATCATAAAATATAAGAGCCAATCCTGTTCCAGTATGCAGATGCAGCTAAAAGGGTCTGTATTATTTGCATATTCTTAGAATATAGATTAGTTTTTTTTTTTAGGGAAAAAGTGTAGGTGCTTTTGTGCATATTTCTGTTATTTGATGACAACAGATTTTTTTGTGGAACCACCACATCAAGCAGTTTATAATGTAATTCAATATAGAAACTAAATGTAAGGGTCTTTAGGTAAAAATGATGACCAGGTTCCGATCTACTGCCATGTAAGATATTTTTCAGATGGCCAAAAACATTTTGTTTTGTTTTTTTGATCATTTTGATCTCCGCAGGAAACCCAATGACAGCCGTTTATGCCATATCAGCCAACCGCCCTGGCTACTCCGACTACTTTGTCCTGTCACCTCCGTCATCGTACCGCAGCCCCTCGTGGATGTCGTACCCTCCGGAGCCGGATGACCTCCCACGCCAGTGGGGCGACACGGTAAAACTCGTCTACAGCTGGGTGTCACGCTCACTTTAACCCACTTTCCCTTTTAAATGCTTCAGTTCTTCTCCATGCTTAGAAGTCTGTGGTGGATCAGAATGCAGGGAAAGCATATCAGATATCGAACCCTATAACAAATGGCAAAGATTGAAATTTGATTTTGGAAAATAAACTTTATAATTTATTATATTTGTCATATTTACAATGTAAGTGATTTTTGTGTGAAAGAGTTTAACTCTTAAGTGCTTCACTTAAAAAAAAGGACATTTTAAAGTTTAGTAGTTTTCAAAGAAAACTACATGGGATAGGTATCGATATCGGCTGATACAGTATCGGTATTGGTATCAGAAAAGAAAAAATGGTATCGTGCCACCTTTACTTAAAATCATGTGTGATTGCTTGGCATATACACTATATTGCCAAAAGTTTTGGGACACCCCTCCAAATCATTGAATTCAAGTGTTCCAATCACTTCCATGGCCACAGGTGTATAAAATCAAGCACCTAGGCATGCAGACTGCTTCTACAAACATTTGTGAAAGGATGGATCGCTCTCAGGAGCTCAGTGTATTCAAGCGTGGTACCGTGATAGGTTGCCACCTGTGCAATAAGTCCATT
>CM040981.1:24750331-24784620 GCA_022985145.1 Pangasius djambal
AAACCTTGTGGAAAGCCTTCCCAGAAGAGTTGAAGCTGTTATAGCTGCAAAGGGTGGGCCAACTCCATATTAAACCCTAAAGATTAAGAATGGGATGTCATTAAAGTTCATGTGCATGTAAAGGCAGACGTCCCAAAACTTTTGGCTATATAGTGTATATGTTTAATAATGTTACTATTTTCAAGCACATGCCACTTTCTAGATTTGGCTAAAGCAGATTATATAAAGAGGAATGTTAGAAAGTTACTAAGTACAGATACAGCGACCGATATTGAGCTATTGATTGTGTCCCTCTGTCTGAGAACCGTTGGTATACGCATTTTGGATCTAAAATTTTAAGTGCTAATTCATTATCAGTTTTCAATACTCTGCGCACATTTTTACTCGGCTGATACTGAGTATTTAAGGCGACGTTATTTAGAAGTGAAATCAGTCCCATTTTTAGCCGTCTTTTTAGTAGCCATTCCTCCAGAAATTACGACACGTCTGTTGAAGTAATGATTTCTTATTTCAAACATATTGGCACATTGATACTGACTCGATGAATACGGATCTGTTTTGTGCTATGTGCTATCTCCTCTACTGCTTTCAGTATTAGTCAGGAATGATGGAGTCTATTTTGAGACATATTAGACACCGATTCAAAATATTCTTTTTTTTCGGAGTGATTATATAAATCATTCCTTGGTGTGGACATAGGCTTTTGGATTCTTTTCTGTGTCTTGAAAAAAAAAACCTCTTATAACGTATGTGTGTGTGTGTGAATAATGTGTGCATGTTGTATTGTATTTTTAGAACCCATGTCATTTGGAGACCATCTGCTGAGCCGAATGGGCTGACTGGACACAGCAATGCTCCTGGGTACGTTAACTTTTATTAGCGTCTATTACTCGGCTCAGTGGCAAGAGAACTGCTCTTTTAAATAAAGAGCTTCAGTAAGAAAAGAAAATAGTCAATATTTCATCTAATGAGTCATGTCAGTGGTGCAAACTACACAAATGCCTTATTTCCATAGGTGGTGTATTTGTTTTAATATTAGAATAATAATAATATTAAAAATAATAATAATAATAATAATAGCGTATAAACGATGCATTAATTGCTAAGTAGTGAAGACAAGATCTATGTTGAAACTATAGTATAACGGTCTGAAAACATTACTGTCTATAAATAAATATAAATAAATCTGATCCAATTAACAGATCTATTTTGTTGCTGTCTTTACTTTAGAAAACGACAGAATTTACACATCCATGGTATAAATAAAGAATAAAACACTGGGGTGAGCACCTCAAGTATTTTATTCATCTTACACCACAGCGATTTTCCACTGATTACACTTTTTTTATATATATGAAAGAGCATCATGCTTTGTATCCATTTATAGTTATATTTAATGCTATGCAACGTCCATGAGGTACTTCCTATTATCGCTTATGTTGTAGCAGCAAAAATAAGCAGCTTGTTACCGAGAAACCGCAAAGTAAAAAAAAAAAAAACAGGCTCTGTTCTGACCACTTCAAAACCTGCTGAGTGTTACAAAGCACTGACGCTGAAGACTCCTTCCAGAAATGTTACAATTCTTACTATATCAGTGATTATATAGAAGTTGTTACTTGAGAAATGACAACGTACTAGAACAAGCACATTTATCTAAACCTGCGATTTGATTTATATCTAGCGTTATTGACAGAGCTGCTGTTATGTAAGATTAACCAACACCCGATGACCAGTCATAATTGAGAATTCAACAGCGCTGTGGTGTAAGCAACCTGAGCACTTAATCTTTTATTTACTTCAAATTCAAATGTAATTATTTTATGAAAATCTTTTTTTAATGGTTTGTCACTGCTGACATATATTTTATGAAAAAAAAAACAAAGACACACATGTATAGACCAGTTTAGCACATAAAATTTTAGCAAAAATACATTAAAGAAGGTTAAAAACATTAAAATTGTGTCCAGGAATCAATTTTTTTCCCTCTTTATATTCTCAGGATAGAGTTCAGGACATGCTTTATTGTTTATATTTACAAAACGGATTTTTCTTTAATTTCGCGTGTTTTGTTGCAGGGTTTGTACAGTAGATGAAAATGCCCTGATCACCACAGCAGCCCAAACCTGTCCTGGCTTCTTGGCCTGCAGGGCCGCTCCAGCTGAGCAGGCCCAAAACGCCCGAAAGGCCCAAAAAGGCCCGGAAGACCCGAAAAGGCCCTGACTAGACACGACCAGGCCATCAGTCACTCCACCATTCACCAGTGCTTTTATGGGAGGCTTTTCTCTCAGCCTCCTCCTCTGACCCGACACCACCATGATCGGCCCAGTGGCCAAACGTTTTCTTGAAGCTTTTTTCGATCTCCTCATGGACATGAAGCTGGTGGGGTTTTATCTTTCTGTGTGTATGTGTGTGTGTGGTGTGTGTGTGTGTGTGTTTTAAACATCAGCATATTCAAAATAGACAAGTTTCTTTCATCCCAAGCGGACCTCTCTGTGTCTTTTGCTCTTATTTTTACCGAGAGGCAGGCCTATCACAGGTGATTCTTTCGTGCACTCTATGTATGGCTTACGTAAATGACCTTGGTGTAAAAGAGACTGAGCAGAAATCTGAAACTGAAAATGACTTGTTGTACTGTATGTAAGTGTAGTCACGGCGTGAGTCCTTTTTTTTCCCCCCCAGCCGCTTATGAAATAGTAAATTTGTTTGCTTCCTTCATAAAATGTCGAATAACGTACATCGGCTCATGAGAAACCCGAAGCAAATGTCGTCACGGTTTGTGGAGTGTCACAGGACACAAAACAGCGATCCCAAGCATTTAGCATTAAATATTACTCTAGAAAACCAGTAGTGGATTATTTTAGGGCCAGGATTTTATTTGAATTTATATTCCTATTCACTATATCACTTTCAGTTTTACAGCAAGTAGATAAACTATCATCAAAACAACATATCTATTTTATTGCCTTATTTTTGATAGATACTTTTAAATTTATATACGAAATGATATCACAATCTAGAACATTTATCTGCTGGAGTGTACAGCATAAGCCAAAAATTAGAATAAATAAAAGAAAACATAGGCAAAGTAAATAAATAATAATAATTATTATGCAAAGTAAAATTCCACTTTAAATCAACTTAAACATTTTATAATATTGATGACAGCATCAGTCAAAAGGTTTAGACACACCTAATTGAATATATGTACTTCATAATCTCCAGGACGCTTTAATTTAAAGGCTTATGCTTGAAATAAGACAACTATAAATAAATAAAGCAATCCATCAATCAATCAATCAACTGAACAACAAATAATTTATTAATGGTTATGTAAGTAATTATTTCCAAATTTCTGAACTTTTCTACTATTCTAAAACGTAAAAAGCTGTAAAAAATAAAACACGTGAGTGTGTGCCCAAACTTTTGACTGCTACTGTATACAGGTTTCTCTCAGATCCTAATGGAAATGAGTATAATTGGTAGCAGATTTATTCAGTAGCAGAATAAAGCTGTTTCATTACACTGAATTCACTTTAGTTTTATGCAACGAGTGCAATGTTACCCACTCTAATTTTAGCATGTGTTTCCGGAAGGTTCTATTGCATGTAGTGTGAAGAAACACAAGGGCTTGTATGTAAGGAGCTGTAAATTATATGGATGGATATAGATCTGTTCTGTTGTAAGCTGTGATATTGACAAAAATTCATTCCTATTAATGACCCTTTATTATTTTTTCCATTGACATTTTATATTATGATCATGATAATGGTACACAATATGAACACAATCTGATTACACAGGCATCCAAGCATAGTAAGGTAATACAACACAACACAACGGCTTTTTTTTTTTTTTTGTTAAAACTGAAGAACTTTGTCCTCTCAATGTAATTAGCTGGTGCTGGGGAAGTGCAAAGATCTCGGTTGTCGCTCAGTCGTCGTTTTTGCTTTGTAAAATATTCTCCGTTACTATTTTTATAACAATTCACTCGCCTTTTTGAGCCATCAGTAGAGGCAGCGTTCAGTTACAGAGGCACTGTTGCCGAGTGTAAAATATTGTGCTTCAATTTACAGTATGTGTTTTAAAATAGCCTCATTGTGAACCTATGTGAAAAAAAATGTGTAATACTCTCTGTGTAAATTCACATCATAATGCTAAGATGTCAATCTAATTCCTCGTTACGCAACTCCATAACTGCCAACTGTACAGTATATTTTCACATAATTAATATAAAAAAAAAGCCCTGCATTTGTTTTTAAAGCTGTTTTTCTTTGTCGTCTTTTTCTTTGTATGAAATAACCATGCTTATAATAACTCTGATTTAACAATTTCATTTTTTTTGTGGTTTACACTTTAATTAAAATCTAATAAAGACTAAAATACACTGGAAAGTACAAGTTTTTTTGTTGTACAGTATTTAGTATTTCATGGTATGACTCCGACTGTCTGCTTAGATCAAGAAAAGACAAATCTGTCATAATGAATGAAGAGATTTTCAGTCACCCAGGTCTTCTTATATATATATATATATATATATATATAGATAGATAGATAGATAGATAGATAGATAGTGTATATACGCATTCATAAGCTTGGGAACTTAATCCGTTCCTTAGCCATCTAGGTACAAAGTCTTTGAAAGACAATGTCCCCATTCTGGACAGAGAGGACATATGGGTTTGAAAGTGGGGTGGACTTTCATTATGCATCATACGGATGCTTTTATCCAGTGTGACTTACTTGTGAGCCGGAGCGCAATCCAAGCATATGGTTGAGGGTTAAGGGTCCTTGCTCAAACGCCCAGCCGTGGCTCTCTGGGATTTGTCACGATGTTTGTGGTCACAAGCGTACAACCTTAGGGCTAACCTAATTTCCTAAGAAAGTTTTTCAGCCTAAATTTTATCCATTGCACCTGTAGTGTATGTGGAATTACCACAAGTTCATTTTGTTTCCCTGTCCTAAGAAAAGAACAGAAAACCTGTTTACACCAAGCTGAATAGTGTTTGAACTAATGTTTGAATTACATGACTATATACTGTATTTCAGTATTACACTGTAACAGTATAGGTGTTAGGATGAGACAGGCAAAGGGAAATTCTTCCCTTTTTTTGGACATTTATCCAACAATTTAAGAGTCTAGCAATGCAGTAAATCTAAGTGTAACTTAGTCTATATAACTTGCGCGTTCCCAAAGATTTATGAGGTTGAAATGGAAGTACCATCAGTTTAAGGGGTTAGTCCAGGTGCCCTAATTCCTGTTCCCAGCAAAGAGCATTATAGATATTGTGTATCCTCTAGGTTACACTAATCCTAGGTAGTGTATTATGGCATTTCATGAGCGTGCTAGACATTCTATACTCTGCTATAAAATGACAAAGCTCCATGAAGAGTACACTATATTGTGATGAGTGTTGGGATAAAGCATGGATTTGTGACCACAAATACTCTCCTCTAAAATATAGTCCTGCCTCTCTGAAGGACACCTTTTACAGAGTTAGAGCTTAATTTGCAAATTTTCTAAACAAGCGTCTTCATTTTGTGCCGTCAGACAGGAAAATGTGGAATTCTATTTTTCTAAAATTCAGATGATGTCATTTCCTGTTGAACATTTGACTTGTGGAGCATAGAGTAGAAGACAGAAATTAAGTTGAAAACACCGGAGTATTTCTAACGGAGGGAGGAAGAGTAGTTCCATGACTGAGGAGCCATTTGTGTCCCAGTGATATTAAACTTACAAATATGTATTTGACATTTAAACATGTCCCTCACAACAACCTATGTGTATGTTTGAGGTAAATAACTTAATCTGATAAAACATAAAAAATACTGCATTTAGAAAACAGAAATTTTACCTGTACACTTTATCCTGAAATGTAATCATTAAATATTATTAAATATTATATATATATATTTTTTCATTTGTGTGAATCCATTTAACATCTCACGCCCGAATCCTTTTCCATGACTCATCCATTATCAGTTCTGAAAAATATACATTTAGTCCCACAACATTCACTCAATCCTAACACATTCACCCCCATTAAATATGTGGAATATTCCACAAGTCAATTGCATCCACAAGAAATTGCATCGTCTGAATTTTGTGAAGATCATGGGAAGAAGAAAAGGATGTTCTGTCTATCTGTTTCCAATGATATTGTGACGTTGGCTGACAAGGTCACTTTGAAAGGACGACTCTGTTACCCAATTAGAGACTGAAAGTAAATTATTAATTAAAAAGAAATAAAATTGAAATGAATCACTACAAAAATGTAGCAAAGAAACCATGTATAAAATGAGATGAGAAAATGAGACATCTCAGATGAATGAATGTATTTTTGAAAGGTTTTTTGAAATAAAAAATTTCAAGTTTAATTTTTAAAAGTTATGGCACCCCAAGTACAGTGCTTTGTACGACTGTCGCTTATTCCAGATTTATGGTATGCTATGCCCTTTTCAATACCTCCACTAGAGGGAAGCACCATGCTTTGCTTTATGTTCTCCCTTTAACTAACGCACCTTTACTCTGGCAGTGATGGAGTTTGTTTTCTCCAGTCTCTCTTACCTTACTGCCCCCTCATTCCATCTTAAACACTTTTCTGAGCCATCTTCAGCCCCGGGCTGTTGGCCACTTTGAGGTTTCACTGAAGATGTCACCCTGTCACAAGCTGAAGTTTCCCCCCCCCGGGCCCTCAGTGAGCTTCTAACATCTATACCTGCAAATGCGTCAGACTTCATTAAGCCGACTGCTAGAGCGCAGCAACTATCTGTCTCCCAGCTCGAAAAATTGTCCCCTCCTGGAGCTCGAAGCTGCCGCAGGATGCAAAAACCTGGTCACCTCATTCCCTTCTCTCTGTGCAAGCAAAAAATAGCCTTTCACAAGCAACCCTGACAGCATCGACTATTAGGAGAAAATGAGGCTTGTTTGTTTTCCCTCTTCCCTGCACAGGGATAGCTGTTAGCTGATAGCTATTCATTCTGTGGTAGTGAAAATCTACAAATTAAAATATTAAATTTAATTCCCTTGTGTACACTATAGAGGCATGTCATCTAAAAAGCCAACCTTAAGCTTTATTTACACCAAGTGCAGCTAATACAGACAAAGATAGCTGCTAGCAGGGGGCGCTGGTATAAATGGGCTAAACTAAGATCACCTCTACACCTTAATGCAAGTATTTATAAATATGCAAATAGATCCACATCTCTCAACTGGAGTCCCGCATGGTTTAGAATAGCATGAGGATGTGCTTTTCATTAGAGACAACAAAACACCTCTGCTAAATGTTGTAGATGTTAATGGACCATCCTCATGTCCTTCTGCATTCCTGGCCGCACCCTTTAGCCCTGTGGTTCCACCATGCCAGGGGTCATCATCTGCCAGTCCATGGTCTAGATGTGGCCCCAGCAGTGTTTCAGTGACCCAAACTGTAACAATAGTTGAAAAAATTCTGTAGCAGAGCCTCTAGATATATAGGGAAAATTGGCTGTAGTTCAATGTCTGTTTTTCTAGTTTTCAGGAAACAACTTGTCTTCTGTAGCAAATCCTCTTTTGTAGCTTATCCAGTCACATGATTTTTAATTTCTTTGTAAATTATTTAGCTGAAGGCAGCTCATCGGTAGGGCTCAAATCTAGCTTCAAGGTGTTTTCTGTATTGACTTGGACTGGTCTTGGACTTTTTGCCATCTGCACTTGGGCTTTTCTTGGGCTTGGGCAATTGTTTCACTAAGTATGGTCTTGGTATTGATTGAAAGTTTGTAAAAGTAATGTTCACATTGTTTTCTAACACTCACAAAGTTTGACAAGAAGTAATTCCTTTTTCTAGAAAACAGCCAAATCATTGGTGCAATCCATGAATGAAGCCAACTAACTGAAATAAAAGTCTCGAACTTGACCCGGTCTCTCTTTCAATTTGACTCGATCTTGACTCAGTCCCCTTAAGACTCAGTCTTGACTTGATCTCGTCTAGTCCTGGTCTTGTACTCATCTTGCACTTGACAACAGTGGTCTTGACTATAGTCCTCCTCATCAGACCAGAGACATAAGGTCAGACAGCAGAAGGTTTTCATAGATTTTTCTTTTTATTTACCTTCCCTGGTCTGATTTGTGAACTGAAGACAGCTTGTTTAAAACAGAATGTTGAAAGACTAATGAACAGAAAAGTACGGGTTTATTCTCAGATGTGTCTAACACACAATGGTGTTAGTCAAAAGTGTTAATTTGAAGCACCAGTGTGAAACAAAACATTATTGCCTTTGAGTAAGGTTAGAGTGTTATCTACCTTATGTATCTTTGTCTGCAGTGAATTTTATTACATATAACTGGAACGTTCATTGAATTTTACTTGAATACACCCACATTATCCAATTAGCTTTGGTGTTCTTTGCTAGAAGAAAAGACCAAGAAGCCACAGTAAGATAATCTGACTTCATATGTATGAACCTCAGAATGACTCAGATCTGACCACCAATTTTGAGGAAATTCAATGTATAAGCACTGTGACTCTAGTTATTGACTTACATTTCCTGACATTGGGCTTCATTTATCAAGCTGAATATGATCAGATTTATTCATAAACCATTCGTATGAGCATTTACATAAGGATTTTGGTAGTCATGAAAGTCTGGTAAATTAGAGAAAATGTTCATATCATACTCGTGCTCCTGTGTGTACATTTACGCATAAGAAGACTAATTAAAGTAAACTTTGACTTGAACCTGGTCTGTCAGCATGTAGCCATAAGCCGCAAACAAATGCCTCAGCTGACGGAAAATTTAGCGCACGTTTCTTATTATTATTATATATTATTCAATATTTTTATTGACATAGGAGCGAGTCAACATAACGTCCACTTCTGCTTTTCAGGCTTTACCCTCACTATTCATTTCATGCCCCTAGTTGTCTGTGCACTTGAACTTTTATGGCGTTTTGTGGGCGTGACTAAATGCAAATCAGCTGTGCTAGGAAGGTGTTTTGCACTTACGTGTGATACGTGTGATACAACATATGCAAATACGAAGAAAATCAGCCTTTTCGAAAATTTTAGTTTGGTCTGGCTTACGCAAGCATTTACACACTACCTTACCAAATGATTTATAAATGAGGCCCATAGCTTGCTGCTACTATTCTGAGATGTGGGCAACACTCATGTTAGTACATAGATTAGTCAGTTAGATAACTGTTAGGAAACTAGCTCACAAGCAACATGGTGGTATAGCGGATACCATTGCCACCTCATAGAGTCACAGTCCTCTGTCCAAGCCTGAGCTCAGGTTACTCTCCGTGCAGGTTTCTGTGTATGTTCTCCCCTTGTCAGTGTGGGTTGTCTAACGTTAGAGGTGATAGTTTTGAGCAGTTATGGTTAATTTTGTGAGATCATGAATCAGTTTTATACAAGCACTGAGAATTTAGCACAAATTTGTTAGCAAATTTGTCCCATATATTGGTCTTTATAATTGGAATTAGACATCCAAGAGAGGTTAACCATTAAAATAATGTTTGGGTGCAGAAATGCTTTAGTAAATCATTAGTCAAAAGTTCAGACCTTACTTAATTGTTTACTTTTCCTTTTAATCAATCAGATCCTATTGAGATCTATGTTTGGTGCCTCCTAAGGCTTTGCTCCATCCTTCTTGTTAGAATCTAAGCTGGTTGTTATCATGTGGGAGAGACGTTGGCGTTTGGAAGCCTGTCAGACACTGCTGGCTCAGCTGATAGCTGGCTACCTGGGAGGCCTGATGTAACAGGACATGTTTAATCGTCTCTCTCTCTCAGTAATTAATGTGCAATCACCGCAAGACAAACAAATAGGAATTGATCTGCGGTGCTCAGAGAAAGATCCCTAGCCAAGGACCTTGGATTGTAAAATATCTCTTTTGAAAATGAGTCAAACCCTGACTGCAGGACAAGGAAGACATAAAGAGCTGTGTGTGCGTGTGTACATATGGGAGTTTGTTCATGTGTATAAATATGTGTCCATACCTGATCTACCATCCCTTAAAGCACATGATGTAGTTGACAATCCCTGGGATATTACATGGAATGAAGGTGGTGTATTAAAACAAGAAGCTGTGTGTTTTCAGTGTCTCATGGGAAGTGGACATTTGCATTTAATAAGGCTTTGTTGGGTCTTTGTTTTCCTCACTTCAGAGATTTTTCAGGATGGTGGAAGCTCATTTGCTGCCATATAAGGTTTACACTCTTTTCAGAAGTGAACCATTTCTGTCATAATTTATTCAGTCTTCGAGTTATTAGCATTAGACGTGTGTGTCCGAGCCAGCGGGCACCGGTGACACTCTCGGTGCACCTGTGAAAGAATTAAAATTCAGGATTTTTTTTTAGCACAATAAACAAAATCCTAACACTGGCGCTGGATCAAAGTGACACGTAGGCTCAGACTCAAATGGCCAAATTAACGTAACTGTAATCACTGAAGCACATGTAATCACATGCAAATGTATGGAAATAATCGTGGGTTTCAGTTGAAATTAAATGCATATGCATGTGTGTAATTGAGCCAGCTGCCTCAATGCATCTAAATAACAGTCCAATCCAAACATTCATAGTCCAATCCCATTGTCCTTTCCAAACATTTATAGTCCAATACTGGAGTCATTAAACAGCAAAGACATTGTGTTGGTTGATAGTCAGAGAATTGGCCATTATAGTGTCCTGTCATATTTTCACATTGATAAATATATTTATTTATTGAGGGCTACCTTCAAAGCTCTTCATATTGTTTCTTAAGCTATGCAAATTAACTCTGCAACTTCCAATGAATATTGAGCTAATTTACACAACCTGTAAAACCTACTTTGGATGTCTGCTCACTACTCAATACTCAGAATATGCTAACTATTGCTAACATCTAATTTAGAATTTCTTTGATTACTATTTTACTATATATATAAATATTGTAAAACAGAGCTATATTTACCATTTCTTTATTCAGAAACTTTTCCTGAACTGAAATATGTTCCTCTTTTTGGATCTTTCTCAACCAGAAGTAAGGTTCTAGCATTCTGAACATCTGGTTACCTCAAAAACTAAAACAAAGGAAAAAATTCCATTTAAAGATTTCATTCTGACTGTGGCACGGGAGCTGCATATTGACAGCCAGTATCTGATTACAAACTGAATTGATTAGACCAATGTCTGTTTCGCTAAATTGATCAAAACTCATCTTGCAAGCTTTTAGACATCTTTAGCCATGTTTTAAATTTTTACCACCGTGTTTATTAAACTAGCTCCTTACACTACATGATATTTGAAAGAATATAGCCAAGGCAAGATTAAAAAGTAAACAAAAAAATTTCCATACTGTTTTGGGGAAACGTATGTATGATTTACCCTATGAAAGCTGATGTATCATTGTATGTTCTAGGCAGAAAAAAAAACAAAAACAATTTTAGCCAAAACTGAACTGCTTTCCCAAATTCAGCCACAGGCAGCTGGCTTTCCTAGAAGGGTTTTCCCGGACCACCACATACATTCCATAGTTATGTTGTTTTTCAAGCTCTGCAACACTGCTTCTTTTCCTGGCCTGTCTGTATAGCTATTTAAACTTAGATTACCCTGCTCTGTTATTGCCAGATTGCAATTTGACCTCTGCCTATGTAACCCAATTCTTAGATTAAGTGTACTAAATTTGCTTCAACTATGCAATTGCTTACCTTGAATCATGAAAATGTGTAAATATACAATTGGCAGTAGGGTTGCGGTCAAGTGCCGCCTGTGAATGGTAGGAAGAGTCACGGAGAACGAGCGGGTAATGATTGATTGTCTACACCTGAGTGTGATTAATATGATAACCCATTTATACTCTGTGTGTCTTGCAGTAAGTGAGTGAACACCAGAAAGAACGCTGCTGTTTCTTTGGGAAAGGTAGGTAACTGTCCTGCTGAGCCTGTATACTGAGTCTGCATGAGTATTTCTTGTATTTTTTTTATTTTGCTCCTTATGAGTATCTCTGCACAGAAAAGCAGTAGCAGGAGAAGAAAACAGTAATGAAAGTAAAAAAGAAAAGTTCTGATTTGAATTTAACATAACAGAGGTGTGTTGCATGATAACAAGCAGATCCAAAACTTAGGATCATAAAACCAGGAAGCAATGTAAAACTTTAATTAAAGTATGCCTAGTGGTAAAGTGCCAGTGCTGTGACCCAAAAACTGAAGCTCTGAGTGTGTAGGAGTGATCCGGCTGGGGTGTGAGATTGTAAGAAGCTTAGTGGGATGAATGTCAGGGTAATAATTAAAGACAGACAGCAAGGGAAAGGGAGTGAGAAGGAATCCATGTGTCAGCAGTAGCCATGTCCCTACAGCATCAGTATTGAAGCACCTTTTCCCAAATTCCTGCTCAAGCAACCAATTTATATTTTACTGTTTTTGAAATTTATAAGATATATAAAAGGTGTTTCTAGACCTATACTATATATACAGTTTGAAGTACACCTTTAAAAACTGTAGTCTGTAATAGCTCCCATACAATGGATCTCAGACTGCTGTTTCCATATTCTCCAAAGCTGTTTAGCTCAGCTCACATGCAGTCACGTGTCAAGTATAAACCTAATGGGCCTTGACTTGTTCCAGTGCACAAATTTAAACCCCCTGTCAATTGAGTGGAATAAGAAAAATGCTAAAATCAGACAACTGTTTACCCCAGCCACAGACATTGACTCTCTAAGTGAAAAACAACCAGGTAGTAGGCAATTTGTCATCAGAGTACTTGGTTAATATTAATCCCACAGAATGATCCCAAATTTGGCTAAGAAAAAATGTTTCTGTTTTTCCAAGAAGGCAACCAATGTAACATTACGGCATTGAACTCCACAGTGGAGCTGCTCTGACTGGGTTATTTATTTTATTGTTAATATATCTCTAAATAGTGGGTGGCACGTTGGGTGGATCCTGGGCTTGGGTTACTATATTTGTGGAGTTTCTCATATTCTCCCTGTGTCTACATGGGTTTTCTCTGGGCTTCCTCCAAACATGTTGGTTGGTGAATAGGTGACTCCAAATTGCTCCTATGTGTGAATGTGTGTGTGTGTGTGTGTGCATGGTACTCCGGAGCCCCATTCAGGGTGTATTCCTGCCTTGCATTCCATGTTCCCGGGATAGACTCTGGATCCACCATGACCCTGACAAGGATAAAGCAGTTCCTGAAGTTGAATGAATAAATGAATGAATGAGTGGCTTCCATTTCTTGTTATCTACATTTGCCTAAAAGCTCTAGTGCGAAACTAAAATATCAGACACCAAATCTTTCTTGGCTGATTAAGTACATTTGGAGTAAAAAGAAAACTATAACTTAGATTTTTTTCCCCTGAATAATTCTGCTAATTTTATATTTAAATTGAAGGTCTTAATTTTTAATGAAATTTCCTGCCCCCTTGGTAGGCCACAGCATAGGTTAATGATCTTCTTGCACAGATACAGCCATCAACCCTCCCTGCTGCCCCATAATACACCTGCTCTACTATCTTAAGCAGATCACAGCTGAAGGGCCATTTGCACAAGTAACATGAGCACTAAGCTGCGCTGTGGACACCTTGTTTGGGCTGAATTAATTTTGTTTAGATTCCCTCAGAGGACCCGGTATTGAAGTCTTATCTGCTAATAAGAAACCAGCACTGTAATTGCAGTTTAATGTACCTGGCAGAACTAAGATTCTGATTAAATTGTAATAAGCAGAGAGGATGAAATGAAGGCTCTTTGGAAGAGGCGAGGGAGGAAAGGAGAGAGACGAGAGGAGACTTAGGGGAGGGAGAGACAGATGGAGGGAGGAGGAGAGAATCGAGTGTGCCGTTGTTGGAAGTTTCTGCAAATCAAACTGCATATCAAGCGGAAAGGAATTAATTTGGTTGACAGCCTGTTTCATGAGTTTCTCGCCTCTTTGAGTGTGTAAGGAAATTTATATTTGTACACTGTGGGACTTGCTTTTTTGTTTGCAGCGTAAAGGGAAATATACATGATTCATCACATCAGATTTTGAGTCATGGCTCCAGAGAATGAAGAACATAATTTTATTAGGATGTTTTCGTAAAGTGAATTTTTCCCCATTCATTCAATTACATCAGTATTTCTGGTGTGTTTGTTGGGATGTTCAATTCAATTCAGTTTCAGTTCAATTTTATTTACACTCTTATTAATAGACATTGTCTGAATTAAGCTTTACAAATTTATGGACTTAGTCTTCTAGATAACATCGGATAGTGGGATTATAAATCATAAAAGAGTAAAAAAAAAGTACTGAGTGTGTTGATAGAATATTCATTATGAACAGAATAAGAGTCTTGTGATGAGCACAGCACAGACTTCATGATTATAGCAGCAGTTCTTAGGTACAAACCTGCAGTATTCAGGTGAAATGATCCACTGAAGAAAGAGTCTTGGGCATAAATTGGTTTTGGGAAGTGCAAACTTTGGATAAACATGTACTCTCAGTTAGTTGAATATTTTTTTTTCCCCCGTAAAGACTATTTCGCTGCAAGTAATACTTTGAATCGTGTCGTGCTTGGTCCTCATATTTTCCCCCACTTCACTCATATGTGCTTTCTTTACATGGCTTTGCCTACCACAGTCATGTTGATGACACCCAAGTCAACCTTTCCTTCCCACTATCAGATACACAGGTTCCTGCTTCTATCTCAGCGCTACATCAGTTCATAACCAACAGCTGCTGTATATTACTGGAAATGTATGCCTACGCCTTGTCTCCTTTGAGAGCTGCCTAAACACTTCTTCTGAGGAAGCATGAAAGCTTGGTGGGTGTAGTGTTGGATGATCAGTTCTCATTCTCTGGAGATGTTATAAGCCTTGCTCAGCCATCCAGGTTTCTCTCTGAGGATTTGCTTTTTTTCTTTCTGAAGAGTTTAACTTCTGCAAATCGATCCTGGCTAGTGTTCCTGCATGTGCCATTGGGTCCTTCCTAACTAACCAATCCAGAATGCAGCTTGTTTTCAATGTTGTAGCTGCCTGCATTATTTTTTTAAAAACCCTGATACATGCCTACAAAGACAAATACTGACTTCTCAAATCCCACACTGCACCTTGAACCCTTTGAGCCACAAGCACAGCTTGGCTTGACCCATCACCACTGAAGATTTAACAAGCAGATAAATAGATTCTAATCATGCACTTGGCTAAAAATATTATTGACTTACATTGAGTGCAAAAGTTTGCACCTTCTATGGTTCCTGGATGAAAAAAGGAACCAATTAGGTGGCACAGTAATGCAGTAAATAGCGTTGATTCTTTACAGCTCCAGGGCCCCTGGTTCAATCCACAGCTAGGGTTACTTTCTGTGTGGAGTTATACATACTGTCCCTGTGTCTGCTTGGGTTTCCTCTCGGTTCTCTGTTTTCCTCCAACCTCACAAAAACATGTCAGTAGATGGATCGGTGACTTTTATTGGCCCTAGGTGTGAATGAGTGTATGGATGCATGTGCGTTGTACTGGCATCACATTCACGGTGTCTTCCCATACCTTATACTCATACCTTGTAACAGATATGTAAAGAACAGGCGCTGATTTTCCAACATTTTCCAACATTAAGGATTCAAAAGGTGCTCAGGGCAATAATATTTTTAAAAGTATATATAGATATAAAGATATTTGAAAATATTTATATCACATTCATAATGGGAGAACTTTTTTGAGCCATTTTCTAATCTGTGATAATGAAGAAAAAAAAACCCTGCGAAACCAAACACTAAATTCCTTATTGCTATAAATTACATTTCTTTGTTTTTGTAACCTCATCCTAAGGGTATGTAAAAGTTTTGCACTTAATAGTTTGCATCTCTAATTGACTTCTGTTTATTGAGTCTTAGCTTTATATGCTGTAAATGTAAATGTGAATGTAAATGTATGCAAATGACTGAATAGAAATTACATTTTTCATCTGTATGCATGTACGTGATTTGCTGTGTCCATATGTGATGCAAATAAGAAGCATCTAGAAGAAGATTCTTTTTCTCAAGGATTTTAAGCAATGCTGCATTATCATCCTGAGAGCTAGAGATACATCCTGCCGTCATGAGGAGAGCCTTTTAGTGTGATTTCCATGGCCATATAAATATGATATATGGAGTGTGAAGTATGTTGTTCTTGGAATTTTTAGGTGTTTTTTTTTTTTTTTCCCTTAAAGGACCAAACCAAGCATTATTTCCTCCTATTCCTCCTATTCATTCAAATAGCTCAGAATTGAGTTAAAATTCAAAAATAGTGATAGTCTTTAGCCAGGCAATTAAATAATATTGAAATGATCTTTAAATACAGTTCACTAATCTCAGATAAGGGTAAGGAGATTTGAATTATATGAAACTTGGCTTTGTAAACCATGGCTTTGTATTTGTTTAAACAACAGCTCTATCAGGTTAAAAAAAAGATATAAGAGAAAACTATATTTCTATAGCACTTTTAACAAATAACATTGTCACAAAGCAGGTTTACAGAAATCTAGGTCTAGCTCTAGATCATAAATAAACATTTTTACATGAATTTAAAAATATATGACAGTAGTACAAGACAAATCATATTTTTTGTATTAATGCACTCATTCTAATACATTATCGTTTCCATAGTAACAGCTCATTCACAGGGATTTGTATGGTGGATGCTCTTCATAATCAAAGACTAATAATTAAAACATTGAACACGTGCTGTTATTTAACAAATTAAAAATGTATAATTATCGATATGGTGAAGCTTTCCAGAAAGAGGTGCTTGTTTAACATTTATGGAAGGAGTCTCCAGTGTCAAGGCTTTGTAAAGTCCTGGGACAGAGGACTTTGCGTTTTTCCAGTTTCTCAGTAACATGACAAGATGTGTGTGTGTGTGTGTGTGTGTCTGTGTGCATTTTGTCTTATTAGATTAAAGAGAGAAAAAAAGAGTTGGAACGTGGTATAAGAGGAATAAAGCATTTTGCTGTTTTTGGAAAATATTCAACTTTTGGGTGGTAACATTATCTCTGCTTTGTGTCAAGCCACATCACACCACGTTGATTAGTTTCCTATAACAGCACTTGCTGAACTACTAAAAGCCTAAGTGTTATCCTCTTAGCAAGTCTTACCGGGGATTCATATAATTTATCGTCATTCACTCTGAAAATCTGAAAGTGTATATTGAATTGTGCGGTTGTCATACCATCAATATTTCCTACCGAGTGCGAAAATCAGTGACAAAGTAATTGCCTTGAATATTGTGTTGTTTATCTGATATGTCACAGCTGAATAATATCGCCCAATATAGTCTCTCCTGCCACTTTGCATTGAGGGTTTAATATAAATGAAGACTGCAGCTGTCAAGTGTCTCTGTACAGTATGACTGAGAGTTTCATCAAGTGCCCATTAGGTGGAGCTGTGTGTTATCTGATTGGAACTGCTCAGTTCCCATACCAGAGAAAGACGCTGCTGTGTGTCCTTTGAGACTTATAATTAGCAGTTTTTCTGCTTTTTGAGGATGCTTGCCAATTGTACGATTTCAGGGAGCGAAATGAGTTTCTTACATGTTTATCAGATTAGAAACATCCACCTGTCCGTGTTTTTTTCAGTGCCATTTTTATCTTAGCTGTCTGTCAAACTTTCCTTGCTGATTGACCACATTATCAGTTTTTTTTCCTTTTCTTCCATTTGTTGGTTGTCGAGATTGTATCTCTGTGCCTTCAACGTCCTTCTCCGTGCAATCGTTCTGCCAGCCCTTTTCAAATCTGTATTTGACACAGCACAAGTTAGATAAACTAGGAAATAGGAACTCTTTTAATGCACCATCTTGTGTCTGTAAAGTCAATGAGGGGGAGATTATAACACCCGCTGCCTGTGGCCTCGCTTTTGTCATTCAGCAGCAGTGTTTCTCTCTTTTCCTCTCCAGCTCTTGTGCTTCTTCAGTCTCATCTTCTCTCTCTTGGGAAACAATAGGACCACCGTGTGACCCTGCGGCTGCCTGTCTTCAGCCCACACACATTATCTCTCCGTCTGTCACTCCGTTTTTCTTCTTCGCTGTCTATCTCCTGCTCCATCTATTGACTGTGACTCTCTGTGGGATAGTGTGTGTGTGTGTGTGTGTGAGAGAGAGAGAGAGAGAGAGAGAGAGAGAGAGAGAGAATGTGTGCGTCTATTCCCATTCACCTCCCTTGAACCAGCTGCGGTCCTGCAGGCTGCTTCGTTTTTCAGGCTTTTTGGGTCCAGCCACTTCAGGCTATTTCTGTCCCTGCCTCTGGGCTCACACACTGAGTCCTGAGCCATTACACAGGAGACTTGGAACATCCAAGTCCCCAGATCAAATATACAATGTCCTCAAACAGCCAGGGCCTGAATTTTAAATTTCCAGGACCCTCCCAGGATCATCCTCATACTCTGAGCCTTCAAAGTCCTTGAATACTAGACCTTGAACATCTAGATCTCAAACTTCAACCCTAAAAGCACAACTTAAATGCTTAAGTTTAAATATGCAGAGCTCTGAAATAAATGGACAGAAAATTTATTTAAACACAATGAATTTCATACAGTAGCCCCAAGAACCAAATGAAAACAATGCACAAACAAATCTGAAGTTTGATGTTTTAAACAGCTAGATCCTTCTTATCAAGCACACAAAGCTCTCAGACCTTCACAATGATCTCGAACACCCAGAAAGTCTAAGTACACAGCCCTCAGACAGCCCAAAGCATCATCATGAACACCCAAAACCCAGTGATGGACATGGTACAATGTTGATATGATGCTTTTAGGATGATCTTAAGAGGATAGGCTTTTTAACCAAGGAACCAAATTGTGCTAAATTGTGCTAAGTTGGGGCAGTTTGGTTCTTTTGCCTGTTCCTGGAGCACTGCTAAACCCACCAGACCCTCCCTCTGTCCTTCCCTTCATCCTCTTTCCTCTGTCCTTCTCTGTGTGAGAGCTGTGTTGAATGAAGTCATGTTGAAAAAGCCCTAACCCTGGAGCTCTTGGACCTTAGACCCATCTCTTTTCCCTGGTGCAATGTGGCAGCAAGATGAGTGATGTTCTCCTTCGGCACCACCCTTATTTATTTTTGTGGGGGGAAATAACCACTTCCACCAAAGCGAGCCACAAGATTATGAGATGGGGAAAAAGTCTCACTGTGTAATGAGGGATTTATTGAGGTGGAAGCAGGCTTTAAAGCCACAAAAAAACAAACACTGCAAGTGCTTTTTGAGAGGTTACAAGAAGCTATAATTGTGGGAAAAACAGGAAAGTGGGCCGCACAAGTGAGTTCCTCGAGGGAAATAAAGCTTATCACATCACAGCACCATAAACTGCACAGTCCAATCACGTTAACACACACACACACACACACACACACACACACACACACACACAGGATCTATTTTCTAATCTTTTATTTTCTTTTGGTTTCTTTCAGTTTCCTCTACTTTTCTGTTTTCTTTTCCATCTCACTCTCTTTTGCTTTATTAAGCTTTGGATGAACATGCGGAACAAATGTAAACGAATAACCCTAGCCTAATACATACAAACATGAAATCACCAGCATGTCAGCACACACTCAGAGAAAATGCTGCTTTCTTTTGCCAAGTTGAGATAATTTCACGAAATGCTCTGATTCATGTCCGAGTCTTTTCCAAATCAGCCTGCACCATCCATCATCTCCACTTCCTGCGTCTGCCAGGGTGGAGGAACAAGACACGCTGGATTGCAACACCTTAGCATTTTCATTAGCATTTGTTCATATTTTATCTAAGAATCCCAGTGTCATATTTAGCCCTTTATAATAATAATTTGCTTAGTGAATGCAATAATCAATTATAATAAAATAGTACCTTTTCAATAAATGGATTTAAAACAAGCCTGCTCTCTTTCATAATGCTTAAAATTTGGCTCATCCAGCAGCCTTTTGCCATTTACATCACATTCATCTTTCTTTCTTTCTTTCTTTCTTTTACATTTGGCAGAGACCTCGACTTACCACTGAGGCAGGATTCAATCCAATCATCTAGCTGAGCAGTTGAGGGTTACAGGCCTTTCTAAAAGTCAATCAAAACTCGATTTGAAGACTGTAAGAATAAATAAATAAATAAATAAATAAATAAATAAATAAACACAATTGCTCATGAAAAAATGCAAATTCTAGTAATATATGCGAATTAGAAACCAGTGTTACATGACCTTCATTTTGCATAGTGGAACAAAACAGGCCCTTATATTATCCATAACACTTAATAACTCTTTCTTTCTGTTAAACATTCAGTACTAGCATCACTACAGAGTCTGGTACATTTCTTCAAGAAATGTGTCTGAGAACCGCCTACATTCACTGATGAATTCAGTATGACCGACATGGCAGACAACTAGCGACAGACGTTTACACGTAACCTGTCAGCGAGCTTACTTCTAACTGCTTTAAATAAAAAACAGTACAAGTCTAGTGATTATTTCATGTTCCGCAAAGCTTGTTTTGCTATGTTCAAAAGTTTGTTTGTTTTTTCCCCACTGAGAGCTGGTGGCACAGAAGTGTGGAGAATCAATCAGCCTGCAACCATCAACCTCCACGATTCTGAAACTTGTGGCCAGAAAAGTGTAGAAGAACAGTGAGAGTTGTTGAGGTTTTTCAATGAGATTTTTCATCTCCTCTGTTTCTTAAAAGGAATTATACCTTACATATATTGAATTCTCTATTCTGGTTGGTCAGAAGGTGTTGATTAATTTTCTGTGACAGTGGCTATGGAAGTAGTGCGACACACTACGGGTGTATATTAACGCATTTGTTCTAATATGTTATCTTTTCAATAGTACCAACTTAAACAGGGACGTGCATTGAAAATGCTCGCATAATTGTTATGGTGAAGCTTTCTGTTAGTGAGTATTATGGAAGGAGTCTCCAGTTCCAGTGCTTTGTAACAGTCAGAGCTGAGAATTTTCAGTTTTCAGATGCAGGACTTCTTCAGGATGGAGGGGTTTGGCTTTTTGGGTTCTTGGTAACAAGAGAAGTTGCATTTTTTTTTTTTTTTTTTGTCTTAATAACTTTAAGAGGTCAGTGAGGTAAGAACTATTTATAGCTGTTAAGTGATAAGAGCAACTATCTTGTCTCACACAACATTAAATGTAAATATCAATGGATAAAAAGTATGAAGTGTCATTCTTTAATTAAATCTTTTTTAATTTTTGGCAAATTGTTGTGGTATAAGAGGAAAAAAGTTTGAGATGTGCTGTTATAGGAAAAAAAACTCCAGGGTGGCATTAGCATCGCATCACACCTGGGGTGGATTGTTTTCCATAACAGAATGACGCCATGTTTTATTCCTTACATATGGCAAAACCATTGCTGTAACAATTTTCACACTTGTAAGTAGTCTGCGCACTCAAATTCATTCTCCTGAAAGGATTTAAACGTTTAGGAAAAACCACATTTCCAGTTTGGGTTGACATTAAACTCACAACCTTCTGGTCAGTCGAGCAGAACTTAAAGCATCCAGCAGTTCCAGCTTTGAGAGATATCCCAGCGGAGGGCACACTCAGGTCTCCGGAAAATCAGCCTAATGAAAGCTGACAAGATTATGAACATGGCCATGAGATGCTCGAGTTGGGATGAATGGCACAGCACGAGAACATATTTCCCAAAAAGATAACATCGGCAAAGTTGCGGTTCACCAACAGCAAATGAGAAATTAAAATCACATTGCTAAATGTTTGTGTGCAGGCTTCAGAGAAGAGCGGTCCACATGCTGGAAATGATGAGAGCATTCCCAGTCAGCCGACAGGAAATGAACTCGTAAGTAAGCATGTTTAGATTCTGTTGTTTATTTTGAGGCAGGGAAACTTGCCATGCGTGATAAACCAGATGTTTATGGAAACAGACATTAAACGCGCTTCCTGCTTGGTACTGCACACATCCTTCCAGTCGCATGCTAACAAGAGCACAACACTGTACCGCATTTAAACCCTAGTTAATAGTGTTATGTGAGCAATAAAACACTTGGGGACATGCTGTTATAGGAAAATAATCAACAATTACCACTGCGGAGTTGATTATTTTCCTATAACAGCATGTTTTTATTTTATTCCATTTATACCACATCAATTTGCCAATGTTTTTTTTAAATTAAAGAAGTAAACTACATACTTTTTATCCATTTATAGTTACATTTAATGTTGTGGAGCCAGTTATAATAATATACCTTCTGAAGACTTAAATTTATGTAAAATTTATAGCGTTGTCTCTGACTGTTACAAAGTGCTGACACTGGAGACTCCTTCCAAAAATGCTCAGTAAACATCTTTTCACAGAAAACTTCACCATGCCAACAATGACACACATTTTTAAATCTCTTCATGCGGCGCATCCACCATACAAGTCCCTATGAATGAGTTGTTACTATAGAAATTATAACACATTAGAATGAGTGGTTTAATATAAACACTGGAGCTGGAACTACTGTCAGAGCTCTGTAATAGAAAAGGAGTCAACACCTTCTGACCAATCAGAATCGAGACTCCAGCAGCGCTTTGCTATAATTCCTCTTAATGTACTGGTTTCACACTTTAAATGAGGCAGTGTGCAATATCACTGTGTTTCTCTGTATATTTGTTTTCTTTTGTCAGAATTTGACCAGCTGGTTATATTTCAAATTCTGTCATCACATGGATCAAACAAGAGAGCATAACCAGGCAAAGATAATTTCTCACATACAAAGAATTTCGCTTTTATTACAAACAGGCTTTGAAGGTTAAAATGCTATTATCTGCTTTGCTGTAAAATCCAAAACATGGCTTTATTTTATATTTTTCCATTGCTGTTTTTTTTTTAATAATTCAATTTCTGGCTTTATTTACAGCTGGCCTGTTCTTGTGTTTCATCTCTCTCTCTCTCTCTCTCTCTCATTCTCTCTCTCCGTTTCTCTCTTCTTCTCTTCAGTTCACGCCATTGTTTTAGATGTGCTGGGTTTGTATAACATGACCAGAGGAACCGCACAAACCGGCTGCCTAAGATGTCACTGCAATTTGGTAGGCTAATTAGTTAATGTGCCGAGGACTTTTCAGCATAATAGCAGAAAATTGTTGTTATTTCCAGGTAATTGGACTGTAATCTCAGCAAAGAATATGGAAAAAAAAAAAAAGCTCATGTCCTGTTGTTGTCTCAGCTGCGTAAGAGAGAATCGGCGTAATGCTGCATATGTTGCGCCTGTGGGATGGGCTATGTATGCGTGCCTTAGAAAACAAGAGCTCTTAGAGTAATGATGATGCTTTGAAATCCATGACCTCAAAGCCATGTCTTTATCAAACATTACCAAATGGACTGTTATGAATTGTGCTTATTCTCCTGCCGTACTCTTATGTTTGGACGGGAGAGTTAAGGATCTTGGCATTTTCCATCTTATTTTAATATCAAAGTAAAAGGTAGACAGAAATGTATGAGTCACTAAGGTTGTGCCTGAAAATGAGTGATTTCATGATTTATTTTTCATCTCTTGTATTTCAATACTGCTTTTAACACGGCTTTATTGACCCAGAAATGCGTGACACCTGTATTAAGAGTGGTAATCAGCTACGTAAATGTAACACGCTAGCAAGCTGGATCGTCATAAAATGGAGACATAAAGCTTTCAGGTTAGATTTTTTATAGTAAACATCTCTATCTGGATAGCCAACAGCCAATGTGACTTTTTTTTTTTCCCTGATATTTAGCTTGCTTGCTAGCTACTTGCACACTCACACCTTAGCAAGTAAGGCTAACTAACTAAACAGCTTCACCTACATTTTTTTCTGCTTAAAAAAGATCGCAATGTTTTCTGAAGTCTACACTGATCGGGATTGGGATCCCTAGAAAAAGTCAAAGGAATGGCTGGCTTTGCTGTTATGCAAGCCACTCTGCTGAAAAAAAAAACCTTTTAGAAACCATTAGAAAGTTATAGTGCTTCCTAATAGATTTAATGTGTTTTTGTTGGTATGTAATGGGAGTATAATGTAATATTGTGTTCCTAATGGGTCTTGATGGCTTATCCAATGCTTAAAGCATGAGATACTGGAACACCAAGACAGAGGTGATCTTGCAAGTGGACAGAGAGGCAACAGTGCTTCAAGCACTTCCTTTAATAATGTTCAATGCTGTCATTGACCTACGGCTAATAACGTAGGATTGATAACATTTCAGTGATGCTGTGGGAGGACTGGAGGAGACATTTCCAATGTAATAAGCTTTACAATTTGCTTTCAACCTCCCAACAAACATTTTGCCCAGAACACCGGGTCTTAAAAATGTACATCATGGTATTTAAACAATACACACAACATGAATATGTCCATGAATATAGTCTAGTTATCCAAATTCAGCCATGTAACTTACAGTCTCCTGCTCCTGACGTGGTGATGTGCTCAGTAGTGGCAGTATGGTGTTCTTTAGAAATCCAAAAAAAAAAAAAAAAAGTTCATATGGAACAGAGTTGAATATTGTGAGTGGTCTGCCAGCAAGGTTCAGAAATAGAATTGACGCCTTCTTGCTTTTAGCATCTTGTTCTATGCACTTCTTTAAGAAATAACAGCAAAATCAGCTGCCATTTTTTCATCATCTCCACGCTATGCGAGCACGTCTAACTGATAACGTGAGCCTGCTATGATTACTACTTAGCAATTAGTCACCATGGTAATGAGCAGATTGTATATGAAATGAGGTAATGAACATAACAAATGTTCATTCATTAGAATGGTTTTATTATTACTGCATTGTTTATGTGGGTGTAAATAAGTGCTGGACGGTACCAAATCATGGTAAGCACTTGGCTTATCTTATTTTATAGTGATGGTAATGATCTACTCGTGAAAGAAGGCTGTATTGGGTTCTGGTGGTAAAATCCCTATTACATGATAGAACCATTAGCGATTTATTTACTGGATTGCAATTTCCTAGTGTAATGATAGTGAAAATCCTTAACCATCCTCCCTATTGTGTCATGTGTACCAGTGATCTAAAATCCATCCCCGACAGCATCAGGCCCCCTGTATATAGTCTAACCACTTGCTCTTCGTGTCACAGTTAAACCACTGAAATGGAGAAAAATGTAACATGTGCTCTTTATTGAACGCATAAATCATTGGCGCATGAGGACTGCTGTTTCCAGATCTAATGATCCCTCACTCTGGTTTTCTCCTCCCTCATTGTGGGATGTAGGGACTATGCTGTAGCACTCTGTCAGCTCACTCTGCCCGTCATCCCACAGCGTGGTCATTACCCAGAGTCCCTCTGTGCTTCCGCTGCTCAATTTAAGCTGGAGTCAGCTGGCTCTGAAGGCCATCGGGGCTTCGACTGCGCTCTTAATCCAATTGAAATGTTATGGTGTGTTGTTATTGATGGTAAAACCAGACATTGCAACAATAGGCAATGGGAAACTGGCCGTGCAGTTTTGGAACCATGACAGGTTTATTGTTTCTATTCACTTATTTAGGTTATATACTTTTTTTCAGCTAAGTGACAGTTTTTCATCTTCCAGAATGATGATTAATCTACCGAGCATTTGCTTGAAGTTACTCTGTTGGCACGCAATTAAACTGAATGATTAATGTGGATGTGATGGTGATGCCGCACAATTATGCAAACAAGTCTTCCCACAGAGTTAGATGTTAATAATGATGCGATTTAAAAACAGACTTGACCTGCTGCTAACTTGTTGTTGCTAAACATTAATTAGCTATCAGGAAAAAAAATGATTAATTATGTCCAGACAGATGGGTCAAAAAGTAATGGAAAAATCAACACAAATTGTTTTACTACGGTGTTGGGCCATCACAAGCCACCAGAACAACCTCAGCGTGTCTTGGCAGAGATTCTACAAGGAACTGTACTGGAGTGATGAACAATGTTCTGCCAGAAGATATTCCCTCAGTTGGGGTTTTGATAATGGTGGTGGAGAACGCACTGGTCCAAAATCTGAGATCTGGTGATTGTGAAGGTCGTAGCATATGATTTACGCCATTTTCATCCTCATCGAACCATTCAGTTCCCTGGAGATGGTGGCAGAGTCAATCTGGAAGAGACCACTCCCATCAGGATAGAAACGTTTCATCAGGAAACGGAAATGAGGTCCCTCTGCAGGGTTGACTGGAGTAGAGCTGCTGCTCATAAGGTGGTTTGTGGACCTTACAACATTGCCCCTGCTAGAACTGCGTCAGATATACCGAGCAGGAATGTCTGGAGATCCTTCAGGAGGAGCTGGAGCGAGATAGAGATCTGGACTGACCTTCTCTGCCTGTTGCCGCCACCACCACCCTTACCAGGAAAATGAAGGATAATGAATGAAATGAAAGAACAAATTAAAGGGGAAAAAAATTGAAGCTGTTCTGGTGATTCGTCGTGGCTCAACACCTTGCTAAGACACTTTATATTTTTTTTCCTTTAATTTGTCACCCATTTGTATATTGGGTGCCTGAATCTTACAGTACATGGCATGGCAGATTAAATCTTCTCTATAGACTTTTAACATGTTGTGACTTTTGAGATTTGATTGTTGTGCTCACATTGATTATCTAGCCTACTTGCGTATCGTTATATCATTATCACTTCCAGGACTGACTGCAGGTCCATGTTCAACATGACTCTTGCGGTAATGTGAACAACAAGACAGTAAAAAAGCAAAAAGATGAAAATGTACATTTTTAATAGAAGTAGAAAGTGTATTAGGACTATAAGTTCTGACAGAGGTGGCAAAAATCTGTCAGTGATACTGATTTTGATACTGAATTTATGGTTCTGGTTATCTAAATACCTGAACCTGAACACAATACTTCTTGTCTTAAATATAAAGCGTTACAGAGCATTTTTTTTATTTCATAGCTGAAAAGTGTAAAAGCCAGACTGAATCTAATGCACTCTGAAACTCTTGCCTCATACTGCAGGAACATTCCTTTAAAAGTCAACTTTTGTTCTGATTAGCCTGACCTGAACCTCTTCACTTTCCTTCATTTAACAATAGCTATAAAAAAAAGGAACCAGTGTATAAAAACATCGAATTGACCAAATCAATGTGGGTCTTTCCTAAGATGCTGTCAGACACACAGTGAGTAGTTTTATCTAAGCACATTTTCTTGTATAGTTGAACATTATGCCTTGAATTACAGCATCATCACTTGTCATCTACTCCATGCAGAATGCTGTAGTGGGTAAAGTGGTAAAGCGCTTGTTAAAAGCGCTGGCGTTAGCACAGCTCAATAGTTGAGAGAAAAACAGAACTTCGCAACACACTATGTCAGTTTTTATTTAAACTGACAGATTCGTATGCTCTTAGACACACTCCCATTCACACACTCTGACAATCACTCTTGATATTTAGGATGGTTTGTCTACTATTGCTGAAGAAATCCACTTTTCCTTTTAGCTTCCTCTGCAATAATAAGAACAGCAAAAAAAACAAAACAAAACAAAAAAAAAAAGACTAGACTATAGCTATTGTAAGATTGGCATTAGGACCAAGCTACTTTGTCACATAGCAGCTTTACAGAAACATATACTTTCACTATATAAATTGTAAATGTATGAATTTATCCTTAATGAGCAAGCCAGAGGTGACGGTGGCAAGGAAAAACTCCCCGAGACAATATGAGGAAGAAAGCTTGAGAGGAACCAGACTCAAAAGGGAACCCATCTCCATCTTTGTGACACTGGAATTACTGAATATGCATTTCTGAATCATTTATTTGCAACAATCCTACATTAAGTTTTCTATTTGTTCCTATTTGTTTTTAATTTGCCTGAATTATACACATTTTAGCACCATTTGTAGATTTTACCATTAGCATCAGTTTAACTAAGAAATAAATTTTACCTCTGAGATAAATTATATGTCTGTTATATAGACAATAAATAAATATAGACAGTAAATAAATGCAAACTATATTTATCAAAACATTTTCTTGCAATGAACGAAAATATCCAAAAGGCATTTTTATGTACAGTACTCTGCAAAAGTCTGAGGCACATATAAAGAAAGTATAAAGTATAGTATAACTATAAAGTTACTGAAGATGATACAGTAGTTATTATTATAAAGTAGTTACTATAAAGTAGATAGTTACTATAAGATTACTGTAAAGTAGATATGTATTACAATAAGGTGGATTTTTACAACTATAATGATGATAATGACTAATGTTACTACTATAAAGTAAATAATTACCACAAAGTTACCAGAAAGTACATAATTAATACTATAAAGAAGATAGTTAATATGAAACAGAAAGTCACTATAAAGATGAGATAAAGTAGATTGTTACTGTTAAGTTACTATAAAGTCGAAATTTACTACTATAAAGAAGATAGTTACTATAAATTAGAAAGTTACTGTAAAGTTAGTATAAATTAGAAAGTTACTGTAAAGTTACTATAAAGTAGATAGTTACTGTAACGATAATATAAATTAGATTGTTACTATGAAGTTACCATAAATTTACACTAAAGTAGGAAGTTACTACTATAAAGAATAATTAGTATAAAGTAGAAAAGTTATCATGAAGTTAACAAAACATAAAGTTAAATATAAAGTTACTGTAAAGATACTAAAAAGTAAAAAGCTACTACTAAAAAGCTGTTAGTTATTAAAATTTTACTATACAGGTCAATAAACAGTTAAACAACTAAATTAAATCAATATTTAATGTGACTAGCCTTTCACTTAAAGACAGCGTCAGTTTGTCTTCAGTACACTGTGGTGAAGTTTTATAAGGAAGTCAGCTGGTAGGTTGTTCCGAGCCTCTTAGAGAACTTGTCACAGTTCTGCTACAGACTTTGGCTCTCTCTTGTTTTTGTTTCTGCAGGTCCCAGAATAGCCTTTATGATGTCTTACATAACCAAGTGGTCTGTTACATAATATATTACTTTCTTTAATAGCACACAAAAATGATTTTTAGAAAATTAATGTTTGGAAAATTCAATTTTTTCGCTGACACAGTAATGCATAAAATAAAAAAAAGTATCTAAGACAACGTATAAATTAAAAATCGTAAAGATGGTTGGGATTTATGCAGTTCTAGGATTCTTTGTCTAGTTATTACCTTCCTTAACTCCTATACTCGGTTGTAGGGTCCTACATAGAACTTAGACATAGAAGGGTTCTCCCAGAGGAAAAATGCAAAGAACCTTTAAGGGTTGTCGATTTAACTTTTCAGGTAATATATCCAGTTAAGTCTTTGGACTGCATTTTGGAATGAAACATATGGAAGAACATTTGCCTATGTATTTTAATCTGTATGGTTTAGAGTGATTATTTAAAAGTTCAGTCATATTGCTTCAGAAAGTTTAAACGACTTTATTATCCCTTTTGTCAGAATATTGCCGACTTTGCCTCCCTGAATTAAACATGAATTAAACAGGGATTTTAGTGCTAGCATCCAAATGTTTTTTGGAAATTACTGCACGGGTGTTCCCTTTTCCGGTTCAGCACGTGTGACCGAACATGGGTCCAAAAAAAAAATAATTCTAGACAATAAACTTAAAAAAGAATATAGAATTTAAAAAAAAGAAACTAATAACTGACTATGCCACCCTAGGAATTTCACCCAAGGAATTTACCCATAAGGCTATGCACAGGTTCCCCATCCAAGGCAGAACAGAACGTGCAGGCACGTATATCAGTTCCCAAATACAAAATCCTTTATTATAAGAAAACCACACAACATAATAAAAACTTTCATTTGGAGAGGGGACAAGCCCCAAGTCACCTCTGAGTAAAATTTACACCAAACCTTTACAAAACAAAATCATACTTATGGAGCTGCAGCCTATGCTACAGGGCAGACTGGGCAATAAACTGAACGTTACCTTAATTCACATCACCCAGTCACCCACACACCAGCAAAGAGCCCCGGCACACACTGCAAGCCACGGCACTCGGTGAAGAATTACCACCACCAGCAGAAGGAAAGCAACCCGCCTCCCTACACCAACGAAGGCCTGTAGCTCCTAAAAGAAAACACACACAGTATTAAGAGACCGCCCGCGGATAGCATCTAAACGTGTGCAAGCCGAAACAACGAAACAAACACAATTAAAATCAACGCATTAAACGAAACTCCAACAAATCACATTTCCAATAAATACACTTACAGGAATAATCCACTGAATACGTCTGACAAATAAAAACAAATTTGTAATACCCCAAATTGCAAAGTACAAAAGAAATAAACCAAAATCGATTAAACAAAACAAACAATAACAATCACAATTAAGAACTCAAACAAAATAATCCTTTCTTTCAGAAATAAACCAAAGAAAAAGAACAAAAATGAATATAACTAACAGAAAATCAAACATAGAACAAAACCAGTCAGCACAGCCCCAGAAAAGTCGACGAAACCTCCAAACAAGGGCTCAGCGGAAATACAGGAACCAAAACATACGGAAACGCAAAACAGGCCAGCAAGGAACGAAACAGCAGTGACACCGCAAAAACAGCACTTCACTCTGCGATTCACACAAGACAAGTGCATTCAGTTAAAATACAATGTTCATTACATTATCTAACAAAGAAGAAATCCTAACTTAACGTAGGCCGGCTGCGGGATCCTGGATATAACCAACTGGTTAAATACTCCCTATATGCAACAGACGCCAACTGCACACACCTACGATAACATTAAGCTAAAATAAAGCACAAATTACTGAATCGCCCTACTACAACAACCAATATATAGTCGCACAAATCAAAAATGATCTGGAAGGCGAGTGCGTACCCCTCAGCAGAGCGCAGAAAGATGTGAGGAACGCCCAGGCGGCTATGGTGTCAGCCACTCTCACAGCGGCAAAGCCGAAAAACAACAGGTAGCAAAACACTGAAACAGGCAACAAACCAAATTTGGCTCAGATGCCTCAATTACATACCGTACTCAATAAATGTTACTCTGTCATACCTAGGGCAGTCAGTGGTTTCCAGCAACAGGCAGTAAACATTGCGATAACTTAGAAATCTACTCAGACGACATGCACCAACAATTTATATACACTCAGGGAGCCCATTAATGACGTCACCAGTGTCAGGCAGACTCGGGCAGATAGGGCTTCTAGCCCCTCATGCCACACATGTACAGTTAAATCAAAGCAGATCCAGATGTCTCGGTTGATATCCAGCTGTCCGATTGGAGACTAGCTGTAGTGTAGAGTGTCCAATCTTGGCTTGAATAACGTTCCACTGACTGATGCATAACTGTGCAACGAAGTCGTAGTGGCAATAACTGTCATCTTAGACTAAAATTATGATGATGGGAAAACACTGGGAAAAAACAATAAAGCTTGACAGTTCCATTTCGGCATGATGGTAGGTCATGGGAGGAGATAAAAGTTCCCATCTAGCAAGAGTTTTAATCTTACTTTAAATTGGATTCTGCAGGGCGTCAGGATCGGAGGGCTGCACAGCGAGATCTTAAAATGCTTCAAGCCTGTTTTGTTGTTTTTCCCCCCATTATTCTGTCAGTGGCGTGGAACATTTCAGAAACCAGGGAGGAGAGTTACAATGCTTTTGAGTGACTCACAGGTGCAGTTCAATAAACTTTCATTTTGATCTTTCATTTTGTCTGCAGCCGAGGGCTGTACTGTAGATCCAACTGACATCTACGCTGAGAGGATTCTCTACATGTACAATACCATAAAGTTAGATTTGTGTGATGTTTTATAAATTGACGTAGTATGTTATAGATAAATAGAGCATAATATTTAACGAATCCAGTGGGGCTATGACTTATAGTTATACTTCCAAGCATAAAGTATACACTTTAAGCTTGGAAGAGGATTTTTTTTTTTTTTTTTTTTTTTTTTACTGCAAATCCATAACTCATAAACAATCCAGAAATAGCATCTGAAGTAGCAGGAAGTAGCAGGTGAGTGGTCAGGAACATGTATCTCCTCTAACAGCATGTCCGTAAGTGTTTTATTCCTCTTATACAACATCAATTTACCAATGACTACATTTTTTATTTTATTTATTAAAGAACAACAAGTCATACTTTTTATCCATTTATAGTTACATTTAATGTGGTGGAATGTCCGAGAAACATGTCAGTTCCAATAGACTGTTAATCCCTGATTAGCCTCTCTTTTCCTTCTCTTTTCAAGTTAATAACAAAAGAATAATAATAAAGAATTCAGCTTGTTGAAAACCTAAAGGAACAACTTACCTGAGTTTTACAAAACAGTGACATTTGAGACTCCTTCCAAAAATAACAGAAAAATTAACCATATCAGAAAAAACAAACAAACAAAAAAAACACTGTTTAAAAATCAGTTTATGTGAACCATCTTCCATACAAGTCCCTATGAATTAGCTGTTAATATAGACAAATGTATATAAGCCTCTGATTTGATTTACAGCTGAATTACTGTGTAAGCCATGTTGTTATAGAATATAAATGAAATCCTTCTGACCAGTGAGAATCGAGAATTCAACAACACTGTGGTATGAATATGAATTTATCACTAATTCCCTCATCCCAGTCCAACAAATTATGCTGAATTACTTCACCATTTTCTACACCAACTTTTTGACAGCCTGATTATGACAAATATTTTCAAAATGGAGCCATGAGGCCATTTGCCATAATAAAAGAATATTTCTGGAATCAACCAGAGCGCGACACAGGTGACAAAACCAGTGGCCTACAACAAAAGTCCCTCACTGGAATAGTAAAAACCTTGTGCATGAAATGAACCCAAGGCTCTGCTAATTCATCACCATTAGCTCAAAGCTCGCATACGCCATGGTGGAGGTCACACATACAGATGCTGTGGAGTCATGTGGTGATGTGACAGCAAATTCTCAGGAGATGAAATAGCCTTTAGACTCTTTATGATATGAGTGTGTGTATGTGTGTGGTGGACCAAAGCAAACAGGCCTTGAATGCCATGTCGTTTTGGATAAATATAGATACAGTAAAGCAATGCCACTTTGATTTATGTCAAGCAAAAGAACCTGATTTTTTTTGTCTACTGAAGTCTTAATAGTTTGAAATCAGTGGCCAACTTTTACAATGGTAATAAGAAGCATTACATTATTTCATTTGACAAGGAGAATAGACTCAAAAACCACAATATAGGCCAAAAACACAGAAACACATCAGCAAAAAAAAAAGAAGAAACATTTCCAAGTCAATGCACCCAACAATGATGGACAGGAACATAAACAACACAAAATCCCACAGGCAAAGCTGGAATTTATGGCATAGCTGCCTTTCAGAAACCATTTGCAGAAGCCAAGGCCAAGCTAGAAAGACTTACAGCCTCATGTACGGTGCACAAAAGCAATGTGTAATACAGTGGGGGCTGGCTGAATGTAAGTGCAAACTCTTTTAATACATTTTTCCAAAAATCCGTGCCAATACGTGTGAATGGGGTCGAGAGATAACCGAAAAGGGTTAAATTCATGAAGTGCTTTTCATATCACATGTCTCCCATAGCCTCCTCCAATCATCAGACTGAAATGTCACTGACTGAACTTTTATGGGAAAAATCTAGAGCACAGACTATAAAGTAGATTTTTCCTCCTTCATCTTTCAAAAAACTGCCTTTTCTTCTTCCAGTCCAATATCTGACTGCACACAGTCGGCTCTGGTAAATGTACACACATTCCTGACTCAAAGAGCTGAAGAACATTCCTGAGTCAAAGTGCAAATACTTATTTTAAAAAAATCTGGCAAAAGCTAAAGCTTCAAATTACCTGAATTTACATAGGTTAAAGTACAACAGTCTCTTGTATTTACTTAATGTATAAAATAAAATAAAAAAGTACATGAAAGAAGAATCATAAATGAAAAAGAGGTCTCTAACTCAAATCACATTTTTTTTTAAGTTAATGAATGTAAATTAGCATGCTTTTCACAGGGGAACCAAAGAAACCAGGAAAACATTAACTAAAGCTAATACAGCTATTCCCTAATCTCAGTACACAGGATGAAAACAAGCTTCCTGTACAAACTAACACCTAAAGGTCAAATGACAAATAGAAAGATCGTAAAAGCTAGTTAAAAAAAAAACTGGTGATAAAAACTAGCTAGCAAGCTAATAGCTAGATGTCAAATAACTAATAGCTAGATCATAGCTAATGTCTGAAAGCTTAATAACACAAACACTGCTCAAGCTAACAAGCTTATATATACACTATATTGCCAAAAGTATTCGGTCACCCATCCAAATGATCAGAATCAGGTGTCCTAATCACTTGGCCTGGCCACAGGTGTATAAAATCAAGCACTTAGGCATGCAGACTGTTTTTACAAACATTTGTGAAAGAATGGGCCGCTCTCAGGAGCTCAGTGAATTCCAGCGTGGAACTGTCATAGGATGCCACCTGT
>CM040981.1:24784720-24804959 GCA_022985145.1 Pangasius djambal
TGGAAGAATGGTCAAAAATTCCTATAAACACACTCCTCAACCTTGTGGACAGCCTTCCCAGAAGAGTTGAAGCTGTAATAGCTGCAAAAGGTGGACCGACATCATATTGAACCCTATGGGTTAGGAATGGGATGGCACTTAAGTTCATATGTGAGTCAAGGCAGGTGACCGAATACTTTTGGTAATATAGTGTAGATGTCATATAGCTAATAGATAGATGATAGAAGCTAACAGCTAGATGTCAAATGGCTAATGGATGATAGCTAATGCCTAAGGCTAGAGGGGGAAAAAAACTGACACAACGTAGCTTACAAGCTAATAGCTAGATGTCAAATAGCTAATAGCTAGATCATAGCTAATATCTGAGAAACACAACAACTATGTAAACTAGCTTGAATGTTAATAGCCAGCTTTCAGGATACAGAATATAGCTTAATATAGTTGCAGTGTTTATAGTAATACACATCAGGTCAGTCACCAAATTATTGACAATAATTTGAGAATTAATGTCAAGATCTCATGTTTTTTGGTTGATTTGTTTGGATTTCATATGTGTAAATTCACAAATAAATGCATCATGGGCTCATTTGTGGACCTGTTCTTGTTGTCACAACCATTAGAGTTTAATTTTAACAAACTGTCATCAACTTCTTGAAGCTGTTTGATGCAAAGGCCACCTTTGTCGAAAGTCTTAATTTGTTAGAAAAGCTTAAAATATTTGTAAACAGTATTAAAATACAGAGACAAAGTAATTTCCCAACTTTGTAAGCAGTTCAGGACTTTTTGACTGTATGACTGATTCAGGAAGGATTTCCAAAAGCAAATGGCTGCCCTATTCCTTATTAGCTGTTTGATATATCGTCATATACACATAGTTTTTACTTCTGTGCTATATATAATGATATTCATAGATAAAGTGTCCCAGTAAGGTGTTGGACCACCACACGCCTTCAGAACAGCTTTCATACACTTCAAACCATTCGGTGAGCACTCGTGCCCTGTGGATTGGGGGCGGAGCCATCCTGGAAGAGACCACACCCATCAGGATAGAAAAAAGGGACAAGTGGGCCCCCTATCTGTATATATTACGGTCAAAGCTAAGTGTTTAATTTCAGTAAAAACACGCACATCATCAGTGGGTTCTACTACTCACCACCGAGAATGCAAACAAACCTTCAAGAAACCAAGTGCTTTGCGAATCCTTTTTTAAAAGCTGTGTGTAGGAGTGTTTTGTCTGCTTTATCTCAGTCAGGCATGTCATTTTACAGTCGGAGGGATGGTGAGTGCTTCTATGGCATGCAAAACCAACACAAAACATGTGGGAAGTACCTTGAAGTTCTGCAATCAACATCTGGACATATGCTCATAGTGCCATGTGCCACTATACAGTTCATATGGTCAAATATGTAATATGTATGTGGCAAAATGGTTTGGATACTGAATAGGTACGGAATAAAATATGAAATATTTCAGTAGGTACTTACAAAAAGGAAAACAATTTTACTGGCTGTTCATGAAAACTTGATGCTAGCAGGTCTGGTGTTTAAAAAAAATATATAGATTTTTTTTGAAAGAATGAGGACTAAAAGACTATTGACTCCATGAGAAGAACAACTTGTTATTGCAAGTCCCAATTTTCTCAGGTCATATTGTCAAAGGACAGCTATCAGGGACTTAAATGTGCGATGGGGACCTTGCAGGAGACGATAGCATTCATACGCTCACAGTGACTTATCTAAAATCGTTATTTGTGGAGGTTTAGAAAGGTCAGTACTCGACTGAAAGAAAGCAAACCTTTTTTTTTGTCCGTGTGCTGGATAACACTGAGGATCACGATAAAAGGCTGACCATATGTTCACTGGTACAGATGGAGAGAATTTCCTGAAATATCAAGCTTTTGTGGAAATACCATGGGTTAGATTAAAGGTACATCTCAAATCAGATGACCACAGGTTAAATATAAGTAGAGACATGGTTTTGGATCCTAAACATGACTAAACGTGAAAACAGACACACATTTTCAAAAGCTTATTAGTTAATAAGATCTTTGTGTCCATATTATTTATTTAAATTGTTTCATGAGCTACATTTACATGCTGCTTAAAAATCCACTACTAATCTGATTGGTAGCTCAATCAGAATTTAAAAAAAAAACCCTACAGTAATCTGTTTGAGGCCAATCAAAATGATATTTTCAATTTGAAAGACATTAATCACTAATCATCAAAATAGAAGAATAATTTCCATGTAAACATTTAAATTATATATATATATATATATATATATATATATATATATATATATATATATATATATATATATATATATATATATATATGAGAGAGAGAGAGAGAGAGAGAGAGATTAATCTCTATATATATATATATATATATATATATATATATATATATATATATATATATATATATATATATTAGATAATATTGATGATGCAGGATGCAATTTATTTTCTCCAACCTTGTGTTCATAATTACATTTGAAGGTCATTTTGCTGAGACTAACATTGTTTAAAACCACAGTGCTGTTGAATTCTCGATTTTGATTGGTCAGCAGTTGATTAAATTAAATTTGTTCCGGCTGCAAGACAAATCACAGCCTTATAGCTGTCATAACATAAGTGAAAACCACAACATTTACATTATAAAACTATAAAATGGGAATATTCTTTAATTAATAAACATAATATAATTGCAATCCAATTGCTGTGGATTAAAAAAAAAAAACATCAAGACATGCTGTTAATATGGGAAATTAATCAACTTTGGGATCGTAATGGGATCGTAACTCACGTTGGGCCGTAACACACCATCCCACTGTTGATTATTTTCCTGTAACAGTGCAATGTTTATTACTGTAAATGCAAGTACTGTGCTTGAAAACATCACCTGACAGTAGGTATTTGTTGCACTGTGGCAAATCCCACGTGCTTGTGGGTCTTTCTGGAAGAAATGAGAACTATTCAGGGACTAGCCACCAGGAGCTGTTTGTAACTTTGTTCCAAACTGAACTTATGAAAAGCACTTACTTTAAAAGCCCTATGTAAAAAAAAAAAAAAGCGATGTGCAACCCGCGGCTCTGAATACACTCTTTCACCCGGCACAGGTCATGACAGAATTCACTATGTGCCGATGCAATGGTTTTATTTTATTTTTTCTTTAATGGACAACAGAAGTAAGAGTGGTAGGAGTTCCTGTGGGTACAGGTGGTAGTGGGATTAAAATATGCCAACCTCTCGTTGCACCAACCTCTCCACTAAATACAAAGTGATATTAAAATTTTAACAGAAAAAAGAAATGAAAAAATAATTTCAAGTGTAGTACTGTACAGTTGACTGTAGAATTGACTGCACCTATTCTGAAATATGTTCACGCTAACAATGTACATTTATTCTGTTTACGTCTTCCTACTTCCTCAACTACTCTATGCAATATAAGAATTATTATTTATAATTATTTACCTATTTTTATTTTATTTCTATTTATTTATATTATTATTGTTATTTAAAGATCGAAAGGAAAGTCTATTTCATATTAACTGTCATATTACTTCGATCTTTACTTGGTCGTTAGCGTTTATATTCATTTTGCTAAATTAATTAAAAACACTAATTTTTTATTTATTTATTTTTTTGCTTGGCCCAGACGGCAAGGGGAAATTCGCTTAGTCCATTTATTTGTCACTGAAAATAGGGTTGTTGCTGTTTATGCAAGTGTTTTGATTACATGACAGTGGGACAGCGGCTTTGAAAAACCAAGAGCATTCCTTATAGCCATTATAGGATCGTTTCACACTGTTGAGGAAGTAGGGCATCGTCATAATCACATCAGAGTAGAACGCAACCTAAATCCCTCCTATTAATAAATATTTTTTCCAACAGATTGACACATTTAGGGTACATTTTAAACATTAATCTGGAATAATCTGCACTATGTTGGGTAAAATGCTGAGCTAGTGATTGGAAGATTGTGAGTTTGAATCCCAGCGTCGAGCCCTTAACCCTCAACTGCTTCGATTGTATTCTCTCATAATTGTAAACTGATTTGGTTAAACCAGCTCCCAAATGAAAACGTGATATGCAGGATGTGTGTATATCCAATCAGAATTTCTTCATTTGGACTGGAAAATCTTTGCACGCACTCATAGTCACTGGTTTGTTTTCACTAAATCTGTAATATAAAATATTCATTTACTTTTGTGTTCGACTTTTTTCCTTTATGTTGAGGAGTTGTGTTCACTCCAGGGCCGCGTTTGTGCTGAATCAGAGGACATGGATTACGTGATAATAGTGTAATAAATCACCAAGGGTACAGTCAGAAATATAGAGATATAAAGCCCAGGCAGCCACTTAGGCTTTAAACATAAGTCTTTCTAACTGCACATTTACAGTATATTATTCTACACGTCACTGATTTGCCCAGCAGTTAGGCTCAATTCAATTCCTGACAGTGCAGGTATATTAACATTTACATTACCTGTGATGTGCAGAAATGTATGATGATTTTGTAACAAAGTAAATTTTTGGAAACATCATTTGAACATAAATATTCAGATTTGGAGACTTAAGTCCAAAAGTTCTGTCAATATTTATGCTGGGAAATTGACTGACATTCAGATTCTGGTTAAGTTGGTTTTCTGGGCTGATTTGTATATAATAATAATAATAATAATAATAATAATAATTATTATTATTATTATTATCATTATTACCTTTCATATAGCACCATATAGAACTCCTATATTTTTATTATTTTAAAAAAAGATAAGAACAAGAATCTGGAATCAAATGGAGCAGCAATAATAAGTATATAAATGTAAATAATTGAGAAACGAGAGAAAAACAAGAATAAAAGTAAATAAAAACAAAGGAAATCTAAAACTAAAGAAAGAGAGTAAATAAAAGCAGGTAATGCATTTACGTAGATGCATCATCAGTGATATTTGGAAATGTGTTTGACAAAACTGTTTTACAAAATTTGGATTTTACAAAATTTGACAAAAGAAATTTTATAAAAACTCAGCTGAACATAAATTGAATTATAGCCAGTTTTATCAGGCTGGAGCTGCGTATCTATAGACGTGCAGCGATTTATGACTGAGTTAAGTCAGTTAAAGTTAAAGTTCTTCTAGGTCAGCGAAATCCTAGGTCGGCGGATGCAAAATTAACTGCTACCTGAAGCAAATCCTTTTTTTTGCATACTGTATCTTTTTTGTGTTCAACTGGACAGGCTTTTTTCTCCAGGAGGATTTTATTGATGATTTATTTATAGGCTTAAAGCAGTGACTTGGAGCGTTTGTTCAGCTTATTCACTGTAAAATCACTTTTGACTGTAAGTGAAGCATGAGAGTAATCTGAGGGAAATACTCCTTTCAGAATAATCTTGTAAACAATTAATGCCTCTAAATTTTCATGAATCAGTCGACAGAAAGCCATATTATTCTGCCACAGACATGGTCTAAACAGATCAAATGAAATCGATGATGTCATTTTACTGTATGACATCCGAATGCAAAATGCTGTGATAACATTTTCTTAGCTCTAAGTGACAGTTCCACTGAAAGTGTAGAGTCATTTGTTATGAGAAAGTGGCGTAATGTGGATGTAATATCGATTTAAGTGGCTGTACCCTGTGAGCTTTCAGCAGATTTAATACAGATTTATGGAGGGCAGTGTGTCCGTTGTGCGACTGATGAAATAATGATGTCATACGCCTGCGCCAAAGAAAACTGTCATCACAATGAACTGAGGAGCAATTACTCAGAATTAGACCCTTTAACTCCTCGCTGGAGCTCATTACTGATTTCTATAATAGTTTTCTTTCTGTCTGCCACATATCACCGGCGGGCTCAGTGAAGCCGAGGCCTTGAGCCTCTGAAGAAGATTATTTTGTAGACATAATAAAGTTCCTGGCTTTTGAGAACAGACTGTCTTGTGTGTTTCTCTTCACACAACATTTTGGATTACACAAATAATTTACTTTAAAGATAGCTTGCTTTATGTCTTCAGATTCAGTGTTTTAAAGTACGCACACACACACATACACACATGGTAATATAAGTTTTTCATTGCTATCCTGTCACATTAATTTACAAAACCACATGAATATGGTCTGTGTATGTTCATTAATTTTTAATTTCACAGTATAAACAGGACAACAAAGAAAGAAACAAATAAATAAATATTCAAAAAAATTTTCAATTTTATTTTTGTTTATCTTGGCCTATTTTTTTCCCCCATAAAATTAATTTTAATTTATAATTAATAAAAAAAAATATTGACTTGTTTTTAATTGTTTCTACATTCCACGCAAATCCAATATTCATTACTGCAGCACCTTTCAGCATAAACAGAGTCGTGGAAGTACAAGTAGACTATTGTACTTTGGTTAAGATGTTTCTCTGGGGTCTTATTCTGTTTTCATAAATGATTTGATTCACACGGGATCAGCATCTGTTGATATCAACATAACGGGCCTCATTGATCAAGCTGGATACGAACAAATTTATTCGTATATCATGAGATTGTACAACAAAGAGATTTTACACAAGAAATGTAGTATTCATGAAAATCCTGTAAGTCGGGAAAAACGTTCATTTCCTACTCGTGCTCCTGAGTGTGTTTGTAAATTTACACCTAAGGAGACTAACTACTTGCTCGACTTTACGTCTTATAATCTGCATGGCTTACGGCACTTTTATATATGGAATACTGTTGAGTGTGAATCGCTTATTTTATTGCATTTACAATATTTAGCAGATGCCCTTATCCAAAACTTATTAAAAACTTATTAAAAACAGGCTAGTTCACTAAGAATACCATCGAGAACATTTTATGAAACACAGTCGTTTCATATTTTTGGCATTAATTAAAGAATTTGAAAAAAAGAGTGAATAAATGATAAACTAAGGCAAATAAAATGAATCACTCAGTTATGACAAAAGAAATGCCACCCTATAAACGGAGGATGGGCCGGCCTGTCTGTGTGTACAAATGCAAATCAATTGTGTTTTGCACTTTACTGGTGATCAACATACGCATGTGAGTACCAAAAAAATTAGCGTTACCGAAACTTTTGTAAATCAGGTGCAAGATTTTAGTTCGGTTTGTCTAACGCAAACAGTTACACACAACTTTACTAAAAGATTGCTAGATGAGGCCCAATGTACACGGAACGAACGCATGGGTAAGATGTTTCTCTGGAATCTTATTCTGTTTTCATAAATGATGTGATACGGGATCAGCATCCACAGAAATAAACATAATGGGCCTCGTCAAGTTGAACGCGAACGAATTTTTTTCATAAATCGTTCATAATGAGAGTTTATACAAGAAATGTGGTATGCATGAAAATCCTGTAAATGTACTAAAAGATGGATGAGGCCCAATGTACACGGACATACGTATATCCAACCATGGAGGCTATTTATTAATAAATCTTCTTCTCTACATCAGTAATTCGACTAGTTGCTGCACTTGAAAATGACATCATCATGCTTTTTTTCAGGACTATGTGCTACACTTAATAATTATACACTCATTGATACACTTAAGAGGTGTTACTGCCCAGGCCCTCCATGACCCTCTCACCACACCCTGCATAAGCTGACTTTGAATACGGAAACTTTTCCTGCATAAATACTGATGTACCTTTTAAGCTTAAGTTGCCAAATATGAATACAGTCCTGCGTGAACAAGCTAAGCTAAGTGACAACTGTTTGTGTGCTGTGTGGCTATTTCAGTTACTTGTGCATCATTTACTGATCCAGGGCACACAGTAAATACGTTCGAAAAGCAGCATGTCTCGTCACCAACTAATAAAAAAATTTCCTATTAAAGAAATGTTCTTTTAACTCCTCAGGGAGGCTGATGTGGACGTGGCTCCCATGCTGCTAGCAAAATGATGGAAAACAGAAAAGCCAGCATGGCGACAGACGATGCCTTGGAATAAATTCTAATATCGAATCTATTTGTCTTTGTGTTCCGTAAATGTTATTTATGGTTTGTGGGTGGATTGTCTGAAGCTGAGACCAGAGCAAAAATAACAGGACCAAAACTAAACATCGCCATACCGATAGGGGTCTCTGGGGCGTCGAGGCATTGCAGTATGTAGAACAAACAAATGTTTTATAGAATTAAAAAACCTGCAAAATATCTGCTTATCCAAGAAAGGGACCTATTCACGGTTAATTTGTGGTGCAAAGTGACTGAACGCTATTGCATTTCCTTTGAATTAAGGCTGATCTGAACTCACTGTTAGGAATATTCCATTTTTGAGATTTAGACACAATGCCGCCATAAGATTTCCTCATGTCAAACAAAGAAAAAGTTATGATCAGTTATAAAGTTGCGGTCTGTCAAGGAGGTGCATATGTGGAAATCAGGGTTGCCAGATTGGATCGGCTGGTTTCATGGATCAAAATTGTTGTTTAAAAGCCAACTATAGTTGGCTAGCTAGCTTACTAAATCCATCATGTGTTTTATTCACAGCAGAGTTTCCAAAGTTAAAAACAAAAAAAAAAGTCAAAGTACCCTTACTAACCCCATTATTTAATCACACAATCCCCTTTAAATCTTTTTTTTAACAACTTGACCTCTGATATTTTTATTCAAAAAGGCATAATTTAAGGGTATGCATCCTATTCTCTGGAGTGACATGTAATTATATATTATATTATTTTCTTTTTTGCCAGGTCATGACCTCACTTACATTAGCATAGATGTGAATTTAAAGCTTTTTCATTTTGTGCTTTGGTGCTGAGAGCTACAATTATTATGCACTGTTCTTTAGAATTGATCTGCTTTTCAGAGGGACTGGCACAGGGTCAAGTCACCTTACCATACAGATAACTGTGTGTGTGTGTGTGTGTGTGTGTGTGTGTGTGTGTGTGTGTGTGTGTGTGTGTGTGTGCGTAATTAGCCTCTTCTCACCTCCATCTAAGTGCAGATTCATGGCTTAGTAGGATTTATCTCATCTAAGCCCATCAGTCACTGTCAATGCTAGCCGTTTAAGTGAACGTCCCTTGATGACTGCTGAGAGATTTTTTTTTTTTAGAAGAAAATGCTGTTATGTGCTGAATAAAGGCTACGTGTCAACCGGGTTTAACCTTGATGTATCAAATCAGTGTTCAGAAGAAGAGATTTATATAATATTTGGCGAATTTCTTCAGTCATCTTCAGTAAAACATCAGCTCAGAGAAGAAACTCTCGTCTCTGTGGCACTGACTCTGTGACCGGGCGAAGAAACTCGTGATGTGAACCGATAACATCCAGCCAATCAGGATAAGGAAGAGTGTCTACTTGCATGTCAATCATGTTGCCTGAGAATTCAGAAAGCCAGGAGGTCAGGGTTCGGGTCAGGTGTATTCTAGAGGTCTAGCTTTATGTTTGGCAAAAAAAGCATTAAATTTTCCTTAGCAACATTTTCCAAGAACACCTTTTTCCCCCTAATTCCTTTTCCAATAGAATTATTTTCCCGATGGTCATGGCATGTGAATCATCAAACAGCAGTGTGTATTTTCTCATGGCTTTTACATCATTGTTAATAAACCATTGATGACTGTGGACATATCCTGATCCTTGTTACGGTAATATTAATAGCAATAGCAGTAAAAGTAACAATCTACAGCACTATCATATGGTTTGCATATTTTGCAGTTGTTCTTGTTATAGTAGGAAAAAAAAAACCATGGAGTTTTTGGATCCTCCACATTTGATCCCCAAACACATTCTGGATTAAAGCATTCAATTTCAGAAACTGATATTCGTGGTTCTGTTTCCATTATAGTGAAGCCGCGTTTCCTCCAAACCGCTGACGTTATTTTGGTACCCACACAAGAAATACATGTCTAATGCTTCAGTCAGAAACAGGATTGCGACTCCACTCTAAAAGTTATTTTAATTCTGTCACGCTGAAATGCTCGTGGATTTAGATAGGAAAGGGATAAAGTGACATGAGAGAAAAAGGGGTTGAAAAAAAAGTCAGGTAGGGTGTTGTTGTAGTTTGAAATCTGTCACAGTTTTAAATCCTTTCTATACCATTATGGAATTAGGGGATTAATCAGTTTTTCAGACTTTAAATATTCATTTGTTCTGGATGTGCAGCTCAGCTTCAGCTCAGGAAATGAGCCTATGCTATTTTTTTTTTAAATCACAGAAAACTCAGATTAAAACATTAATCTTACTTAAATAATATGTTGGTGCACCATTAAGCATAAATATGCTTATCTGTGCTCCACATGGGCTTTTTTTGACACAGCAATGACACAACTCTCTAGAAAACAGGGCAATAATAACTTTTCCAGTGCTTTTCCAGTGTTTCAGGGGTGACTGGGCTGCTCAGCCATCCTCGCTAGAAATCCAGCTTCCCTGCTGAAGTAAAGTAAAGTAAAGTAGTGACATATTAAAGACAGGAAAAACAGCTAAATAACAGCTAAGTTGGTCTCGAGGGGCCCTAAGAAGTGACCTCGAGCCTCCTCCTCCAGTTCCCGTGTCCTGTTGATTGACGTTTCTAATCTCAACGCAGGACTCTTTTTGTTTTTGCAGCTGCTCACATGCTGAAGCCTGACTGGACCGGGCCGAAACCGTTTCCATGGTAATTAAGCATACACAGCTGTGGTGGTTCCTCCTATGGACAATAGCGAGATGAGCAGACTGACCTTCAGTAAATAAATCAGTCTTTTTCTTTGACCAATCAAACACAGGACTGGGAAAGGGAACGAGGGAACTGTGCCAGAACAGGCGGAATATGCTGAGGGGGTTTCGTGACAAGGAAGAAATAAAGAAATGAACTATGTGTGGACATATGGATAGTGTGTACACATGGTGACACAGACCAGGGGTATGCAAACGTTTTACAGCTGAGAATCTCTTTTAGTGTAAAAAAAAAAAAAAAAAGTTTAAAGGTAGGCAAATATGGACCATCATATTTAATTATCAGCACCATTAGAGATTTTTGTTCATGAATTTTCCACCTACAGTTGTGTTAAAATATAAATTCAAAACGTTTTAATCGTTTTCGTAACATATGTTCTTAAATCGGTTTTGTCATTTTAAAAATGAAATAAAAATAACAGCATTTTCCTTAGTTGTTTTAAAAGGTTCATTTTGGTTTCAAATTGACATTATTTATGCATTTTTGAGCTTTGTACTGGAAAATTAGACACTAATGTCCCAAAATTTCAAGCCCTTTCAATACAAGTGACCAGTCAATTAGGTTAATAACTATGATAATTAAATAATAACTATAATAACTATAATAGTAGTTGTTGATAATGATGACCATTGTCATAATGCAAAGAGATAGATAGATAGATAGATAGATAGATAGATAGATAGATAGATAGATAGATAGATAGATAAACCCGAACCTTAGAAAGAATTTTTGAATAAATAATCACTTAATTCATAAAACCTTTGAAATTACTATATACAAATTATTTCCTGTCACGGCATTGCCCTACTTGCCCCATTTTTTCCCTTTGATTTAATGCATAATAATATAATTCTACTGACCCATGCAAACATGTTCAGCAATTATTTTCCTTCAATGCTGGTGCTTTTGACAAAAAAAAATAAAAAATGCTCTCAATGCCTGGCAGCTTCAAAGCCTGTAAAAGCTATTTTTACAAAATAGTAAAATAACTGTTGAACTTAATTACAGTCAAGTGCCACTCAGGAGACTTTAACACAGTTATTCTTTAAGGATACTGATAATTAAATCCTCAGATGCTCAAGTGCGAATTAATAATATTTGCTTGTAAGCAGTATATTAAAAGAATAATAATATGCCTTGCATATGGATTACATTTTCTAAACATGTCATTCTAAGCTATATTTCAGTGCAATGAATGGTGAAAATAAACGAATTCGTATTCATGTTTAAAAACAAATCAACATTTATATGCTAGACTATGATTAAATAGCCACATCGTCTGTCAAGAAGTGACGTATTAGTCACGTTTAACTGATGTAAATCGTTGGACTTTCTGCTAGGCTTCCAGGAAGAGGTTGAACGAATCTGCCTTTATCGAAGACAGTATCAAGATTAGAGGCTGCTGGCAGCTTGACATATGAATGAGAGAGAACAGGTAATGTCCATCTTTCAGTAAAAAAAAAAAAAAAAGGCAAAAATAAAGTATAAATGGAAAAATCCTGGTCTCTCATTTAAGGCATCTGTGATGGTCCTAACTAATGTTTGTCTAATGTCACAAAAGTCCAAAAAGAGCAGTCAGATTTCATAACTGACCTGTCAAGTCGATATGATGAAGATAATATCAGATAAAGAGAATATGGTTTATTGTGCATTAGCTATCTAAAGAGGAACGGAGCTGCTGTGCATAAACTCGCTGGATAATATGTTAGCTAATACATCTTTAGATTCAGCTCAGACCATGATCTTTTATTGGGAACTGTCGTAGAAATAAACTATAAGCCAGACTAGATGAACTCCAGAGAAACTAGCTCGCTCCATAGCTAGCACTGAGAATCCTACATGCTGTCATCTATACCATGTAACAGAAAATAGAAAATCATTTTATCCTGAAGGTCTTCTTCTTGGAGCTTCTGCACTTGTGACTCATCTTCTGCTGCTGTGGATGTGGCCACATGGCCTTCCTAAAGATTTTCACTTTTAGTCAAAAAGAGTTTTAGTCTAACCCTGACCCTTGCTTCAGAGGATAATTAAGCAATATCGCACGAGCAAGAGTGCGGCTATACTGAATATCGGCACGGCTCTGATTTGGCCATAGGTAATCATAGCTGTGTCGATATTCCGTACAACCGCAAGTAAGTCACATTTCGGATGCAAAATGTTCTATTATGTTTATAATAGATCCCAAAGAAGCCGCACTCACTTTATAGCCCATCGGCTAGCTAGCTAGCTAGTTCACATTGATTTGCACATTCCTGTTAAAGGTGCCTCTTGTAAAATTGGTGTCCCTTCTTCCTTTTCATCTTCAGCTGCAAAGCTTTCATAATTTAAATCAAACGTTATGTATATTCCTGAACAGTATCATTTGCCATGTCTGCTGATGATGTCGCTAACACTACTGTAATAACCACTTTGAACTAGGAAGCGGAATTTTACATGGTGATCACAGACGAGCGGAGCGATACACACACGGAAACGTCCCAGTGTGGTTATAGTAAATATAGGCACTCTCAGAACACCGCTCAACCAATCATATTAGTGGTCCGGAACTAGCCGTTGCATAATGTCACATAAATACTGTAAATTTCTACCTAAGAGCTACTGCTGTAATCATAAACACTGTCCTGTGCTCGCCCCAGAATGATGTGCTCATATTGAACGTAGTTTGAACACACTTATTACCATTTGTCTTTACTCTTTTACACCTGTAATGATTTATAATCCTACTAGCTGGTGTCACCCAGAAGACTCCCTTTTGAGACAAGTTCCTCTCAAGGTTTGTGACTTGTGTTACCTCTGGTAGAAGATTTTCCTCGCCACTGTCTCCTCCGGCTTGCTCATTTTGGATCTAATCCTACATCTGGAAGCTGCTTTGAAGGTTGGTGCTATGAAGCCTTTAACAGAACAACCAAAAAAAAAAAAATGCTGTTTTGTGTTATTTGAGTAATTGTGTATGCTATTTTCGTCCAATTGTAGTGTCAGTTTTAATTCTGTCTTTTAAATATGGTCTTGGGGGTCCCTGGAGGACTAGTGGTTAGGCCACAGTGTTCTCACCGCTGTGGCACAGGTTCGATTCCTGATTCCCAACCAACCCCAGCCACTAGGGTTGCGTGCAACGGTGCTTTCTCGGTGCCAGTCGCAATGAAGGCTAAATGACCTCCTGCGGTTCTTCATTGGTGTGCACAAATTGGAGCTGTAAGCATTTCGGTTCACTGTGTGGATGTGCCCGGAGACTACAGATACTCATCTCTCTCTCTCTCTCTCTCTCTGTCTCTCTAAAGTCTTTATCTATCCGTGGACTCTGTACTGCACAGGAGATGGATGTATTTACTCATATACGAAAAGAGGAGATCAGAAGGTTTCAGCTTTTCTCTTCAAAAAATGGTGAAGAGATCATAATGTTGTTTCCTGTCAGAACTTCAAGGACCCCACTGTACTAAGACGACAATTACTAGGATAGAGACTGTGTGTGATTTTGCAGAACTGGGAGTGCTGAAGTGAGCAGCACAAACCAGAAGTCTCTGTTTGGTGAAGTTGAATAATACATGCATATATGGCAACAAGCACAAGAAATCATTCAAATTAATCATTCAGTTTAGTGTTTTCTCTGCTCCCAATAAACCTGAATTAATGAATCAGCTAATTAACAGCCTTTAATCAATAATTAAGGTACGTACGGAAGTAAACTGTATACTTAAATTAGATTACATTTTAAAGGTTAAGACTGTGTCAGCTAATCAGAACCAGCTGCCAGTCACACTTATGTGATGTGCATTTATCTTCCCTATAATATATTCCAGAAGCCTGTAGGATATACACCGATCAGCCATAACATTAAAACTACTGACAGGTGAAGTGAATAACATTGATTATCTCGTTACAATGGCACCTGTCAAGCGGCAGGCAGGAAGTAAACACTCAGTTCTCGAAGCTGATATGTTGGCAGCAGGAAAAATGGGCAAGCGTAAGGATCTGAGGAACTTTGACAATGGCCAGATTGTGATGGCTAGACGACTGGGTCAGAGCAGCTCCAAAACAGCAGGTCTTGTGGAGTTTTCCCTGTATGCAGTAGTTAGTATCTACCAAAAGTGGTCCAAGGAAGGACAACCGGTGAACCGGCGACAGGGTCATGGGCACCCAAGGCTCATTGATACGCATGGGGAGCAAAGGTTAGTCCGTCCAGTCTGATCCCACAGAAGAGCTACTTTTGCACAAACTGCTGGAAAAGTTAATGCTGGCTATGATAGAAAGGTGTCAGAAAGGTGTCAGACCAGTTAGAGTGCCCAGGCTGACCCCTGGAAGAAGATAGCCCGGTCTGATGAAGCATGTTTTCTTTTACATCATGTGGAAGCCGGGGTGTGTGTGTGTGTGGGTGTGGGCAATGTTCTGCTGGGAAACCTTGGCTCCTGGCATTCATGTGGATGCTACTCTGACACATACCACCTACTTAAACATTGCTGCAGATCAAGTACACCCCTTCATGGCAATGGTATTCCCTAATTTTTGCAGTGTGCACATTGCAGAATGGTCATGACAAAGAACATGACAAAGAGTTTAAGGTATTGACTTGGCCTCCAAATTCCCCAGATCTCAATCCGATCGGGGTGCTGGACCAACAAGTCCCATGAAGGCCCCACATTGCAACTTACAGTACTTAAAGGGTCATAAAGGGTTTATATATTACTATCAGTTTTTATTTTTGTCTTACTATTTCATTATTCATGGTAAAGCAAAATTATTTAGTAACTAGTATGAATTATTCAGTAGATCCAGTAATCCTAGCAGAAAAAGTATGTAGCTACAAGAGTGAGGAATGTAAGTCTGGATTCGTCTACAGCTCATAGGAGTTTAAATCGTTAAGCTTGAGCCAAAGCCTCACAATTTTGATTGAATTCCAACAGCACATTTGCCTTTTGGTCAAAAATGCATGAAGCTGAAAATGTGACTATGCTGGAATTTGTTGCTGGACCAGCCTTACTTTCTTAAATCAATAATGAATTTTTTTTCTCCTCTGTAGTCTGTAGACTCTTGTGACTTTAAATTGCTCCTTGTATTGTGATTCCACGCCTCAGAGCAGATATAAACCAGACCTGAAATAACACAGAATAATACATTCTCTAAAGCAATCAATACTATATTGAAATATGATTAATGGATATTTTCATGTGTATCAACCTTGAGAGATGGACAGTTGAGTTTTTGAAAAAAAAAGAGAAAGTTTTCAGAACTACAAGGAACCTGACCGCATGTTTGAGGATGTCTGAAAATAAATACTGCATCTCATTTGTGCACTGATTAAATAAAAGCACTGATGCTGTTAGTACGTAGAAATATGACAGAAACTAATCTATGGTGGACTTCTTATGAAAGTGTAATTAATTTTTCGGATCTTCTAAAAAAAAAAAAATCATGATTGTTAACAAGGACTTCATCAATATTATTTATTGTATTTAAATATTATGTATTGTACACAATATCTAAAAAATTCTCAGTAATATTTAATATTGCTACAACAATATTGGGGTAAAAATAGTGACAATAATAGGGTTAAAAAAATTTTTTGACACTAATGTTGGGGAAAATTGAGAGTATTGGGATGAAAAATAAAATTGACAGTAATATTGTGTAAAAAAACACCATTGTGGTATATATATATATATATATATATATGTATATATATATATATAGACAGTAATTGTCATGTAAAATTATTTACAAAATTAGGCTAAAATAGATATATTTTTAATATTGAAGTAAAAGGTATAAAAATATATGTAATAGTATAATTAGTACTATAAATAGCATAAAAATATATACAAAATATATATAAAAGTATGTAATATTCGGGTAAAAGAATACTGACAGCATTGGGAAAAATAGACAATAAAAAAATAGCCATACTGCAGGTGTCAGAGAGCTAATGTATGCAGAAGAGGGTAGAGAGCGCTTTCTTTCAAGTGTGTTACTCTACTCTGTGATGCAGCATTAGCAGCAGTCGAAAAGAACCAGTTGGCTGGCTTCACATGTTATAAACAATTTATATATATATATTTGGAGGTAAAACGACATTGTAGTATTTTATTGCATTGTACTAAAGGACATCAGTTTTATGGTTTTCAGTTCTGTTTTCTGTTTGGAATAACAATAACGTCTGCCTCGTGTGCTAGAGTTTATGTCTAGAGTCTTCTTACTAGAATGTCAGTTATTTTAAGGTGTCTCAAACACATAAAACCCATTCGAACAAGCTTTATTTTCATAGTTGCGGTTACATGGTGTAGTCTTGGAGGCCACACAGACATGTTTTCCCATAATGCAGTGCGAGTGTAAGTCAGTTTTAACATAGAAATGCATGTACGAAGCAAGTTCTAATATTCAGATGGTTGAAAAAAGTGCAAGTACATTGCCTTTAACATAACTTGGCATTATATTTGTTTAGCTTTTTTGTTTTTTAAGTATAAGTAGACTGTGTATATATAGATATAGAAGCATGAGCCACGAGAAATCAAGAGCTGTGGAAAAAAAATGAAGGAACCAGATTTTTTGCTTGTCACTCAATAATTCAGTACCTTAGACTCTCCATAGTCATCTGGGTATTGCTCAGCAAAATAGACAGAATCAATGCTGTCATATATAGAGATAATTTCATCACCTAGACAAATGTTATGTTATTGTATCATCTGTGAGCTGCATTTTGAATAACATTTCGTAATCAGCGAGGTGGATTTGGCGTCGCTGAGTTTCTGCTCTGTGGTTGTGAGGGAGAGTTTATGGATTTGTTTACCGTGTGGCTCACAGCTTGTGTCATGGCAGCCTTATGAGCTTGTTCTGAGAATTCTGTAGAAGAATCTGCATAGCAATTCAGAATTAATTAGAGACGGGTAAACAGGATGGTTTGTGTGAGAATACTAGAGACAGCTTGCTGAAAATATTGTTCAGATGATCTACTGTCAGGCCCTGGGGGAAGGAGCACAAGGCGGCACTTATGTTCACGAGGTCCGCGTTCTCCCCAGGCTAATTCCTAATGTATTTACAAAGTCGCTTTTCTTCCTCTTCTTCTTGTTCTTCCTGGGTTTTAAAAAGACATTCTACTTCTTTTATTTCTGTCCAGAATACTTTTGATATTAGCCCTCATTTGTTATTTTTGCCAGCTGCTTCTTTGGCTCCCTCTTGGAATTGCATAAGAGGGAAAAAAGTTCTCATGGATGAATAAGTAAACTTTTTTTTTTTATCTTTCTGATTCCCATGCTGTCCTTCCTCAGCTCAAACTCTTTTAGGTCTAGGTTATATTAACAATGCTGAGCCCAGAAGACCGCGTCAGCAAAACTTCATCAGCAGCGTTTCATCTCAGGATGAAAAACAAGGTAGAAAGGAGTAATGCTGTTTTGCTCTTTTTAATCTTCATAAAGAAGAAAGGTTTTTTTTTCCCCTGTAGAAAAACTTCACACCTCATCAAATTCCCTGAAGTGACAAAGTGAATGTGAGAGTTTGTTTCTAGGCTGTGTACGCTGGTATAAAAGAATCTCTGTTTTCTGGCCATTTCTGTGTTCCTCACCATACCTGCTGTGTACTTTGTTTTTAATTTGTGTCCAGAGTTTTAGCCTCCGTTGGGGGAAAAAAAAAATGTGCATATGAAAGTTTTCGCTCATTGAGTGAAAATTCAAGAGCATTCAATTTTCTAGTAGATTTGAGGTTTCTGGTTTCTGGGTGATATAAGGAAAATGTAGACCTATTTTTCAGTTCTTGTACAAGAAATGTTAAAAAGTAGATAAATGATGGGGAAAAAAATCATTTTAAGCGATTTTTGTTATTTATGATGATAAAGGAACGACTGTGAAATCTATACGCTTAAAAAAAAAAGGTTCCTTGTTAAGACTTTTGCAATGCAAACATTTGCATACACCGTATCAACAATTATAAATACTTTTTCTTTCTCTTTTTTTTTTTTAAATCCCTTTCTGCAGCATCTGCCATACAAGTTCCCATGTTGTTACTCTAAGGGTGAAACTAAGGGTGTAACGATCGGACTATTTGGATCAATATATTGATTTAAAAGGCAACAACTGAAATGAATTGAGGCCGCAAGCATCTATTATAATTGATTATAAATATATTATTATTATTAAAACAGGACGGACAACTGGGGTGTAAATGATAATTCATATAGGATAGCAAGGTGATTTGCCCGGAACTCTAATACTTAAAATAATCCTTCTCTACATTATTAATTAACACTAGCCTAGATTCTGGACAAAGTTGGTCACATATTGATCAGAGGCAGCAGATTAAGCGGTATCGTCAAATATCGAACTGAGTCTAAATTGTATCATATCATATCGTGAGGTTTATCTGCCTAATTGAAATGATAACATATTAGACCGAGTGCATTCATATGAGCCTGTGATTTGCCTCGCAGCCGGAACTACTGTCAGATCTGCAGTTCTAGAAAATTAATTAAGACCTTCTGACCAATCAGAATCGGGAATCAGAATTCCACAGCGCTATGGTATAAATTGAATAAAAGAAATCAATAGTCATCAAGCCAGAGTCAAGTAGAGTTTGTTTCCATAGCGTTACTATGGAAATGGCCAAAACTTTGCTAAGCCCTGGCCCACCAGGAATGGAATTAAGGACCCCTGCAATAAATCATGATTTCCTGACCTTGTTCCCAGAGTTCCATTCTTTTGCAGTTTAGTTTCTAACCGACATGTCGACCTTGATTAACCTTCAAGCGGTTTGGAATGGGTGCTGTGCTGAAGTCTGCAAGAGGATGACCATGAAATCCAGGTAACACTGAACCAAATACCTGAGTAAAAAGCATGAGTAATTCTGACTAAATAAACATGCACAAATACATGTTACTTATTTTCATGCATTGCTGCATGTGAGTGCATATTGAGTTGTGTACTTATATTCTGACACAAGACTCTTGAACGCGGAAAGAAGGAAGAGGAAGGCTCAAGGAAGGCTTAGCTCGGAATAGCAGGATACATCAGTTTGTAAATAAAATCAAACAAAAGCTGTGGATCTCTTTGACTGAGTCAGTGAAATGATTATTGTAATTTATTTGCTTGTAAATCCCTCTTTTCTTTGAGACAGAAATTTTCGCTTTGTTTTAACTGCTATAGCTAAGACGGCTCAGTCCAGTGACGTATTTTCAAGACCGACTCAATGAGCAGAGCACAACAGGCAAATCTGGACCCTTCTGCTGACAGAAAATGTTGGGAGGCATCAGAAACTTGTCGAAGGTTACTGTGCACACCAGTTTACAACCAGCTAGTTATACACTGGAAAGCCGTTCAAGACCAGACACCACAGGTGGAAATAACTATGTTGGTCATGCTGGTCATTTTTCAAATTTTGGATCCAAAATGCATGCATAACAATAACATTCTCTTACAATGTAGTAATAAAACTGGCAAAACTTAATAGAAATATATTTATTTCAGCAGTTTTGTCCAATCAAAACCTCTCACAACTAACTGCATTATTTGACAGTTTGCAACATTTATGAAGGTTTTTAAGCTCCGCCTACTTTGCACAATCACGTCATGCCTGTATATCAAGCTAGCATA